>JTDE01000032.1:477420-487481 GCA_014338405.1 Paragonimus skrjabini miyazakii
AGAAATGTCTAATTCTACAGCTGTTATATTCGGAAATGCCAGGTTCAATGTAGCATGAAATATTGTGAAGGCGCTCAAAATAAAAATTGCACGTGTCAAAACATCTTTCACATTTTAAAAATATCCACAAAATTTTGAATGACAGGGACAGGTAAAATAGTGCGAGACAAGGTGTTTTCACTTTTGTTTTAGGTTTGTACTACAAACACCAGTTGTTGTAGAATTGAACCAACGTAGATCGCTGAGTAGAAAATTTTCAGTAATTTTGCCCGAACCAATTGATGTACGTTACACTCATTTAAACTGAAATCGGTCAGTAGACACCGATTCTTGTTTCACTCGTGAGAAAACGTCAGAATGTAACGAAGGCTGAAACCAGCGGAATTCATCTGTCTATCTCATTTTTGTGAAATTCGGAACCCTGTATTTACAATGAAACTCTACGTGGGGCCGTATACATCTGCCTGTCCAGAATATTAAAAGCTAATGTTATTCAGATTAAGTACGTGTGAAGGACGCTTAGAACGAGAACCTCCTGCTTGACGTTTGAGGAGGCCGTAATGCACATTTGATATTTGCGAAAATTGAATACCCATGGATAAAAATTGCACTTTTTTCATTGGAGGCAATATTTGTCGGTTCACACCAGGAGAGCATGTTTCCACAAGCTGTAGGTTGTGTGGATAACTGAACAGTGAAGATCCTGATAAGTGAATTGAAGTGAAACAGTGTGTAACGGTTCAGTACCCTGCGCTAAACAGGATGGCTCAAACCTAGCCATCCATTCGCTCCATACTTTAACTGTATCCGTCACACATATCCCGGGCCTATTCTCAAGGTCATAGACACAGCACGCGCTCCACAGGCCAGCGCACAATTCGACAGTCCCGGTCCAATCTCCACTCCCAGGTTCCGCTAGGTGTTTTTCGCCTTCACTCACCCGATAATCACTGATCCCTTTTCCCTCAACACTACGGGTGCCAAGTTCACATGCACGCACACACATGCGCATCGACCGAGCCAACTCGATTGCAGCACTCCTGAGGAAGGCCACCCGAGGAGGCTGAAGCATACACTATAGCGACATGCTCGTAACTCTGTGTTATTCTCCAGCCATTTATCAATACCATGTTAAACACGACGCCCAAACTGTTTGACATCATTCGTACTGAATTTGGTGCGGATTTTTAACGACGGGCTTCAATTTACAAGCATGTGACGCCCCCACATGAAGGTGACTAAACTCGTAGACACACTACACAACTTCTGACGCCGCGTCTCGGACGCTGAAAAAATCAGCAACGCACAAAATCAACGATCATGAAGATGTGAGCCATACTACAGCTCGACGTCGTATACACGTGATCCCGTCCCAACAATACTGCCGACTCACAGCGTACACCTGGATATTGTTATCCACACTTTTATCAACCGGGATATTATGTTGTCTTCTGGCTTTTGCCTATTTCTAATTATTTCTACTGTACAATTACAAACGTTTGCTCAATGTACATGGCTGAGGTCTACTGAAGGTTACAGAGCTGCGCTCTGATCGTCTTTCGCGTTGAGATTTAGAATGTGAATGAACTAGCTGAGATTTCCTTACATACATTCTCCATCGGAACTGGGTTTAACTGTACTATTACTGTGTATTACTTTAGTGAGTGTCCTGGCAATGGTGGCTTCATGTTTTCCAGTACAAGTGTAATACAATGATGAATTGCAGATTATAAACTTATGTCTGTTTGCTGCACAATTTCCTTAGGGGCTCTTTCTAGTTAATACGTGGTTTCACATGAAAAATATGGACAGGCTACTTAACGAATAAATACTTCGGAAGTGTTACGAGCAACGAGACGACATGCAGGCATAATAAGAGTATGGAGAGTGGCTGTTCTTTGCCTTATAGTGTGCAAAAATTGCATTCGCTTCTATTCATTATAATTTTCTGCAAGGTCGAGAACGCGATAGTCGTAGTTGACCATCGTCATAGCATTAACTTTACAGAATACATATAGTTTCAGGAAAAACGGAGAAGAAAACATATAAACCACCGTTAATTTGATTTTGCTGTGAACTACACTGCTTCAGAAAATTGACAAGTTTAGTTGAGTATGCGCCAACTGTATTAATCAAACAACGTTCGAGATGTGGCCGTTGTAAATACCGATGATAAGACTGCATGAATTTGGCTGGATGTAGGCAAACTCACATTAAATCATTAGTGGCAGACGTGCAGTAGGATCGTGTACAAATCGCTGGAACCCATACCTGATGACTGTATCCACGATAACTTGTTACAACTGTGCTATCGAAGACTGTGATTGCTGTTTCGCAAACAGCCAAGCCTGAGTTGTAACGGGGTTGAAGAATGTAAGAAAGACCTAGATGTTTTCTAAGTTCTGCCAAGGTCACGGGGAATAGACATCTGACGAAACAGTATTAATTCCATAAAACGCTCGAAAACGGTGCATTTTCTTATCTAGGAAGTATTGTTATCAAAATGCATCCATTGATTGGTTGTAGGTGACAAACCGAAACTCCAGTCCTTTCTATGTAAACGAATTCTTGGCTCAACCGTGACCGGTCTCGCAAAACAAGTGGCGGTTTACTCGCAAGACCTTTTTCCTCGACATCTGTAAACTGTAGTAACCTCTGGATAATTTTTACTTAGTTATCTTGTTCGCATTATAGCCACTGTCCATCGATGAGTCTGCTCCAGTTTAGATTATTCTAACTTAGATTCTTCCCAGCTGATTACTGTGTGCATCCTGTCAATGTGTGTTCTGTGGAGTGCTTTTCATTTCGTGATTGTTATTTTCGCCGATCACATTGTTTAGCTGTTGATCCGCGATTGTTCTGATTAGTAAAACAAACACAGGTCGAACGCAATAGCGGTATATCCAGGCGCCAGGGCACGAAAATGAACACACTCATATACATTTCATCCTAAATGTAATCACGTTATTATGTAATACATAACCACATTTTGCCCAGCAACCTGATCATTACTCACAGGCGAAAGTGGTTGAGTGTTCACATATGATAATTTGGTCGTGCCTAATGTGAGGTCAATGGCGCAGAGGTGAACACGGTTGCCTCATGAACAGCGTGTCCGTGGTACAAGTCCCGGCAGTAGCGATGATATGCACTACTGACGAGCTATAATGAGAGCGGAACTCGCGTCTAATGCTTCTGCATTTCGAAAGGGGCCGACTGGAAAGTCTATGGGGATGCGACAGCTGCGTTCAATTCTTGGTGATGTTCAATCTATATGAAAATCAAAATCCCCCACCACTCATCAGATTTCATAACTATTAATTTATCCCAGTCATGTTCACATTCAGGTTAACAGTTTACCATATTCGCGCACATGATAGCCGTGGTCGCGCACGGACTAGTTTGATAGTGATATCATTCGTATGGTGGTAACCATGTATGAAATGCTTGCGTCTGTGCGTGTCTCAGCATTAAATATGATCGTGTGTTTCCACAGTATCGATTATAGAAACTCTCATAGAACGTAGTTGCATGGAGGAGATAGACGGCTGTAAGGTGGTCTGAGTTGTGAGCTGAGAAATGATGACTGAACAGGTGGTGAACCAATGGAACCACTCAATAGAGTGGAGAAAAATCGGCCTTACGCGGAAAGTGGTTTTCATTCGGGTCGAACTCACTTTGAGTGGCAACGGTATTTACAAAGTCGATATACTATTCGCAGTAATCATTGTACATTCGAAAACCGTTTATACAGAAAGCTCTTGTCTTAACAGCCTTTCGTGTTAGATAGAAAACTCTAGGTCCCATTATAGTCTGCCGTATCACATTCGAGTGTGCACGCCATAAAACATGTTTAATAAGATAAAGCAGAGAACAACTACTACTGTTGTTGAAACTTCTGCTGTGTACGGAAGAACCTTGATAATTAACCCTGAATCGACGTAAACCGATGTCGCTGCTTCAGTGCACAGATAGACTGCAGTTGATTGTAACAATGAACTATATTAAGCACGAACGAAATTATGAGGAAAATACCCGTAAACTTAAAATTAGAGATGGGAAGGAACGTTTTTATGAGTTGTCTTTTGCTCTTTTCTGTTATCCTGAACACATCTGATAGTGAGGTGTACAAAACAGTATCTTTATTGTCCCAGTTGATGATACAGTGAATTCAGCAACAACAGCAGCAACATCATTTTCTTTACGAGTATTGCCGTCGTTATCTTGACCATTTTCATGGTCACAAACAATCATAATCATTCAAACTTTATGTCAAGAGTAACCCTGTTTTTGTACACCAAATTACTGGGTTGCACTCCATTGTACTACACGCTGTATTTGACCTCAACTCATACAAAACACAAATGTCAATTAGTTGTTTTAGCCGTGACAGTATCGCTGGTCAGAAGACAGGTTGTTCAATTTAACATATATCCAGCACTTCTCAGTCTGATATTCATTGCTTCTTTTACAGTTGTTTTAGATAGTGAGATATCCAGTAGGTAAGTTTGAACAGTATGAAGAGAAAATTTAGCTTGACGCCGGTTTATTGTAGCCAGAATGGTTGGTTTGATCTAGCGAACTGTGCATGTCCGACCTCTGTTTGTGTTGAAGGTTACACGAAGATGTTGCTAAGCTCACCAGAGTTGACTCACGTTTCCCCAGTTTTACATTTCTGAGAGAGTCACTTATAACAAAAAAGCTGTACACTAACGGTTTAGATAGGCCTGTTATATATTGAGGTCCTAATTTGTCTTACAGCCCTGAGTACAAGAATCAATCTGTCCGCCCAAGTATAAAACATACTATTGTCATTTCTGGCCAAACGTTAAATGAAGAAGCAAATCTTCTGAAATTATCTCTATATTATCTACGGAAATTTGACAGATGAGACAGTTTCCATTTTCTCACTAACCATAAATATTTCCATTTACTTTCAAATTGAATTAACTGAGTTTATATCTTGATCCATACTCCGGGGTAAGTGTTTTGTTCAGTCATCCAATTAGTACAATTAATCACAATAATTCTTATTTCGAGGTTAATGTAATGTGATGTTTGTTGGATTTGTTGAGGATTGCAACCCACGCCATCCAGTTTTGACACAAAATAATTATTTACTTAGAAAAACAAACTAAATAATTTATTGCTTTAAACCGAAATTTTTCTGTAACATTTTCTGGACCGGTTTGACTGAATATTGAAAGTGGCATACCCATTGATTCTAGATGTTCATGATTAAAACAGTCATGTTACTACTTCAGGTCATAGGTTGTAATACGTATTCAATTTTCAAGTTTCACTTACATTTCAAACGTAGTACCTCAGAGGGATAATTCTGTTAATTCCCCTAAGGATAGTACATTCACGACTATGTTTTCTTTTGAGCAACAAAATACTTGTGACTATCTTTGCACTATGAATACTTACCCTCGAACTAGAAACATTTTAACATATAGTGTGCCACGAAGTGTTCATGAAAACGTCTATCAGTTCAGTCATCACCACCGTTCAATCATCAGCACTTACAACAAGTTTGCAGATTAGTTTGACTGGGAATATACTCTCCGTAAAAACCAACGAACAGCTTGTTTTCAACGACTTCTTCCTTTGATACAGACGTATAAAACTAATCAGCCATTAGGAAGTGATTGGTCAACAAATGGGGAATGTATAGTGTGGTTACATAAGTAATTAACATTGTTCTGGTATGATTAAGATCACAAACGAAGTCGGTCTTCGGTAGCCAGTGTTAGTTTGCTATGGTCTGTAGGATGGAGACAATCTGTTTCGCAGGTTACGTGGCTGCCTTTCGTGAACGAAGCTCCGGTGTTTGAACGAACCTTTCCTCACCACGTAAATCCCAGTGATGCAGTCAGATTGCCACCGCTTCGGCTGATAACAGGATGCAACCTGTCGCGCCAAGGTTACAAGAACCCGAAAGATCGTTTGAAACGCTCTCTCCATGTCTATGACGATCGCAATCGATCAGGTGAACTAGGATCGATAAGTTGATGCCTTTTATGGTTCGTCTTTGTTACTTGTTGCCTTTACGGATTATAACATGAACTGACCAATACCTGCATTCCAATAGCTATTTACCGATCGGTCTCGGAAGTGGCCCTGTACGTTGCCTCACGAACGGATCGAACAGGAACTGTGCAAACGACACGGTAGAAGAAGAAGCAGTACAGAATTTGCGGAAGATTATTAGTATTAATACCTATTCCGAAAAGTTCGTCAAAATCAGCATGCAAACGGGACAACCGCGGTCCTTAGTAGACAATGTCGGTAGTAAAGCGTCTGCTAAACTTTGACATTCAACGACTACCCAAGGCAAAGCCGAATAGATCAGTATTCGCGAATTCCTCCACGTGAGCATACAGTAGGGTGTGTGCTGGGCCACAGGAGCAGTCAAATGAACAGATCGAAAATAAGAAAACAGCATTCAGCACTTTAAGTTTAGCCCTCAGTTTTATCGTCTATTTTGACTGAAATGTGACAGCCGAATGTGTGACGCATTAGTTCATGTTGCCGGTCCTAATTAATTAACGCGACGTCAGCTCCGTCGCTGATTAGGCACTAATACTAAGTATCTGCTAAAAGCATTTTAATCCTCCTTGGAAACGATCTGATTTTTGCGACTATATTTTTTTATAATCTTGGCTGATATAGTCCTAACGACGGCAAAGTATATCTGATATTTTTGAAATATGAACTCAATGTCTTTTAGATAATTTCGAAAGGTATAGGTTTGAAAGACAAGCAGAAAAGAAATCTCATAAACTGCTTGACTAATAGAGCCATGAGAATATGTACACAGGTTACAGTCTCCGACGAACTAACGTTCCTACGCACACTGTTCGTACAAAATGGTTATCCAGATCGTTTGATAGACAAGACTATGCAACGTCACGAGAAACAGGATATGATGGACCGAGCTAAAAAGAAGGCAGTATTTATCTCATTCTCATTGAAAGGGGATGCGCGTGCCGAGACAATCCATAGGAGACATAACACTGTTATCAATCGAACACTGTGCTGTCAAATTATGTGCCTATTTCAGCTATACTCCAGCTTCATGTTTACGGTTAAAGGTTAAAATTCCCGTTTCTACGGCTTCTTTTTTTGTATACTCATTTACTTATTACGTGGTTCGCACGAACAGGCGCTTATCTGAACGTATCCGTGAGCTTCACTCAGCCTGGATCAGTAGCGGACTAGCCGAGACATTTACCACCGCAATTGTTGCACATCTCGTTGATGCACGTCGTACTGTCAATATGGACTCCCCTTTTCGTCCGGTTTACAGAGTCAACGCCGGTTACTCAAAAGCTGTCAGATGCCTAGTTTTGGCCACAGCGGAAGCGATCGGATTTTGACTAAATAATTTACTCCTGTACGCACAGAAGCGTTTTGTTCATGTGTTGAAATTGCCATGGCCAATCACCTACACCACGACCGATCAACGCGCCGCGGTTCCATTTGCGTCATACTCGTGACGTAATCGTATCAAAACGTTTCCATGGGTGCCTATGACGTGTCTGATCTCACTTGAACTTGCTGTTCGTTTTTGTTCGTTTCGCCCTGACAATTCTGTTTCATACTATTGTTTTGTAATTGGCCTGGTGATGAATAACCGAAAACGGACTTGTTCCCGAGAACATTTTTTATTCGTTCAGGATGTTCAAATGTTCTCTTACGGTATACTGCGAAGGGGTGTTTTCTTCGTAAGCCACCTTTTCCACCACATGTGACGTCTAAGAGAACTTAACCCTCAATGAAAGCGATGACAAACATCCACATGTATTAGGATCTGTCACTTCACAGGAATATCACTCCGGTTTACACAATTGTGATGTTACGAGAATGACAAAGTAGCGAACAAGACATGTTTTCTGTGTTTGATCATCAGGCTAATTGCAACACAATAAATATGAAGATAGTACCTGGGGTGAGTTAGAAAAACGGTCAATAGAGATTATGGATGGCGTGTTTGTTATCAGTTACGCAATCACTGTTCCAAGTCGTGGACTTGATTGATTGTGGGCCAGGAGGTTAAGTGTCCGCACGAACGTCTTCTGAGCACACAGTTCAAGGTTGGGGAATCAGGTACTAATGACCCCGGCAACGGTCAGCATTCGGAATCTCACCACTTTTGATCGATTCCTTGGTACTCGGCAGACAATATGAAAAGCGTTTTTCTTACTGACAGAATGATTAGAATCAGTCAAATGAGCAACAATCGCGCTTGAAACCGGTTTAGTCACACCAATGTTCAACCATGGAGGATGATGTCCACGCAATGTGTCAGATAATCACCTTGTAGTATGACCAATATATGATGCTTGACATGAGCAAACACATGAATAAACACAACTGTTTGTAGAACACGGAAATTTGTCTTTGTGTTGTGACATAATAACGGGTGGTGAACGGGAACTCACGCACAATTGAGCGGTAAGGTAGGTTGTTACGACGGACTTTTTCAGCTTTCTTAAGAAAACTTCAGACATAGGATCTCTCTTGAAAGGAAGACTAATAAATGCAAGTTCCTTATTCTCACAGGGTGGCTTAAGTTTCAACTCTACCGCCTGCTTCGCCTTCTGAATGAACCGCGTTGGGTGGCCATTCTGTATGAAAACTTCTCGTAGAAAATCTAGCTCAGCTGGTAAAGTGTCAGGAATGCAGATCTTTAACACCCTGCCCGTCAAACATCGTACAAGGTTTCACTTTTGATTTAGCGGAACGGAAATGTCAGAGTGAATGTATTGGCCAACCCAAGTTTGTTTTCTGTACACATTTCTTTGGATTGAACCATCATCTTTTCTTATTATGCCAACATCGAATAAATTTATTTGACCACTATTTTCTGACTCCTGGGTGAATTTAGTACTCCTATGGGCTGATTTAAAACCTGCCATAACTCCGTTCCTGTTAGAGTGCTTGTTGATAGCGCAAAAAATGTCATCAACATAGTGTTTATAAAATACAAATTGATCATAGAGGGTTGGTTAGTTTCCAGTTTGCTCATGAAAACGTCAGCTAACAAAGGAAATAGAGGCGAGCCCATTGCCACTACATCTCTCTATCGGTAGATTGCATTATCGAATAGAAACTGAACGTTCCTCGTGCAAAGCACCAGCAGTTCTCCCAGTTCATCTTTGGGGATGCCCAGCTGTCTGTTGTTAAGCTCGATGTGACCGCATAAACAGTCAGTTGTCTCTTGCAGATGCACGATTGTAAATACTGAGGCAACATCGAACGAGAACATTGTTTGATTTTATAGGTTCAGGTCAAGGGCTGCGTCACTGAAATGAAACGTGTCCCAGAGATTGTTTTGCTAGTTCCAACCGGATAGGTTCGAGCTGACCGGCAAGCCATTTGGCCAGAGCACGATAAGGAGAGTTGCACCTATCTAAAATGGGTCTCAAAGGCAAACCTGGTTTGTGCGCTTTGGGCAGACCGTATAACCTAGGGATTATTGTTCCAGTGGGACGGATGCGTTCTAGAGTGGTCGAATCAATTGTCCCCTTCTGTTTCATTTCACGCAACGTTTTAGATATCGCCTTTTCTATAGCCGGTGTTTTGTCGTTCTCCGTACTCATCTTTATGAATTTTGAGATATCAGCTAGCATATCATTTTGACAAGGTAATCAGTCCTGTTCATTAAGACATTACATGCTCGTTCTTCTGTAAACACTTCAGTGCTTCTAAATGCTGCTTCGTCAAGAGCTGCTTCACCTGCGATGTGTAGTTAAGATACTGATAGCACGAGTTCACCAACACTGATTTCAGTCTTTCTTTGTTTAAAAATGATAATGGGGTTAGGGCACCTAATTGATCATAAATGTTTTCAAAGTAAACTTCTAATACAAGTTGGCTATTCTTACGACGTCGACAACATTGTGATGTTCTTATCACGGTTGACGGTGTTGATGTGCTGACGTGATAACACTTACAATAAAATACCGCATCACTGAAGCAGAGGTCCTGATAGTTAAGTTTCAGACTCACAACGGAGCAGTTGTGAGTTTCCATTCTAATTCAGACAATCAGAG
>JTDE01000032.1:487788-522879 GCA_014338405.1 Paragonimus skrjabini miyazakii
GACGGGAATGTCTGTGGGAATGCAACAGCTGCGATCAATTGTGGGTGACGTTCAAATTGAAGATTACAAAACCATCAGCTTCTCAAGAGACTCCGTTTCTCCAATTGTACAACGATTGCGCAGAGTCAAATGGCAACGGACAACTTTGCACATGCTTCAAGACTGCACCACTACCGATTCAGTAAGACTCAGACAATATTCTACACGAATTGTGATTTCCTTCCATTACCAAATGAACAAGGGGATGGAGAATCAACGAGGGATTGTTCACTGAGTACAGTTTGGATGAGAGAAATATGAAAATACAGTGCGGTCATCATGTGTTTTGGAATTTAGAATGAAACTGCATGCAGCAGTAGCCAGAGAATATTGCCGATTACGGTTGTTTTCGATAACTCATCATCAGTTCAATACACTTATATAGATTCAGCAAAATAGAAAAACAAAAACAGTGTGTACACAAGACAAAGAGGTTTAGCAGAATATCATTGGATCAAGCAGAACGTTACAAACTATCCAGACCTTCATAGGTCAGTCACTCAGAGAGCACATCACCAGTGTTAACGAAGGGTGGTTTGGAGTTCCGCCCATCATTACGTCACAAAGTTGTCCGTTGGAGTTTGGGTGGGCATACATACTGATTGTGTGAGCTTTGGCCACGGCAACTGCAGGGCTTGCACGAATTGTTTGTGTGAACATAAAATCTGATTGCGTAAGCGAATGGCGATCGATTCAGCAGTAGCCAACCTTCGTTGTCTGACCAGCTTTGGGTGGTTTATCGGGACTTTGTAGAAAACACGGAATGCCAGAGTGGAGTCAACCCGGTTGATACACTTTAATAGAAAACCAATATATTCTATGGATGAAACGCAGACGGCCGATATCATTTTATATTTGTACAAATGAATCATTAATGCGTCACTGCTGTTGAATAAGGTAATCTGTCTGAGATGTGGTTTCACGATGTTTTAGAAGACCGAATGAGACTGTGCAATCAAAGGGAGGGGGACAACGAACGGCGATTGTTATGGGTAGATTAGGACGAAGCAGTTAACGTAAATTCGATGTACCTTGAGAAACTAAGATAGAAATGTTATGTAATTTTTACAGTTGAACCAATCAATGTAGCGAGATTCTTTCTGTGACTTAGTCGCAGATTCGCCATATTTCACCATGGACGAAACGCATGTTGGTTGAGCACATCAGTTACATATAGACTGAACATCACCCACAAGTAATCGCAGCTGTTGCATTCTCAAAGGCTTCCCAGTCGGCCCCTTCCGAAAAGAAGCGCTGAACTCAAGTTTTGCTCTCATTATAGCTCATCTGTAGGGCATATCTTTGTCACTGCCCGGACTAGAACTTCGGCCACGCTTTTCACGAGGCAACCGTGCATACCACTTGGAGATAAGTCCTAGTCGAGGTATCATCGATTGGAGGTAACAGGCAGTAACTGTGTCTCCCATCGAGTTCATTACTCACAAGCGAAAGTGGTTGATCGTTCACATATAATAACTCGATCGTTCCTATTGTGATGTCAATGGCGCAGTGGTAAACACGGTTGCCTTAGGAACAACGTGGTCGTGGTTCTAGTCCCGGCAAATGGCGGGAATATACACTGCTGACAAGGTATAATGAGTGTGAAACTCGAATCTAGTGTTTCTTTTCGAAAGAGATCGACTGGAAAGTTTATAGGAATGTGACAGCTGAGATCAATTGAGGGTGATGCTCAAACTATATGAAAACCAAAATCCCATACCACTCATCAGACACCAGTTATAGTTTGATTGCCCCAGCGAGGGAAATACATTTGTTGTTGATGAGCGTGATGTAAACCGATATTATCAACGAGATATTCCGAAGAAGAAGGTGCATTTTATCCGGTTCAATACGAAATGCTTAGATTTACTACCCTGTGTGTACCACATTTTTATGGGAAATTTTGTTTCACATACACAAACCATATTGAAAATGTGGTGGCACTCGTTGCCTGTTGAGGAAATTACATTAGCGACAGTAAGTCTGTTGACTCTCGTTGCAGAAATTTCCTGTATCACGAGCTGCATGGATGTGATTGACATTATCGCAAATTTGAAGTGCTTATTATCCAAAGTTGAGAAATAAGCTGGGTAAAAAGGAACATAGAAAATTAATCAGGCTAATTGTTTACATCATATATGAGCATGAACAAGCTTCTCGACAGTGTCATAATTGGCGACGTTCTCGACTAGGTGAAACCACAGTATGTGTAAACGAGCTGTCAGACTAACGCACGGCTTGAAGACGATGTGATGCAGACGAACATGGCAGCCGCACTGATTTCATTGGCAAGGCGTACTACATATCGCCTAAATGAATACTGACATACTATAGATAGTAGTTTAGGCGGACGTGACATGTTGCTATGCCGGACTGTCTTATCTCAATATGCTCCGTCATAAACTAAACTCAGCAAGTCACCGCTGGGAGCTAAATATATTGTCTTGAAAACATGCTGTTTTAACTTGGACAACGTGAATATATTTCATAAATCACGTGAATAGTCACTAAGATTTTTAGAAACTGCCTTCGCGTGCTATGTCAATGTGTAAATTCAACATATCAGGATTTAGTGAACAACTTTTCATGCAACACACCTACTCTGTATTAAATGAGTTTTTCAAATTGCAATCGTATAACTCGCTCAGTAAAATAGTTTAGTGCCAGTCGATATGTTAACGTCATTAGTAGAGAAAGAATGTGCTAAACAAGACTGTCAAAGTTACCAAACTCAGGGAGGTCACAGCCGTTGATGCGGTGAGTCTCAAATGTTTCCATGCGTGAATTCTCATGAATTCAAGCTTTACAAGTAATGGTAACTGGTGGAATTTGAGGATGAGTACAATACTTTTACCTTCTATTTATATTTTCCAAAAGAATGTTCATGAGGTTTCTGAAGTGAACAACGTTGAACAGTACAGCGTTCGTTAACTTGGGCTTTACACAAACCCATTCGCACCTTGAGTAATTGATAACACTTCGATCCACCATTCGAAGTAATACAGCATCTGGTTCAATATTAGTTCTAGATTAATAACAGTTTGTTTTCCTTTTAGAGGTGTACCCGAAGTATCCGTGCGATAAAACAATTGTTTAATTAAAAGATGAATTTAGCAAAATATAAATGATCTGGTGAGTGACATCGAATCTCAGACTGTTTGGGGGTATCCATAACAGTAAAGCAACACAATGGCATGTTGTGTGAAAAAATTACTCTAGCCCTTCGCTCTCAATCCACCATTTTGTACACTACTTTGATTTTCATTAGCATGCAATCACCCAATAAATCACTGAAAGTTTCAGCTAACTGGCGCAAGGCGGCATATTATCAACCATAGAAGTAGCCATATATCTCGGGCCACTGATAACTCACTTCGCTGGCGATGAGGAACTGGTGTGAACTGAACTTGCAACAACTAATGCAAACATTGCACAATGGGTTTTTGGTCATTTTACACATATGTACCGTCAACATTAACTACATCAGGGAAGCATTAATACCATTGAACTTACCGCACTCGCAATAACCCGAAGCGCGACACTCATCATTGTCTTCAGTTATAATCTGCAATATGTCATCCGTTGTCAAATGGCTAAGCATCCGAGACAGATTTTCTGAAACACCTGTATATACCAACCCACCTACTCTTTGCAAGAGGCTTCAGTCAATAGATGATATTGAAAATTTTCAGGGTTATTGTGTACCTGTCATAAATATCAGCAGTACACTGATTCAGCCTATCAGTTTGAGTGTTGTTCTATAACGCGATCGCTTGTATCCTTTACACTGAGCCAGAGATTCACAGGACATGAGTGGAATATAATACTTATCTCGTAATTGTGCTCCAAACCGGAAGAACTAAAATTAAAACAGGTATACTTCTCGGCCACATGTAATTGTGAGTAACTGTGTACGTCATTAGAGCCAACACATTGTGTGCATGTGAGAGTAACTATCCTGGCACTTTCTGATTCATAGCTATTGCTCTTAACAAACTTATGCTTCATGCACCGGCATGGTGTCCAACGCATGACCTCAAATGGATAAACGTCCAGACTAACCTACTTCAAGACAATAATCGTATTTAACTGAATCTGCACTAGCTCATCTTTACGATAATCAAAGGAAATAAGTGAGTCTGAGTCAGTTTTGAAAAGCACTCTCTCGAATCGCCTACAGCCTGCCAAATCCTTCACGCAAGTTCCAAAATCCAAGCAAGTTGTGTTGTGTTCTTTGTTTAGCCGCATCATTTGTGGGTTCTGACGTGACATTATATCGTCGTGTTGCCAAAACGCCAAACGGAATGTTAAGCTTAGATGTTTTTGGATGAGTTGGTGAGCTGTATCGTTCTATTCCATATCACCAGGTCTTATTAGACCGTTTCAAGTAGGCGTTAGTGTCATGATCATAAATTTCGTTGAGTCGTTAATATCTGTATGAACTGGTCGTTGGAAAATTATTGTAAAATTAATCTGTTTTCTTTTGTATACAGCTGCTTTGTCCTGGAATAGGATGTATGTGTTGACTGGTTCATTTCATGAGTGTACGTGTGTTCCTGATTGTGATTATGTTATGGTAGGTTGGATCAAATTTATAAGAAGACCCAACTGTGAAAAATCTGGGCTTCGGCTAGATTCGAACAAACGACAAAAGGGATATGCCTAAACGTGACAGTCACTCTACCAACTCAGCTACGAAGCCACGCTAGGAGCTCGGAGATTCCCCACCTGTCCCACTATCCCATATGAAATCCACCAAATGATCCAGGTGGTTGACTTCACGGCACGATTCATCAAACAGTTGAAGTTGGGATTAACTAGCGTCACAACTGAACGAAAAACTTATATAACTAATAAGTGGATTGATATGCTGTATCTGTTGCAGATTCAGTTCCAGCCGAAGCCCAGATTTTTCACAATTAGACCTATTTTAAATTGACTGTCCTGCCGAACTGCTTACTAACATCACACTTTGTTCAATTCAGTCCGCTGGACAGTAGCCGCAAGTAAGTTGCGTTAAATAAATCAACATGCTGGAATCAGATCACATTGCTGAGCCGCAGTCACATGAACAGTTTATCGGTAATCTGGCCACCAAACAGGTTTTCGTCTATACCGCCTGTGGTGAATACGTCGAGGAGGTGACCCATAAGTTTAACGCAATCCTATGAGTACGGGTTGCGTTAGTCGTAGATCCGTCCGAAAGCTCAAGGAAACGTTTGTCAGAACATGTAGTGTGTATGGCTTAAAAAGATGTGGTTGACAGCGCACAGAAACCGGTTACCGATCTGTGAAAAAGTAGCCTCAGAAAGAAGGTTCATCCGCTCGCTTGATGAAGTAACATATCGACTTCAGCTGTACACAACATACTCAAAAGATGACAATACCAGCAACACCGGTGGACCCGATTTCACGAACGGTGGTTATCGCAAGCGCAAAAGCATGAATCATTTTGCACGTGCTGTTGAATAGAAATGAGTGAATATCCAACAGCATTTACGAGTGAAAAAATATTCTGTTTGAATATATCTGTGTGGACACAGCATTTTCGGTACGTTAATTATCCAACTGGCTTGTCTTAATTCCACATGAACATAGTCCAAAGCTTATGAAGTGTTGAAACACAGATAATTCGAGAAAACAGGGAGCACAGTATTACTTGTCTCGGTTTCAACTGGATAATTGTTAGTTCTTAACCAATCTTCAGCTAATTAAGGTCGCGCGAAGTACATAACACTAATTACAAGCATGTTAAATACGACGGTTCAGGTATTTGACTTTATTCTCATTTAGTTCAGTGCAAAATACTCTAACTATCTTTCTACTAGTTTGTAACCGTCTTCCGTTAGTGAATACAGCCCATTGTTACTCATCGTTTTCTCACAAGTCTATCATGAAATCAAATTGTGTTAAGGAACGATCACATTCTTATATTTTACCACTTGCACACACTGGTGCATGCGTGTCCCTATCCTTGCTCTGAGAGTTTTGCCAACAGCCTGGTCCTATCGATCGTGGACCACGGTAGTCAAAACACGGGGACGATGCAACAGGGCGATTTGAAATGGAATGCGCGTGTATCGCCGAGTGAACCTGTGGGGTATGGGCACAACATTATTTTGGATCATTCGTTAACTCGACTATGTTCTGGGGTAGGCTTTTACGTTAGAATTCCCTTGAAATAGTTTTGGTTCCGGATTTCGTTTTCTTTCCCGGGTGCACACACTTGGAATGATAGGTAAATTTTTACCATTTTATCATAAGCTCTGCAAACTGATACATTATGTCGACTTGTATCCATGTTGGGGAGTGGAATGTGGCAAATTACATACAACACAAGATGGTAGCCATTTTTATCCAATGCAGTTGAAATTCTGCTAAGGACCTCATGCGTTTTGTTGAGTACGCGTACGTTTGTTTCCATCAGATATGCAGACATTTGCAATTAATGGTTAGAAATTTCAGTTTGTTCTGTGTTCTACAACTGCGAGCAGGTGCAATCTACCCAAAAATAAACACGCATACCAAATTAATAGTAAGTTTTGTACACTCTGCGTGGCAAATTTTAGAATTCTAATATGTTCACAGTTTCAGCAACTGAAAGGCAGTTGACCTAATATGCTCCCGCGACAAAATATTAGGGAATATCGATAATAGTCAGAGGACAAATTACGATATGAATTCATTGCTCATACTGTCATCAGTCGTAAACCTGTGACTAACATGAAAACAAACGACCAAACGTGCAGCTCGAGCTGGATATTGACTGATTTTCAGTGACAGGAAAATCAGTAAAGAAAGAGATGTAGCACTTTATATGAAATCGCACATAAAGACCTCAAACATTCCTGACTGGATCTTCCGCAATCAGTCTAACAGATGGTTCATGTCACTCACAACTTTACTTGTTTGATTAGCGTGACTTACGACTTGCTGTGTCCGATTCGAAATAGCCTATAACAATCATCGGGGTCAAAGAACGTCTGCGCTTGGCCATCACCACAAGCGGCTTGCGCTGCACCACCCGCAATTTCACTCACACACCAAGTGTGGGACATTTTCGGAGGTCAAAATTCCCCTCAATTGACCCTGCCGCACTCTACCCTGTGAGCCCATTTAACTAGACGCCTGTTTTGTTATTTACACAACCCGTGTCTAAAAGTACTAATTTCTCCACCCTGCCTCCCCCAGTCATTGAACCTCATTCACCTGCCCACACATCCATTGTTGTCTGTCTGTCTCACCCTCCCCATTCCATGTGAATACAGCCTTCCTATGGGCCGCCGTGAAACTGTCATTGACTAATCGGTCTGCCCGGAGGCCGGCTATTTAGACACACAATAGACCAATCCGATCGCATTTCGTCGGTTCGTCTTTGCCTGTCGGTCGCCTGTGTTTGTACTTGTCGTGCCTGTTGGACCCTTGACGGCCTATGGCGGCCAACTGTTGTACCTTACCCCACGAACGCAAACGATTTGAGGTTTGTTTCTTGTAATTGATTATATTGTTTATGTCAATAGTACCACGGTTTCCAGCGACTTGACTTGGTTCTGGTATTTGGCGTCGTTGGTTATACGTGCGTCACTCAACGTTCGTCGGAAGAACGTACACCAAGTATCCAGTAAAAGTCTGAAAGAACTAGACCAGCAGGTGTGTGAGTGAGGCTTTTGTGTCCAGCCGGCCAATGCTGGTTAGCGAATTCATAGGCTAGCTCGGGAGTAGAACTCCTATCTCACAAGAAGTTAAAAGAGAGACAAGACAGTGGTAAGATGTACATTGGCTGGAAAAGTGTTGAAAATATGACGGAAGAAGCACTCCGCTAAAATACTCTAAAGAGAATATGGAGTGAAATCGAAGTGCAAGGTTAGACAGGAAGAAAAAGTACAAAACGTTTATTATACAGTACTTCAACAGTGCTAAAGAAAAGGACAGATAGAAGGCCACATAAATCGAGATTTCTGAGGATGGGGGCGAGTGAGTACCGAACGACAGTAAACCTTGGGTAATGTGAACAAGAAAAATATATATATAGCTGATATAACCTAATTAACCCTAACGTACTAATTGTCTCTTGGCCAACGGTGCGTTATGAACACGTTGATGACGTACTAAACTCAAACGACCAGCGCATTCGCGACTGTACACATCGCAAGGTCATGTAGGTCCGTCACCACGACCTCCGGAACCGACTGATCCCTGCGTACCGCTGCAAAATAATTTTTCATTGATCTCACGCACGCCCAACTGAATTCAGCTATCTACGAGGAACTACACAAGGCATAGCACAAAATGCGTCTATAAAGGCAGCTCACACCGTTTAAGCGTTTTCCATCGCAGAGATATTTCCAACCGGTAAAGTATGTGGATATCTCGGTTGTTCGTAACCGCTCGAACAACAAACGAAAATTTTACATATTCTAGGCAAACTCATAGGCCATGCATTAGTTCAATCAGGGCTAACTTCCACAAAGTAGGAAGTGCAAAATCAATTTGTGGCTGCTCTGAATTGGGCATTTTTCGTTCACTGAGAAGATGTGAGTTTACCGTTATGACCCCATCGTTTCACCATTCATCGCCTGCATACAGCATCGTTCGGCATGGCCAACAAAGCTAGTCTAATGGTCCCTGGTGACGTCTCACATAGCAGAGATGATTACTCTTTCCAGAGTCCCCATTCTCCACTCCTGTTGACTTTGCACACCCTGAGGATCTCCGTTTATTATTGTCTCGTGGTGCACCTGCAGTTGCCTTTCAACTCTTGCTTTCACCATGCTCCAGACATTCTCAATTGGATTCAACATGGGCAAATAGGGTGCCAGTCGCAAAAGTTGTCCTCCATTATATAACTCTTCAGCAAACACACTTTTCAGATCAGTTTGACAAGGTGTGTTGTAGCATATCAACACAATGTCTGACATGGGTGTGCTGATCTTCATCCAATCTAGCAGGGTTCGTAGCCAGCTCTTGCAATCGATGCTGTTATAGGTTCCCTGCCTCGTCATATATCATACCATCGAACTTGATGTTACGGCTCCAATCAAATGGAGATTACGGCATCGGCTGTTCACTACAGAGACGCATGCTCTCGTTCCTTTTAGTGAACATCCAGAACAGAACAAATTGAAATTTGTCCCATCTATCCAGTAAATAGTCTTTCAATTCGCATAACACCACATCAGTGAATATGCAAACAGTCGCCGTAACACCAAATTATCATTTGAGTTACTGTTAACGGGCACTTTGCATAATTTCTTGATAGTTATCCACCGGCCATCCAGGTATCGATTGGTCGTTGTGGTCGATAACTCTTTCTCAAACTCAGCCTTGTCGCATAGTCTCAAAAATTACAGCGTAACCGTTGAGTCTACGGAAATCTACTCCAACGACATATCGATATCAGATTCTGTTAGAATCTGGTCTCTATGTCCTTTGTGAGACTAACCTTCATAACTGATGCAATCCACATGAAGCCACTTGTAAGCGGTACTACAGTTGACTCCGTTCAGATGGGCAACCATGCGCCAGTCATCGCCCCCTCCGAATGCCTCGATAATACGTCTGCGTGTTTCGGGACTGATGCGAGTGTACTCGCGTCCGTCAGCCATGTACACATAAGAAGTAATAAGTGTTCTCACAAACTGATTAACTCTCACATTATAGCTTGAATTCTACCACGACTCTAAACCTCACTCCTACTGGACTGGAGATCCACAGACACTCCTCACCACTGGCAACCCTGTGCCTGTCAAAGGAACCAATACGGTCCGCAGTTTGATGAATTACTAGGGCTAGGGTCAGATGATATGTGCCCCACTTTGACCGCTAATCCAGTTCTCATTAAGCAAAGCCTTTGAAACCACTCGAACTGCTCCTACCACTCCCTCTATCGAAGTCCCCAATGCGAAGTACTCTAATTAAGATTGGTTGTCCCTTCCGGTTATTTGGACCAATCGCGTTCTTGCCGTCACGCCCAAGAATTTAACGAGGATATTCTAATGCATCAAAGTGATTTGCTTTAGCATGTAATGAAAAATCTTGTGCCTAAAATGGAAACAGGTATGTAAAATAGTATAGAACATGCTCAATTTGCGTTTGATGAACACGTTCTTTGGGGCAATTTTACTACGACTATTATCAGAGAGAATCAATTTTGCTATGAACGCGATCCTGCTGAAAGGGTGAAGTTGAATCCTAAGTTTTGTACGCAGAAGTCGCCGCATATACAAGTTGTTAGGATACAATTTCGCAACAGCTGACCTCTGGTGGATTTACCAATACAGATCCGGAAGCAGTCAACATTTTGGATGAACGGGAGGGAAGTATGCACAACTACAAATCACGAGCGTCTTCTGAACACATAGGCTGAAAGTTGACTGAATTACCTCAAATTACAGAGCACCAAATAAGAAGACCAATTAAATCACAAATCATCAGATCCAGACCTGTTATCCCCCGTCGTCCTGAAGAGATGTGCCGCTGGATTAGCAGAACCGCCTACATTCCTATTTAACCGCTCCTTTCCAGGTGAGCGTCGACCGAAAGTGTGGAAATATTTTTGTGTTGCACCTACCTTTCGAAGTGGACGTAAATATGACCCAACAATTTATCGAGCAATAGCATTACTTCGAGTAGTAATGAAGAGCTTACTAGGTGACTCTTTCCGGGCCAAGGATGAAGACCTCCAACTCATCATCAAACCGCAGCATAGATTTCGTAGGATATACTCATTTGTCTCCAGTCTGATGCTTGCTTGTGACTTTCGGACGGAGGCTATCGATGCAGCACTGGCCATATATGTGGCTAATCGTAAATCTCCCAAAGCTACAGAAACTCATCAGTTATAGTCTTTGTAAGCGGGTACTCACGTGGTTTGACGATTATCTAGCTGAACTTAAGTTAGATGTCAGGACGAATGGACAGGTTTAATAGTTGTTCCCAGCCAACGCCGGTGCTCGGCAACGATCAAACATAGGATCGCTGTTATTTATTTATTTTTTCGTTCCTCAACTACCCAATATAGTCAAATCACCAATGTTGGTTTACGTCGATTACCAAAAGCTCCAACGAGTTTAATGATGCTCTGAAAATGTGATAAATCTACGGGACGATTTGAACTGTCGAAACTAGTGGTCCATAAAGATTAACTTACGGTTTGGTGTCAACAAGAGTAAGATCATGCACGTTCGCTATCAAAAATGTACTGCCCAACACGTTGGCGACATAAGGTTGTTCGTGTCAGTACGTGAACGTGACTCACGGACCACAGTGACAGACAGTTTGAGTTGGCATACAAATCGTGTTGCCAAGACACAAAATAGCACGAATAACTCTGGAAGAATCTGTGGTATCTTCCATCCGGAAGTCTTTCCCACTAGGTTTGCCTCTATAATCTGTCCAAACCTGGAAATGAACATACAGACCTGTATTCCTTATCCTAACAGAGATTCGACGTCCTGAGAGTTTTCAAAAACGGGATAACAGATTTATGAGGTGCATGGAAATCCTCTATTTGAACAGGTCCGTTATGTAATATAATGCTTAAGTTTCAGACATTTTGGAATGCTTGAACATGTTTGCTGAACCTCCGATGAACTTGTTGGAAAACCGTTCGACGGAAGTCCTCTCAATATTTTATCTTCTGTCCTACGACAGACGTTTTATCCTGATTGTATTTGTGCACCTTGGACGTTGCGCCTTTCAGTGTTTTCACATCGTAGAAACTTAGCGGCTTAGAAGGACGTATAGTGATGCTACTTCTGTCGAGTCTTTATCAACATCAAACTGACACACTTTGACCGCGTCGTTGTGGAGTAAACCAACTAGCAAACCGATTCGGAAAAATTTCGCCTACTTTCTGCTCTGCGCCCTATATAAACGCATTCATTAGGCCTCAGCACGCATCACCACCGGTGTGGCTTGCGACCATCTCCTTCTCACGTACGGCTCGTCACATAACCGTCATCACTCATGCGAACACAGGCCACCGTTGACAGTCTTACATGTAATGATTCGACGACCTCGAAAGCACGCAACCTCCTCAGCTACACCATCAAGCTCAACAGTCTGCACACTGCAATCGACAATTCACAATATTTACACATCGGGTTAACTCTAATCTAGACTGGCGCAGCAGCGTAAAGGGGGAACCTTGCGGTCTTTCGCATTTTTTGTATGTACTCATGGCATTGGCAGCACCATGAACAAGATCATAAGGGGGTGACCCACACGTCATTACTCCCGGTTACATGATCGAAGTTTGTCTACTGTCACCCTTGTGTAGTGACCAGCGATCGTATGGCTTCTCTAAGGATTCCGGCTGTAACCTCCTGCTGCATGCTACAGGGGCCTAATGTGAACTCAATGCCAATTTCTTCAATCGTGCAACTAGTTGCACGCAGCGAATGCTTGCCCTATTCCTAACGATTCATCTACCATTCTACCCTCCAAGGTCGTTTGACCCGGACATTTTCGAGCTTTGTTTAACGCGCTCGGAAGTTCCATGCTCTTTACTACTGGTGAGCTTTGAATGCCACAAAACATTTCTGTAAACGTAGGATTTTTTTCCCAAGCCTTACTTACGTTGTAAGATATCCGCACCAAATTTTGTTTGAATGAAGTCAAACAGTTTGGGCGTCGTGTTAACATGTTATTGATAAATGGATTGAGAATAACACAACGTTATGAACAAGTTGCAATACTCTACGTTTCAACCACCTCGAGTGACCTTCTTCAGGAATGTTGTAATCGAAATCACACTAACAAAGGAACAGAGGTCACGTGGGATTTGCCGTGGTTAGGTCAATCTGCGCTGCCACTGAATTGGTTTGTCGAGTCGTTTGCCTATTAGGTGGGGGTATGACTGATGTAGATAAGGTTCGTCTGTGTCTGGTGTTGTTTATCAATCCACACCACACTGCGGACGGGGGTTTGCTATCATTTTAAGGCAACGAGTACACTCGACTACCTACCACCTGGAATGTATACGTTTTCGTTGTGACAATTTAGATGGGCTCATCCATCATGTATTACCCCACGATATTCGGACCTCTGTCATGGAACTGATTAACCAGCGTGAATTAAAGTTTTTCGCGAAAGCAAGTGAACGTCAAAAAAAGAAAGTTTGACAAGCTTTTCGCAAGACTAAATCACGTTTCCTCCGCCCCACAATCAGTCACGCAGCTTCTCTCAGAAAACGTGATCATGAATCGCTCATCACGACAACTCAGTATGGATGAGATGTCTGCCTAAAAAAGGACTCAATTTCAACATCCAACGGAAGCAACTGGAACCAATGGATATAATTCCCAAAATTGAACCCGCACTAAGCAAACTGGCTACAGGTGTTGCTGATGAAGCACGATTCAGAATTGCAAGCGTTTTACAACGACAACAACCAGATGTCTCAAACTTAACCACTGCAGAACAGAACGCTTTTGGTTTAATCAAGAAGGATCGTTCGATTCACGTTACCAAGGCCGATAAAGGTAACCTAACAGTGATTCTTAATCAAGAAGATTACCAAAAGAAAGTGTTGGAGCACTTAGCTACTGGACCATATGAAGAGATCGATGAGCAAAAGACCAACGCTCTACTTAATAAAGTCAAGGCACAGACCAGCAAGTTCCTCCGAGGCATCAAAGAAAAACTTGGGCAGTCTACCTGGTTCATGCTCAATCCGAAGAGTAATCGTCCTTCGCGTTTCTATGGTCCTCTAAAAGTGTATAAAACAGGAATACCCATAAGACCTATTGTTGACTACACCACCAGTCCAACTTACAAGCTGGCTAAGTACATCAGTCGCATTATCAAACCGTTGCAAAACAAGTCGGTAAGCAACGTTAAAGATTCTTTTGATTTTGTTGACAAACTCCAACATATGTCATTGTGTAATGATGAAACGTTTCTTAGTTTTGATGTTACCTCTCTTTACACCAGTGTACCAGTAAAACTTAGCATTGATGTTGTTAAAGAGTTATTAGAAAGTGACGACTCTTTGGATGCACGTACTAATTTGTCGCCTTCCGAACTTGTAGCTGGTCTTGAACTCTGTCTTTACTCAACCTTGTACACATTCAACAAAAAATTGTACAAGCAAACCGATGGTGTAGCCATGGGTTCCTCTGTTGCACCTGCAGTAGCCAATCTTTTCCTAGGATAACTGGAAACACAAACAATGAGTGAATTTATCCGCCCTCCACGAATTTGGTGGCGACATGTAGATGACACATTCGTTATCATGAAACGGAGCGCTCGCGACCAATTCCTACAGTTTCTTAACTCAAAATGCAATGACATTGTATTCACATTGGAAACTGAAACCGATGAACGTTCACTTAGTTATCTAGACTGCCTAGTGAAAGTTGATGAGCACCAGAGATTCCAGGTTCCCGTCTACCACAAACCAACTCATTCTGGTCGGTATCTCAACTTCAACTCATCGCATCCAGTCGGCATGAACAGAACAGTCATCAAATCACTCTACTAGGATTTGTACTACTGAACTGTCCAAAACAACAGAAATTTCTCGAAGTAAAGAAAAGCTAGCTGCCGATCAATATCCAAACGCGTTTGGTGAGAACACAATTATGCGCATGATAACTAAAGAGGAGACCAAAACAATCAGAACTTTCAGGTCTACTGTGCAAATACCGTATCGCGAACAAACATCTGAAAAAAATTCGTTCCATTCTGTCTGAGTATGATGTACGAACCGTATTTCGGTTAGATAATACCTTAGAACGACCGGTGATGCATCCTAAAGATCCAGTTTCTATGGGCGATCAGACAGACTGTGTTTACGAAATTAAATAGGGTGATTGCAATGCCAACTACATAGGAGAGACAAGCAGACAGCTGAAAGTACGTGTTGCCGAACACAAGGGGCACACGATGTTTCCCCCTAAGAACGCATATCAACTTCAGAAGCTAGAGAAGGATTCGGCCATCGCACTACATGCACTGTCAGAGAACCACAACGTAGGTTTTGATCAAGCGCGAGTGATTCACAGAGGTCTGCCTTCCCATGCGGAGTGCTGCTGCGCTTAGGCTCTCACCATTTACACACAACACGCTTGTGTTAATCGCAATGATAGCAAACCCCCGTCCGCAGTGTGGCGTGGACTGATAAACAACACCAGACACAGACGAACCTTATCTACATCAGTCATACCCTCACCTAATAGGCAAACGACTCGACCAATCAATACAGTGGCAGCGCAGATTGACCTAACCACGGCAAATCCCACGTGACCTCTGTTCCTTTGTTAGTGTGATTTCGATTACAACATTCCTGAGGAAGGTCACTCGAGGTGGTTGAAACGTAGAGTATTACAACTTGCTCATAACGTTGTGTTATTCTCAATCCATTTATCAGCTTACTTACGTTCCTTAGTTTAAGGCTTGTTGCCACTACTTGTTGACAGCTCTTCAGGAAAGGCGTGTTAAACTCTCAGTTGATGTAGCGCATACCCACTTATTCACTACAATATACATACGTACCTGTGGTACATAGCTGCTTATTTATATCAGTAACCATTGGTAGACATCATCACTATAAAACGAATGGTTAATACTCCACTCCCTTGAATATGGTGCGTTGTTGTGTGGGCACACAATTTCAGTAAGTATTCACCATCCTGGGATGTGTAGCCTTTCTGTTGTCGTCAGTAGCGTGTTTGTAGTGTGCAACGTAATCCATTAACATGAAGTAAATTAATAATGCACTTCGGAGTTATCTTGGACAAATGCAGGACAACAAGTATGTACTTATGTTTGTTTGTGTGTGTGGTTGCTTCTTGTCGAGTGTTTGTCTGCGTATGTGTATGTTCGTTTTATCAACGGATCGGCTTTTAGTGTTCGAATCTTCTCTAATAGCATACTGTAAACCTCCTTCGTTCGTGACACATTGATGTGACGTATAAGGGAATGCAACCCTCAGTGAAAACACAACAACAAAACTCCACATGTATTCGGATTTTTCACTTCATATAATCATCCGCTCGGCATAGATACACGCGATGTTCTCATCACGCGTGGAGAGGCTGATTTGCTTCTGCCACGAGAGAACATTCTCGTTACTTGTCCTATTCATGGAAACTGTTGGATGTAGAAATTTGGAAGAGAAATTCTGAGTGTTATTCTAGGGAAGAATGTCTGTAACAGGTTCAGCCTCTTTACAGTGATCTATTTGACCAAATAGGTGACACAAGTATGCCCTTAAAATTTGGTTTCCATTTGAATTCCATTTATGAGCAGACGATGACATATATATCAGTCTAACATCAATCCAAAGTGAACGCAGCTGTCACATTCTTACAGGCACGTCAGTCAGCCCTCTTTTCTGAAGAATCAATTGACTCAAGTTTCACATTTGCTGAAGCATGTCAGTAGTGAGCATTCTCGCCCTGGCGTGGAGTACAACTCCAGTCACGCCTTCATGAAGTAACAGTGTTAACCACTATACTAAGGACCTCACACTAAATATGACCGAATGATAACATGAAGACGCTTAGTCTCATTCGTTTGCGAGTAATGTTTAGATTCCCCGATGGTAATGGTCAACACAATTATCTCAAGAAAACGTGGTTAGAGTTCAGATATCTGTCACGGGAAAGACATGCACTGCTGATAGGCTCTCACAGAGGTGAAATGTGAGTGCATTGCTTCTTTTCGACAGGAGTTGACTGAACAGTTTGTGGAAGTGTGACGGTTGCAATCACTTGTAAGTCACACGCAACTTATACCAACCAAACACCCTACTGCTCACCAGTGATTATTTATATATTTGGCTTACATATGCTGCTTGGTGAATTTGCTCGCCAATGCCGTATTGATCAGACGACCAAGAAGTTCGGTCAGGATGCACGAACTTACGAAAATGTCACTGACTTGATACGTCTTTCGATACGACGTCGCATCACAGAGGTAGATGTCCCAGTAGTTAAGTGTCAGACTCACAACGGAGCAGTTGTGAGTTTCCAATCTAATTCAGACAATCAGAGAGGCCACATGTGATTTAGACATATGCCGTTTAATTCCATGTGAGATTAGACGGAAGACGTGGATTACAACGTTGCCGTTTTCAGGTGAACATCGAATAGTTTGCATAACTCACCCAGAAATATTCTGTTTGAGAAACGTTGTGGGAGTATTGGCAATGCGTAATTGTTAGTATCGTCCAAGTTATTGATTACAAAACCAGTGGTAAACACGGTTGCCTCATGAACAGCGTGGTCGTGGTTCTAGTCCCGGCAGTGGCGAGGATATGCACTACTGATGAGTTCTAATGAGAGCGAAACTCGAGTCTAGTGCTTCTTTTCGAAAGGGGGCGACGGGAATGTCTGTGGGAATGCAACAGCTGCGATCAATTGTGGGTGATGTTCAAATTGAAGATTACAAAACCATCAGCTTCTCAAGAGACTCCGTTTCTCCAATTGTACAACGATTGCACAGAGTCAAATGGCAACGGACAACTTTGCACATGCTTCAAGACTGCACCACTACCGATTCAGTAAGACTCAGACAATATTCTACACGAATTGTGATTTCCTTCCATTACCAAATGAACAAGGGGATGGAGAATCAACGAGGGATTGTTCACTGAGCACAGTTCGGATGAGAAAAATATGAAAGTAAGGTGCAGTCACCATGTGTGTTGCAATTTGGAATGAAACCACGTGTCAGTAACGAGAGAATATTACCGATTATGGTTGTCTAAATGAACCCTGGTATGGGTTGAAACAACTTAATGGAGACAGCCGATATATTTGTAAAACTGACGTTTTAATCTGTGATTGCCGTTGAACAGCGTAATCCGTCTGGAGGTGTGGTTTTACAATATTTGAGAAGACCGAATGAAACCCTGTAATCAAAGGGAGTGGGACAACAAGCGATGATTGCTACGGGTAGGTTCCGACGAAGCAGATAACAAAAATTCGATTTATCCTGAAAAACCAGGAGATAAACTACCTGTAATTTTTACGATTGCCTCAATAAAAGTAATCGGATTCTTTATGTGCCCTAATCGTTATAGCTTATTATGGACGGAAATGCCCGTTAGTTGGACACATCTGTAACAGTTTGATTGCTCCAAAGAGGGCAATAATTTTGTTGTTGATGATGAGCGTGATTTACACCGATATTAATGACGGGATATTCCGAAGAAAACGGTGTGTTTCCTCTAACACACTTAATATATTGGTTCACAAGTCGCATAGGGATCATTGGTATCATTTTAATTAAGTTCACCGGTCACAGTTCATAGTACCCAGAACAAATTTTCCCTGTTCAGTCTTCGCTAGACTTGCTGTTGTCACGTAATTCGATTTTTACAACATAAACTACCCAATTAATACCTCACGTGACGCTAGATTGAACCAAGTTTTTCGTAGAAATGAAACTGATCTGCCGGCCTGATTATAGTCTTTTAGAAAGTCAATCAATTGGTTGACTGTCAAACGCGAAAAATGAATGAAGACACGGAGCCCAATGGCCTAATTTGTCAGTAAGTTGAGGCGTAAATGGAAAGGTTTGGGCGACAGTATAGTGCAGTCTCAATTCTACAGAGTGCTTAAGCAATGGGCCATAGTACGTTATAACATGATTGCTATGAGACGTCGTATTAACCATGTGGTGAAAGAAGGCGTATACGGCGACCGGATAATTTCCGGGCAGCTAGTACATACTTTTAACATAGATCCAGATCAGAATATGTTCAAATCCTTGTGTGGTAGGCAGTTTACGCGCATTGTCAATGGGATCAAGATTCCAGAGTCTTTGTCCTAGTACGCCCAATTGTGGTAACAGTTTGTTCCCGCTTATGAAAAGAAAGCATTGTGAAGAACTTTTCGAGAGGCACGTTCCCTTTCACTCCCATGGCAGTCCCATACTGTAACACCTATCTTTAGTACACTTATGGATTATTTCGCGTGATGTATTCAACACGGTCACCTCATGTTATTGGTGTTTTCACCAAGTTAACATTTTGTCGTCTTCGTTCTTACGTTTAAAACTTTTTCATTTCGCACTGCTACTTAAATCGATTTATCACTGCATGTGTGGTTCCAGATGACTATTCTCATTGGCACTTTTCCCCTCTGGGCCGTTAATATGGAACTTGCTGGGTTTTGTTATATCCCTGTATCAGTTATCGGGTGATAATTTTGGTCCCCAAAAGTAACTCGTGGATTTCTTGTTTCTTCATTTTACAATGGTCCAAAATTTTACGAAAAGATTTATCCCATCAAATTTATTATTCGGACCATTATAAATATATTCCTATATATTCCACTAAATCATGGTAAATGCAGTTGTTTTTACATTTCTGGTTTTGCTCTTTCCCTACTCCTTATGCACGTCGACTTTCTTGCAACCCCATCTTTTGTATTGTTGTATGAATCTCTAAACTAACTCAATAGTTACTCTTCGGTGCTAGCGATTGTGACAGTTTATCAGCTTTCCAATGAGGTTTAGTGATCATTGTTACTGACATGCCCCGTGTGTAGTTTTTCATAAATTTAGCTAATAAAATGTTTATCGACTTGATAAACAATGTATTGTTTCTAAAACCGTGTAAGTCATGTAATCCTATCTCGAATGCCTAATTGTGAATAGAAAACTGCGAATGAACAAGAATTACTCAAGCGCAGATAAAAGTAATCGTACATTTAAAGTTCAGTATATAATTACGAGAAACAATGAAACCCATAATGCATCCACAGGAATTTCACCTGGGATGTACTAACCATTTTAAAGATGCAGCAGGGTGCATGATTTCCTTAGAACAGTAGAAAGGTAGGAGAACAATGATGAAACTCATCGGCTTAGGTATGTATGATTGTTGATACATTCGACTTTTTGTTGATGCAGAAGAGAAATGAAATGGTGCGTGAAGCCGTCGGGTATAGGAAGTGAACTATTTTGTTCTGAAGAAAGCGATGTTCACATGAGTGTATAATCACACACCACTGGATATAGTAGCACCGGCTAGTTTAAGCGAGGAAATAAGTGGAGAAATGTGAGTATTTTCATGAAATCAAAGATAACCTTGTCCTACATTTCGTGTAAAATCACTTTGATCAGTGATAAGTATTTGCGCAAATGTTAAGATGTTGACAGCGAGACTATTTTCAATGTGGAAAGAAACAGACACCGTGTAATTAAGCAATCGACGAAAATACAGGTGGTTGTTTGTTGACTATAACGGAGTCATCTGTATAGTTTGGCAAAATCCCGTCAACTTTGAATATAAAAACAAAAGGAAAGGTGTATTTTACATTTCATTCATTTATCACTGGTTGTTAAATCGCTGCTGATAATTTAAGATAATTCACCAAGTAGCGCGTACTCGACGATTCCAGTAACGTTTATTTAGACAGTCAGGTTGACGGGTCTCTCTTCTAAACACAATAAACTTAAGAAAATGTGATCGAAAGTATTGAAATTTATACAGTGCTGTAGACAAATTTACAATAGAAGTACCCTGACACCTTGAATTTGAATTAACCGGATACACAAATTATCCAGTAAGAAAGCCGTTGAAAGTGGAAGGAGCAAAAACGAGTTCGCAACTCACTATCAGTCAACGGGAAATGAGTTCACCGAAACAATTGGATGCAGATGAAGGTGAGAACGTGCCAAACAAAACAAAGAAGGAAGTTTTAATAGATAAGCAAAGATAATTAGAAGAGGGGAGGAAGCAAACAGTTCAGGTGAAGTTTTGGCACAGAATTCATCCTATTCGTTTACTGCACACAACAAAACAAATAAAGCCAATGTTAGAGTTCGCTTTTTACAAACGAACCAAACATACCTAAACGGATTCATTGCTCCGCATCACATCAAACATAAGGCGACAAACATACCGAGAAACTTCAACAAATCCGACATTTGGAATAAATGTTAAGTGCAAACGCTGGCAGCCAGATTAACGTTGATAAACTTTTATATTTCTTACTAAGTATGAGTTGGCGGTCAATTGAAAATTGAATCTGATGATATCCCCATAGCGTTTTGGGTATACAATTGATCAAATCACTTGCACAAATTAAATGTAGCGCTTCAACATTTAAACAAGCATTACTATTATTTTCTCCACTTCATTTATCATGCTCTTAACTTGAAGTTCCCTTTTTGCGAAAGCAAATGAAGCATACATCAACAACTATCCCACATCGAACATTCATCTAGTGAATAGAATACGTACATTCTAGTTACCATGGTTTAATTGCGGGGTGTACAACCATCCTGGGGAGATGGCAAGTGTTGTTTTGTGCACCCATAGGGCAAACAAAAACACCACTGACCGTCAATCGGTTTTGAAGGGTTATCATGTATGGAACACATAAATGACAGGTAGCAAGCCACTTGCTTTCAAATAAAAATCGTTCACATGTATTGTGAGTAAAACTAAGTAAGTAGTATTCTAACATGTCGCTTCAACCGTTTACCAAATAAAATCGCATATTAGCTGCTCAGTTTGTCACTTGGATGGGTTACACGTGCTTGACTGGGGGAAACATTTGCCTTTGGGGTGAAATGTACCCATATCTACCAGCTGTTTAACAATTCGCCCACAGAAAATAGACACGATGTAGTGAACCGTCTGTTTGTTTCAAGATGACGGAATGTTTCAAAAGTGTATTACCAAGAGTTCCGTAACCTTCCGGTTAGAACCGGCCCATCATAAAACAGGCATACATAAACAAACTCTGTTTGACATTACCAGTTTGTAATATTGATGACCTAACCATGGTGGTCTACTGTCGGTAGTTTACTCCGTCAGGGATGTGAATGTTAGAGTGCAAAATTGTGGGCGAACGCATTCAGAACAAGTCAAACCAAGAGTTTGTTTATGCAACCAGAAACGTATATTTTCATACATCAAATAAACCTACGTTCAGCAAAATTAATCGATTAAAGGAAAACATTCATCGGTATCTTATGAAGATAGAACTGTAATGTGTTGAGGCTAATTTAAAAAATTTCACAATTTTACATGCACATTCACTGGTTGATTAATAATAGAAGAAATTCTCCCCATTTTTGGCTGAGTAAATGTTCCAGAAAGAATTATTCTCCTGGATTCAAATTTCCGGATCATGTTGATTATATAGTGCAATTGGATGGTTCCTGAAATACAGAATGACTGCTGTCCGCCAGGTTTTTGTGTTGATTCCAGAAATACAGAAATGAAGTAGTTAACTTAGCACGACCCCAGAGCTAGCTTCGACGCAATAGTAATAACAACGGAACTAAGCAAAGCAAGTATTTTAACTCTCGAGTGCAATTGTACAGCTTATTATCAACAATGTAATAAAACAACAGTAATGAGAAATAGGTTTAGTGACAATCACCACACTTTCTCAGTAAACTGCATTTGTTATCCAATGGTCTGTAGCCGTAGCATTGTTGAAATATACGCCTATAATGTTGCTCCATCGGGCCTAACATTGAGATAACTTCAGTGTAAGTTTGTGCATAATCATCAGAGGAAGTAGAAACACTGTCAGAGAAAAGTATAGTAAATGAGAATGTTCTCAAATAGCAGTGGACTTTGGAGTGAGGAGATAAGGATTAGAAAATACTCTAAAAACAGTCCGTAAATAGCGAGTACAGTTATACACAGAAACAAGCAATGCAAACTGATCGGTGCAGTGCTGCACAAAATAACTCTCAAGTAGATAAATGACAACTGTTTTGAACTGGATTCTTCCTAGATGTATATGGCTTCCAGTATTACTCTGACAGTTACTGAAACGAATTACTACTGATCGTTGAAGAGAAAACATCTGTAGTTTGGTGTGTCATGAAAAATTTATCAAAATTTGACTACTAGAACAAACCTGATAAATTGCGTTCCAATGGAATCGTGTCAGAAATGTCTGAGTAGGTTATACGTAATAAAATATCACCAGCATATTTGCAAAACAATTTTTTGCCGTGAGGAAACATTTATGTCAACTAGTACTATTAAACACGACAAGATAACACCCAGGGATTTACCGGATTTGGTTGTCACGTGGGAGGACAGCATCAATGACGCATGCGCATTGCGATATGCGGATAGACTGCTTACCCACTTGACTCATTTATCTCCATTGCATTTTGTAGCACTGTACACCCATTCGCGTTCATCACAGACGAATCACATTTTTTGTTGATACACTCAAACATGCAGTTTCCTATCCGAAATTGTTATCTACGAACGACAACTTGTCCTCTTAGTCGCGGTCCACCAGTGGGATCTTTTCCCGGACTGACCTTCAGACCAGTCCATTTTGTGCACGGTATTTACCAAAACATTGACGATTTCTAGAGAGCGAAGCACCTCAATCTGGAGAACAGTGGACCATTTTCTCCATGATGAATACGACTTGACGCGTCATCGTGGTCAGTATGGACAGTTCATTGAAAAAGCTTGTCCACAATGATGTACTTTATTCTCTGGAAACCGGCAATTTGTTAGATAACGCCGTGTGCCAATTAAACCGGACAAAATATCATACCAGGCCGCGATTAACATGGCAATGCACTATTTTATGGGAACAACTAACAATATTGTGACCATTTTTTCACTTTATGGATGAACCATAGGCAGCATTTAAATACTACTGGATACCATTAACTACAACTGAATATATGTTTTTGATGTACCCTTGTCAGTTCCATGTACAACGTTATACGGGACCCGTTTGTAGAGACGTGCAATAACTATTTGGTCCCCATGACCAACGATCCTTTCATATGTGGCGTCTGTTTAACGCGTGTCTATGAATAAGGACTTAATGCGTCGTTCAATAAAGTATGTAAGCTAGAGTATCCCACTACACATCACCGAAGTTGTACCGTAATGAAGCAATGATCTACCGAGTATACAAATCTGTGATTACTGCAAAAGATGAGCTGTTCTACTGACAAGTCCACATTATCGTTATGCGAAGTCAAAAAAAGAAGGCGCTAGTACAAAAACCACCAAGTCACGAGAGATGGTGAAAATGTCAGCTGTGGTTTTGTTTGCACCGAAGCATTCTCCTTTGGCGTGACGACAGCACTCGCTGCAAACTAGTCTCAGACTGCACCTCACTCCATGTCATTCACTTACTTGCGATCCATGAGTGTGAACTGGTTCCAGCTTGATAAATTTGTCCAGACCAAGTTATGCGAGGCTGCTGTCCACCAAAACGAACTGAGAACAGTGTGATCAAACATAATCCAACAGCACCAGAGTCAGTCAAATGGACAAATCAGCAGCAGACACACAGATTGAATTAATCATCCGGACGCCCACATGTCGGACGTGCCTTCGGCGAAATGAAAGTATCGATTCTAAACCGTCATCAGAAACGTAGACCCACAGTCTGCACAGTGCCGGAGAAGTCAGTTTACCAACAAACGTGGTGCTTCTGAGAAGTGTATTACGCCCCTTACCCTACCCTCTCCAATTCGATAAGCAATGACATATATCAACACGTTCTCCTTGTTCGTACTCACCTAACCAAATCCCGTGCGATGTGGAGCAGGTTTCCAGGGCACAAAGCACCTAGATTTGAACAGATTTGAACGAACTACCTATGCCGATCTCGATAAAACAAAAACTGCCTTCATGACCGATAAATTGGTCACATAAGTTGTTGACAGGAAGTGGAACGACAGGACCGAATCACGAAGACAAACAGCCGAGAAATGTCAAGCGACATTCACTGTTTTCACATCATGACTATAACTCATCACATCAGAGTCTACAAATGTCGCGATGAACCTAACGTCATACCTCAGAATACATGGAAAATTGGTTAATTTTGATCATTCGTTTAATAATTTATAAACATGTTCAGTTCTTTAATGCAGCTATTGTTATCCACTATGTGGTGAAAAACTATCGTGATGACGCAATCCGTTAGGGAACTATTGTATTTTTACTCTGTCCACTGACACTCAACGATCCATGCCCCGTCCCGGTCCAGCGTTACCTTCCAGTCGCTGAGACGGTTACAGCGACGTGCGTGGACAATCGGATGTTATCGATCGTAGGCCGTGATGGCTAAAACACTCGCACGATGTGGTCGATTTACGCGGCTGGAAACGTGCGTCCACCATTGTGCCAGCCAGTCTGGCTGTGGTTACAGCTCTGTGTTGTGCCAGCTCGCACATTCGACATGCTCAGGAGGTTCGCTCGTTGGTTAGGCTGTAATGTCTGGACTCCATAATTTATTGCCGGGTCCATAATTCGAGGACGCACTGCATTAAACTCCCTTGGATCTCCTCTGAGTTTTTTCCACAGGCCCCATTTAAAAACTAGTTCAATACACCGTTCGGTTTTCAGATTACTGGCACGTCGTTCTGTTGCTTGCGTTCCAGGAGTGTAATCCGGATCCAGCATAATAAATTCATCCCTGCCAAGTTGTGCACGCCTGTTGCCTGGTTGCCATCACAGCGTCTTTTTTTCAAGCGCTGAAACGTTTATGTGGACAGGCGGGTGTAATCGATCGTGATTAAAAGCCTGCGATGAGGGGGCCGTGCGACTTGACTGCAAATACGTGCACACCCCACTTCCACCCACAGCCAGCTAATCTGGCTGTGGTATCAGCCGTGTTGTGCTCGTTCCCTCATCCGAATCGATCCGCAGGCCTGTTCGTCGGTCTGAACTCTATTGGGCGATTAAAGATGTACAAATTCAGATTTATCACACACGTCCGGTCCAGGAGTGCTAATCAGAGTAGGCTGTTTTTGGTTCGGACTACGAAATTTTTCACCACGTTAATACTTCTGAGACGTACAACTTGTGTGCCTTCCCTGTGTCACTTGGAAAACGACTACTGTCATAAAGCTGATAGAAATGAAGCAGTTAGGTTGACTACACTCAGTCATATCAAACTGATTATAGTAGAGACATAGCTTGTAGTTGTAAACGGAAATCATTGGATGATAAATGACATTATTATGCAAATCATTTGAGGGAAATGGCCTGCATTCCTAATTGCACTGCTTGCACTCCGATGAGAAAAACTGCGAACACTTATAGAACTTTGAAAGAACAGGTTTTTGGTACAATTTATTCATGTGTAAAGCAAATGTGACTGTCGAATTTGCAACGCATCGTTAAGGGAAGCAGACGTGTGGTACGATATACAAAAGTATTTTGTTTTCATTAGTCAAAAATGTGCAGCGACAACATAAGAATGCAAGCAAGCAATGAATAGACAGGCATACAAACAAAACAACTATGGAGACATCATGATCAAGGTTACCCGATAGGTTCATTCCAACATTTTTGTGAACGCAAGATCAGCCGGTAAGTTCGAATGCACACTGGCTCAATAAAGGGTGATTATGTTGGATTCTGTTTGTGTTACAGCATCTCAGCCTGTCAACTTGGTGACCTGTTGTACTGATGCAATTGGCAAAGGAAGAGGTGGGATGTCACGTAGCAAGTTCACCATCTTCAGGGTATTGTGTCCCCCTTCGTTTCAGTCATTTCTAAATTCGTTTGTTTGGCCAAGTTAACCATCATCGGAACAAAAAGTTAACCTGTAAACATCGTGGGAAGAAAAATAGTTGAAGGAATTTCGTTTGTGGCTATGGTGAACTGGAGAATTAAGCACAACTGAGCAACTGCTCATGAATGAGTTAGAGTAGACTCCAGGTTACTCCGTAGCTCGTTCGCCAGATGGTCAGTTATGAATGAGAAGAAAGGAAAATTTTGTTTGAATCCTTTATGTTGATTCGTTTTAATTATCCTTCTTCCCTTGTGTCCCGGTGAGTTACCCCGAGTGATGATACGCTTTGTGGGATCATTTGTACCGTCTGTATTCAATCAGCAGTGCAAGCAAACCTGACTATGAAAACACGGTATGAACAACAATTCATTATCTTGAAATAGTGAACGTTTTATGTAAATTTACGACAAAGTGACCGGTATAACTTACTTCACTCACGCTTGGAAATGAACGGGTTAGAAAAATTGCAACCAATCAACTTAAATGCAGTCGTTAGTACACTTTATGCACTTCTAAGGGTGAATTTTCAACTTTTACGAACCCACAACTTCGGTAGATAGAATGTGACTGTGTTCAAATCCCAAAACTATAACGATAAACAAAATTCATGGGAACTACGTTATAAATTGGGATAAAATTTATCAGTTCAGTTTTGTGATCTATTCAAAAACAGGAAGACTGTGCAGAGGTCGATTTACCTGAGGTATAATGAAAGAATGTTCGTCAACGTTTCATCGATATACGATGAACAGTGTAGAATTGAAGTTGGACGGGACCGACCAACGGAGAGTAGTGTGTGGCAAGTAAGAAATTTGCTGCACAGTCTTCGCGAAGTCTTAGATTACCAGAAACCTTAAAACCTACGAATTGTTTACGTGAATACCTCGGTAATAGAAACAGTAAGAAACAGCAAAATGTAACGCTATCTTTAAAAATAAACAGAGGGAAACGAATTGTGGGCAATACATCTCGTGAGGTGTACGCAGGCTCCGGTAAGTTGACTGATAAAGTGGTATGGAGCAGACGGAATTGAGACGCCAGACATATTACGAAATTGACTGGAGTTGTTGCAGATATCAATAATATGATGTGACTATATCATCTGGCCACTCAAGGCAACCTCCAGATACTTAACAGAGATAAGTTGAGGTAAGGAATCCGTATTGACGTAAGAGGGAACGCATGTATTAGATCACTCTTCATGTTGATCATTTTTCGTGAACAGAACCAGAATATAGATGTGTTAAGATCGAGAATACAGAGTTCTGAGTAACTTGACATTCCGGCAAAACTACCCATTTGTGCGAGCGAAGCAAAGTGCTTTTGGCGTTCGGTGCCGTGCACAACAGCAGTCGCATGGTTGATCACAAATTGTTTGCTGAACGTGATGATCGACGATAGGTCTCGACCGAGTTGAGTCCAGTGGCTCAGATTAGTAGAATAATCGCATAGAAGCCCACAAGTGGATATCTGAACTTCAGGTTCGTTGAGGGGTCGAAGTAACATCTCTTTGTCGATGCTTTCAAATTAATCGCTCTCTTCAGAGGGACACATGACGATAGCCCTTGTTTTATCAGTGAGCGATGACAAAGTGAAATAAATTCAACAGCCAACATCATCAAGGGTTGAGTGTTAGCGACGAATAGCAAGCCGAATAGAATCCGTGATATTCGTCTGAATTTCCACTAGAGCGTAAGTCAGTTATTCACAAACTTTCACTGTCGCGTACGTTCAGACTGTCGCGCGTTGTCTAAACAATGTGCGATTATATCTAACTTGAAGATGGGTTTCATGAGAATATGGTTTATGCATGAGACCTAAGACGAACTTGTCACTAATGATGGAAATTAATAGAAAATCAGCATACCTTTGTGCGAGTTAGTGTTGACAATATAGTCCAACAAAATCTGTAACATTGCCAGTGGGTTTATACACACTGATTGATCTTGGCTTAGAAACCAGTTTTTGTTACATTTATTAGGTTTAATGACGAGTAGATGGCAAACATGACATTTAACGCAAAAGCTACTGGAACGCACCGCACCGCTTATAATCTTTCATTTTTCATCATCACATGAAGGTGGTGCATTGGCCTTAAACACACTGAAACTGGAAACGCCATGGTATGCCTAAAAATATTGGTTACAATTGCGTCTACCTCCAATCTGCCATTTCATCACAAGATTTAATTGCCCGTTGGTGTTGTTCTTCACTCTTTATACTTGTCAAAATGGTCTTGTAGAGCAAGATACAAGGTTTACCAAAGCACTTGGGAAAACACTGCAATTTGAACCGTTCATGAGGTGACTAAATCACTTTGTTCGGAAGCAAGCAGCATCCTAACGTGTCTGGGATGCTTCATTCTGCTGACCCATTTATTGTAGTTTACCCAAAACATGTTATGGTCGTAACTGCGACAGTGTTGAGGCCATCATGATGTGTCGGAATAATTCGGGAACAAAATTGATTCTACATTAAACAGGCTTTTCCATTGCAGACAATGGATGTGATCAGCGCCCTCATCTAACTGAGTAGGGACGACACAAGACAACACTGAGGGGAATAGGAACAGTGGGGAAGAAGTTAAGGCCGAAGATTTTAAGCAATCCATATCATCCGAACACACAAAATCTGACAGAAGTGCACATACAATTTCAGTTAAATCTCCTTCTCAGTTGTTGATTAGTTATCGTGTTTTTAAACGAGAGACCACGATAAGAAAAATAGACTACTTTACGGGAAGCCCTCTCGGTGTAATAATTCAGCCTTACTCATTATCGTATGTTCTTCACATAATATATTGATCGTTCCGTCGTTCCTTTCGCACGCGTATGAGATCATGCAAAATCTCATGGTTTCTCATTTCTCCTCTCAGCATTTATCTCGACTCTTCTAAGTGGGTGATATTTCTGCTTCATCTATTGTATCCACTTCATGTGTCGTGCAACAACCAAATCAGGCTAAATTCATCTATCATCCACTTACTTTTACGCAACGCTTCACAAACGTTGCACGTTAGGATAAGTTGGGATGGCCAAATTGGTTTTAGTCTTTCTATGATCGAATCTGAATGTGTACCGATCGATAGTGACATTTAGTTCAATGCTGGAAACCCACCCACCCCCAACAGATTGTCCAGTAAATCGATGTATCCAATCCTGTAGATCACAGCCCACCTGTTGTTCCAACACTCTAGCTGTAATGTTTCCAAGCGTGAGTAAACTGAATAATTCGGTGGGCACAGCGGGTGCCATTCGGTGGATAGCCTGAACCTAATTTTGGCATATTCACTAACTCCTATCCAGTTTTTCTAAAAGTATATTAAAAAGCTTTCACAGACAGCAGCATGTTGACCAAGTCTATCAGAAACCGACCAGCACAAATTTTCACTGGCCAGCACATATACGGAAACGTAAAAACAAGGATCTTGTTACGCTTGTATCCTGGACCGCTGAAAACGATTACACGAGAGTAGAATATCGGACGCAAATCGATGCGTTTACTTGTGACTTGTCGGAAGGTTTCGCACAGGAACACCACAGCCGACACCTCAATAAACCACATCAATTTGTTCTAATCCAACGTCAACATAGCCTGAGGCCGTGGAGGACATTCTGAACATCACTTGTGAATATATGGTTTGTCTAGTAATTTCTATCATGTTGAATTTGGCGAGTGGCAAGTGCCGACCTATCAGTAGAACGAAACATCTCTAGCGGTAATTGGTAGATTGGTAAAATTAGTAGATTACTGACTCGTTAGGGTGCGGTTTGTCTGTAGTAGAATATCATAGATTAGTTAATTAAGCGCACAATGCATTAAGTCATTAGTCATCAGCGCACTTTAACATGGCCTAGTATACAAAGAAACCGTTGTTCAGGGGGACCAAATATTCATTGCGAGATATGTCCAAACTGTCAAAAATAACACTGTTATCGGCAACGACAATCGCGTATCCAGTACATTTAAGCATTTACAAATGATAGTATTCATTAACCTATACATGCCATAAATTGGTTATATGTAAAGTTCAAAATGAACCGATTATCGGGTATTGCTTTCTTCAAACGACATGTTGTTATCTTAGTTGCAGTCCACCAGTGTCTTCTTGTTCCGGCATGATATTTAGTTCAGCGTAATTTGGACACACCAATTTTCAAGACAGTGCAGTTTTCTAGGGAGCATACCCTTTAATCTGGACAACACATTTGAACAAGATGTCCACATCGACCTCAGTAACGCAACACATTGCCATTTCTCGCGGATAGGCCGGTCAACTAAGACATGTTGACAGGAAGTGGAATGACATGCCTCAGCAAAAATGTCACAGAACAGAGAAATGTTGGGTTGCTTAGGTTAGTGAAAACACGGTTATAAAAGGTCATGTTAGAGACCACAAACACAGCAGGAGAAAACTAATTGTTTTCAACAGTCCCTTAAAAATTTATAAATATGTTCAGTTTTTTAATACAGCTATTGTTATCCAGTGTTTGGTGAAAAACTATCGTGATGACACAATCCGTTAGGGTAATACTGTATTACTGATAAGTAGTCGGGGATTTGGTTAATTTTCAAGTTGAACATCACCCACAATTGATCGCAGCTGTCGCATCCCCATAGACTTTCCAGTCAGCCCCTTTCGAAAAGCAGAAGCACTAGACTCGAGTTTCGCTCTCATTAGAGCTCGTCAGTAGTGCATATCATCGCCACCGCCGGGACTTGAACCACGGACATGCTGTTCATGAGGCAACCGTGGTTACCACTGCGCCATTGACCTCACGTTAGGCACGACCGAATTATCATATGTGAACGCTCAACCACTTCCGCTTGTGAGTAATGATCAGGTTGCCCGATCGTCTCGAAATGGAGACACAGAAACTGTCCCGTTAACTCCAATCGATAACCCCGCGATTAGGACTTCCTAAACAGGTCGAAATCTCCGATCTCATTAAACCTGCTAGGCGATATTTTAGATTACTCATGAGGCAAGCATATGCACTACTGACATGCCATAGTGAGAGCGAAACTCGAGTCTAGTGCTTTTATTCGAAAGGGGCCGTCTGGAAAGTCTATGAGAATGCGACAGCTACAATCAGTTGTGGGTAATGTTCAACTTGAAATGAACACAGATCTCTAAAATAATCCGAGGCTCTGGAACCTTATGGTATACCTTATACAACACTACTCACTTCTCTGGAGATTTTCGTTAACACTAACAAATCCATGGTCATTCTACCTAGGCATAATCAGGTAAGGACACTATGGTAGCCAATTTTAGAAATAGACTGTGCCAACAGGAACAATCCACATGATACCTTTTCCTCTGTCCGAGTATGTCCACTCTGAAACAACCTACCAGAATTTGTTATAACAGCGTCATCAGACCTGCTGCACGGTTTCACGACACCATCTTAGTGGTGCTGACTTTCCGTAACCGAAACTCCTAGATAAATCACTGATTGGTTCTGCTTTTCAACTCGTTTGATACAGATACAAATGTACGCGAGTAATGTCAGTACTGTCTTCAGTTAGTAAATTTTGCCACTATTTTAAGGGATTTTATATATATATATAGAATGGTAAATCGATTTATTATCATCCAGGTCATATATTTTCACGGTTGCCTTTTATTCGTAAATCGTAGTTTAGTATTTGTAGTATGGTATAATTGCAGGATAGTCAACGGTAATATGGGTTTGCAAACTGCAAACGAAACCATCCGGAATTTGCAATGGTGATAGAATCAATTTTGTACAATTTGTACTATCTTGACAATGGAAAAACAGAGTAGTCCCCGTTTGCTAGATAGTCATAGTAGATCAAACTTTTAACGGTTGAATGAATGTACTGGAGAAGCCGGTTACAAAATAATTAGAATATGAGGTAAGTGGACAGTTGTAATTGAACACTATACTCAGTAGTCAAATTTCGTGAAAACTAACCAAATTATCCATTGCGAGCACTCTGTGTAATCTGTGTATTGTCTTCCAGGTGAAATACAGCGCCAGCCAACTTCCGTATAAGGACAGGAAAAATTTATGCTGAACAACTGATGGCGTCTAAGCCTGTGATTGGCACTGTTGGTAATCTATTATATAGTTTACACAGCTTTAACAAAGGCAACCTTGGAGTATAGTATTCCTTCTCGAAGGAGGCTGGTTAAAAAATACACATGGAAATTTCAGGATTGCGATCATTTCTGAGGAATGTATGGTACCTATTAACGAAAGTACTTCCCCACTACTTACTAGATAACAGGATTATTGAATGACCTGAAGAGAGATAATATTCATACATTGAAGTCAAGTCAATTTTGGATCGTTTTATGTTTCCCCCTTTGAAAATCATGCTGTGCTTACCTACATAGTTAAAGGCGTTCGTGTACCACAAAACTCATGATGGTATGAGTACTGATAGGTTTGATGTAAACTAAGGTAGAAGAAAATTAACGCGACTTTTTATCAATTTAAATTGATGCATGTTAATTGTTAATTGTATCGTAACCGAAGAAATCGATAGAAATGTCTCTGTAGAGTACATCTTATGTAATTCTACTTACGTGTTCTAAATTTATCCGGAGACATAACTGTTTTAAACTTTTATCTTTCCATGAGAAAAAAAGCGAAGGTGACAAAGAATAATATGAACTCCATTTGGATTTAAAACTAGTTGTACCCTTTGATTGTTATCAGTCAGACATCCTCTAATTGACCGAATTCATCGAACTGTGCACCTGATGAAGAATTACTATGCAATTCGTAAGAGTGTTATTTACTTTCGACACTATGAAATGTGCTCGGGTAGGTAAACAGTGACTCCAGTTGGCTGGAAAACTAAAATAGTTTACTTTTTCAGCATAAACCACTACCAAAATCATCGGTTCTTGTAAGGTATATACCACATACTCCACTGAAGCACACATTGTGTAGTAAGTCATCTGTTTTTAGTCAGCTAGACTCACATTATTCCGACACAGTGAAAAGAAGCCGACACATGACAATATTATTTGATAGCATTATAATTATTACAGAATATCATTACACAACAGTAGTGGAGTAAACATGATGACACATGTCATGACCTGTTACCTGCATCCCTAAACCTGTTGGGTTATTTTTTTTACCGTGAAACGCGTGAGTTCAGCTTGGTTGCTAACGCTTGCGAACTATCAGAATTTGCAGTTTCCAAACGAATCTTTGCTTTTCACTAGCATGCGCTTCAATGCATTAGGTTTGCGACCAACGAAACAAGTACAAGTACAAGCCCCAATAACCCAGTCTGTTTTTACTTCAAGGTTTTGTCTTTGTGACAGACGTGCCTAGTATCGCACATTTTCCGTGCTGCATACGTTCAGCATCTACAATAAAACCCTGCTACTGATGTTCTGTTCAAATATATTCAACTCCTGGTGAAAGTATCTAGTATTGTGTTGCTTCTATCACAACGAACTCATCGTTGATGTAAGTAGGATAGTATTCCCATTTGATTGGAACATTCACATTCACATAGACTTTCAAGTTTCTTTTTGGGATGGAGGACTAGAATCGGGTTTTGTTGTTATCAGAGCTAGTCAGTAGTGTATCTGTAGGCTAGTGCCGAGATTTGAATCTTAGTTACGCTTTTCCGAAACAGCCGCTTTGTCCGCTGTGCTGCTGATCTAGTATTGGACACGACAGAATTATCATATCTGAAAGCTCAGTCAATTCAGCATTTCTGCATGAACTACACCAGCATTACCTGTTCGAATCTCGCCTTACCAGTTTAGTCCAATCTAGAACAGAATCAATCTGTGTGAAATGTTGAGAGCGAGGCGAACACTGTGCATCAAGTTCCTTGATATCATTATTATAATCGATTTGTTTCAATCTTCTCGTCTACTTTCCCTATCTAATCCACTAAAGTGATGACCGGAAGTATTCGAAACTGTATGATAATGGAATGATGAGTAAGGTAGAGACACTTGAGTTGAAGTGAAGCAGTCTAGGTTATCACCAGATAAGTAAATATCATCTGGGAGTGAAGCAGTGTTCTGGTCAAAAAAACTAATTCAACGTTTGTTTGCGTTACATAATATTGAACGTTCATTTACAGTAGGTGTACTTACAAGTAAATATGCGACTGGATTATTAGGGTTTGAACAACCCATATCAATAATCATGACAATAACCCGTTATGTGTAGTCGTAGGAAATTCACATAGTTTCTAAGTAAGATTATTCTTCTTGCACTCTAAGATGGAAGCGTTTCTACTGTTACAGGAGAGACGTTTCTACTTCGGTTTTAGGGAAATGTTCCAATAACTATAATGCGGCTAAACATGAACAGTAATCGAGTAGTACTTCTATTATGTATTGATGGGTTTATTCTACTGGTTGGTGCCGTGCACAAGTATTACATAGACGTTACTCGTTGCTAAATTTAGGAGGAAAATTTATGCACACCCAGTGATATAGAACGATCATCAAATTGTTACAGCTTTTGACAAAATAGACCGACTGGGGCCGCCTGGAAAGTCTATGAGGATGCGACAGCTGCGATCAATTGTGGGTGATGTTCAA
>JTDE01000032.1:523517-533519 GCA_014338405.1 Paragonimus skrjabini miyazakii
TGTTATCGATCGTAGGCCGTGATGGCTAAAACACTCGCACGATGTGGTCGATTTACGCGGCTGGAAACGTGCGTCCACCATTGTGCCAGCCAGTCTGGCTGTGGTTACAGCTCTGTGTTGTGCCCGTGCGGTCGTTTTACTCGGCCAGGAGACCTGTTGGTTGGGAAAGCCCTGTAGTTCGAATCCCAGATTTTGTAGCCGGATGATTATGCCCGGAACAACTGTATTTCTCACATACGCAATGGGTAAGCAATAATCTCCGCAGCAATGTCCAACATCGATGTAAATAATTCGGTTCACACTGCCTAATTGTACCCATGCCTTGCTCACATTTCCAACATCAATTTTCTTATTATTGCCTGCCTGTGGTACCAGATCCGAGTGTGTGTTACATCATCACAACGCCAATGTCCTTCGTTTGTCTAGGTCAGAGAGTGCGCGTTCAAGTGAGTACGGAGCCCTAAGACCATCGCGGAGGCATGTCACGTGAACAAAGGGTGGCGACAGAATGGTCACATGAGATTCCGTGTGCGATGGATTAGCCTGATCAACTAAAATAAACAGTCGGAGCCCACACACCATGCCACACGGTTGGGCCTGATCACATCTATTTGTTTTCATATTCCCACAGAATTCACTTAGGGTACATAAGTTTTATAGATGAAAAAATTAGAGCAAGTCAAATAGGTGATTAGAATCATAGACATAGTGGCGGATCACTGGCTATTGGAGGCTGGTGGGGTGTTGATGAGTGTGTGGTATTATCACTCGTACTTGTCGTGAGACATGCATTTGGCGGCGTCAAATGGTTCACGCCTGCATGGATTTCAAGTGGCTGTAGAAAAGTTGGCCTAGGGAGATGTAGGGCTTGCACAAACTGCTTTTGGGCACACAGACAAAGATTGTAGAGTCTGATGGTGATTGCCTCGGCCGTTGATAACAGTCGCAATCTGACAGCTCTGGAGTGGGCTTGATGAACCTTGTAGATGACTCGGAAGGCTTCATCCGGCTCAATTTGATGACCAGTGTCAACAAGATGAGAACCAATTGCACTGGAAATAGGCTTTATTGATCCGCTGCGAAGGCATTTTGGGAGATGCTCCCAAATCCTTTCTGATAGCTACCTTGTGGTTCTCCGAACGTAACCGGCTTTACAACACCAGGTTAGTGAATAAACACAAAAGGATGAAGAAAACGTAGACAAGCTATCTTTGAGACGTAGCACCCGTACCGGGCAGTTATTGAACGATTCGATGACACTGTCGACTGCATTACAAACTCGGCGGGTGACAATTTCACTGGTAGCTTTCCCTTTGTATGATAGGGTGATAAATATAGGCTTTTTATCCACCGCCTGAACAATTTCATGCCTCACTTTTGGTTGCACGTTTCTATCCAGGAATCGTTGCGGATATCCATTTTGACTTATTACATCTCGAATGTGCCGCAGTTCAACCGAGAGAGTATCTGCCTTGCATATCCTTTGTGTTCTGCTTGTTAAGCAGCAAACCAGATTCCGTCTATACTTCAGTGGAACAAAGCTGAGGAAGTGTGTGTACTAGCCAGTCCACGTTTTTTCCTAAGAACTGTCCTGTGCACTGGTCCATCAATTCTACGGAGCATGTCAACATCTAAAAATGATAGTTAGTTATAAATTACTTGACTCACATGAGACGTATTTACCACTCCAGTGGTCCTTCCAATGAGCACAAGTACCCGCTTGGATGTGTCCCAATGAATGCAAAATCTCCCGGAAACGAGGAACTGCACACAACATTGGACCAACATCGATGAAGTAAAGAGAATATTTCTCCGAAAGATAACCGGTGAATTTGAAAAACCGAATTAATGTGTAAACATACTCTACACATTCGGGGATAACTAATTCAAACCTGTAAACCTTGGCTTTGGCCGGACTGCTTCTATCGATGTTTCGAGTGCAGCTGACTCTAAATCTGTCAAATCATTAACGTTTGTCCTGTTCTTGGTGTGTCTCATCAAGGCATTAATGAAACGCTGCAAACATTTTACGTATCACATGGTATTTCCTAATTGTATATCTTCGTTATCAAAAGCTACCGCTTCATTTCAACCGGGTACTTTTTATTGTGACTGCATGCTGACGATAAATACGCAGTCTATTCGTGGTAAGCAGAAACTACATCCAGAGTGAGATGATGAGATGACTTGATAAACCAATGGTGCCCAGCAAAACGCATGTCAAGCCTTTATTTTCGCCGTAAGATACGTACGTGTATACATGTTACCACAATCCATCGTGGTTTGTCTAGAAACCTTTCGCGTCGTACGACATCACTAGTTTGGATCAAACATAACTGAGCAGAATTCATTCTCAGGATGCACCTCTTTTAACTACGAAGCCATTTAGTTTTCATATGGAGGTATGTATCTTAAAAAGAAATTATAATGGTCGAAAGTAACGCAACATACGCCTCACAAGACATTTAATTTGAGAGTGGTATATTAGTATGAAGATCGAATACGCGATGAATTTGCGACCATATTTTTGCGACAACGTTAACAAAAAAAGCATGATGTCTCTTTTGTGTAAAGAATAACGGTTATGACTTCTCAGTTGTATGATATCTGGACATGTGGCTAACCACTGGTACAAAACAATAAGACCCTTTTTAAAAATGGGTTGGTCATACTGGCATACGTAACCAACAAAGATTCTCAGTTATGCGATTTTTTTAAGCTGGGGTTGAGGGCGACTAACTTAATCAGTTCTGGTTGTTGGCTGAATCTGAATCTCTTCATGTGTTCACTTTTTCACAGATCAGTCTGAACACAGAAGCACCGTATACCAACATGTCACTTTCGGGAGAATGATAACTTCTGATACTTCCGGGTCGTTTATGCCGCGGAAAGGAGTTGACTTGTGGGACCCCATCTTGAGTCTCTGACTCAAAAGTCCGACCTGCGAGACAACAGGATACAGGGTTTACTCGAGGGACCCTACCTACAGCCAACCACTCGAGAGTCTGACTCACTTGGCAGTGAGGGACTTGCCTAGCCACAAGGCGCAGTGAATAAGACCTTGATGTCTCATTCTGAGCAACGCTGCGCGCAGTGGACGTACTCGAAGCTACATCAGGCTTTTTGGAAACACTAGATTTGTTTCGACTGTATTGGATAATACGCCGGCGATCACAGTCAACTGCTAGGCAATCTGAATGCTCGTTATTTGAGGGTACTTTTCCTAACCCCCTTCCTCTTGATACGGAAGACAGCAGTGCCGCAACTATGAAAATAGCTCTGCTGTATACCCATAGAATCGTGCCTCACTACCTGTGTACTCCTACGCAGTCAGTAGTGCGACATGCAATCCTGTGAACGTAACTGCTTTTCGTCTGACTGCATCCCTTTGGCCTGTCAGACAACGGTGCACTGGGAAGGACCGGAGTCCTAGTCAGCATAGCTCGCCGGATCAAAATAGTACACAAGCCCGACCACTTCGCCAAGTTAGCAGTATATAACTTCTCCAGACGATCTGGGAGATTGAATAGGTACCTCGTGATTGATGCCTATCAACAGGAATTCCCGTTTCTTAAAGGGGGCCCGAAGTCGATGTGACAGCCACAGAGGCACCAGTTTGGTGTCTGTTGTGTCCAAGTTACCCACTGGCCTCATTTTATGTCGGGCTCACTAAGCTAGACGAAAGTCAGATGCGCGAAGAACAGGCAAGATTCCGATCCGATCGAGGGTGCGTTGATCATATTTTTAACTTGCAACCGATCTTCGAACATCGGCACCGTTACAGACAGCCGACAGTCGTGGTCTTTTTGGACTTAAAGTCTGCTTTCGAGTCAGTTGCTCGTAACGTTCTCTGGAGCTGTCTTTTTTTCAAGGGAGTACCAGGGAGATACGTGAATCTGTTGAGATCACTGTATGCTCACTTTGCCAGCAGCGTTCATCACTTCTAGTGGTGTTCTTCAGGGGTGTCCGATTTCCCCCTTTCCGTACACTTTTGTCGTGGACGACATTCTGGTGGGTGCGCTTGAGCAGTCCAGTGAACTTGGTGTTGAGTTTCTTCCTGGCGCTAGGTTGACCGATCTGGAGTATGCGGACAAAATTGGCTTACTTAGCCCCTCGGCCGAAGACATACAGATCATGCTGAACAAGGTGAGTGACCGGACTGGTTTGTATGGAATGCGCTTTGCACGTTCAAAGTGCAGAGTGCTGCTCCAGGACTGGGGTATTTCCACCCTTTCTTTTTTCATTGCGGGTAATTCACTTGAGACTATGGACAGTTTCAAATACTTGTGTAGCCCTATCTTGCAGTTGATTCAAAAGTCCGACGATAGTTGTATCCCAGTCATGACAGTTTTAAAAGGAATGGAATTACACCTCAGAACAACATTATGATGGGGATCTGGAGTGGTTTAAATAGAAAGATCTTAACGGTGGATAAAACTTTCGAAAAGATAAGCAAACGATATTGATAAAACACCAAATAATTTAACCTGTCGTTCGTTATACCCACTACGTTACTAAGACAGGTTCTGTACAGTAGCTACGGAGTAGTAGTTCACGGAGATGGCATAAAGAGCGGTGTGTCATTTGGGTCCAGATTAGATTCGGTACAAAAATGAGCGCGTGCATTACGCTGTTTTCATTTGATGTGATTTACTCAAGCAAAGGAACGGCAGGCCGGATTAGAATAGCATACACTTTCAAAGAACGCGCGACAATTACGTCACCAAGACGATACTGTAGATACGAATCAGGGCAGCCTCGTAACTATACAAAATAATACAAAATAACAAATTCGTTCAACGAACACTACCGGTGAAGAGGTTTTTAATTACATAGTTACTCACAGTTGTTGACTTTTATCCATAAAAGTTAGCCAATCATCACTGGTTGAGGCATCATTCATATAAAATAAGGTGATACTGAACTCCTCTGAAAAACTAATTCTGGTTGCTCACAAGTGCAGCGTGAAATAACTTCCAGTTTCAAACTGGTAGTTGTTATGTATTCAACATGAGTAATACGAGATTAGTCGCAATAGTTGTCCTTCTTCAGGAATGACACTTACCAACTATGAGCAGAATATGTGGCCTTAACATGTGCCCCTTTAGTTTTGGACACACGAGTGTTCTACACCAAATCATACTCAATCTGTTATGGTCGTACTCATGACACCCTCCACTAGAACGTAAACACACTGACAGATTACAGCAGCTTGTACTCAAGCTGTGAAATAACGAATCTATAGTAATATTAAGATGTAAGTTTTACACAATACATTTACTAACTAATTGGTCTGTTTTGCGCAACAAACCGGTAACAATAGAAACTTCTGAGGAACCAGCGACAAGATCACACCTATCCACTGTCACTTGCTCGGTTACCAAAACGAGAAAACCAGAACAACTGTAGACTGAGCGGCACTAAGCGATCTCAGTCAATTAGTAAAATAACTTTCATATAGAGAAATAGCCGTTTTTACAATCGTTACGCTTTATGGTCTGATTAGCCCGTTCATTGTGACGTTCGCAGGGCTTTGTCATAAACAATTCGTCTATTTAAATCTTATACGCGTTCAAACAACTTGTTTTAATCACCACTTCTTACAAACAAATTCGGTGCAGCATCTGACTGCCGCTTTGACTGATTGATGACGATCGGACGTGGTTTCGTCCACAGCAGCATCTGTGTGTGCAATCGCAGCTGCTTTCGGTGCGTATGTCGTTCTAACAACGTTGAAACTAAGCGCCTGATCTACTGGGTTCACCCGTTTTGCAATGGCTTTTCTTGTTCAGTCAGGTAATGTGTTACTTGTAGGTTGTGTGGCAGACTTCATAAAATAGATGGGATAAAATTACGAAAAGTTTGGGATACTGCCGGATTCAAATCAGCGGAAGAAACAGCATGCACAAATGCAGTAAGCACTGTGGCTGCTGTGCAACGAAACGACGCTGGGAACTCGAAAATTTCACAGCTGGACACAGTTACCCGCCGTATCCACTGTGTCATATGGATTCTACCAAGCTATCCAGCGGACTGGCTGCCCAAACGTAATTTATCAGACAGTTCGCGCTAGGATCCATCAACGCCGCTGATGAGCTTCGAAACTGTATAACCTATAGGTAGTGTGGCTGATTTCATAAGATAAGCGAGGTCCGGTAGAGTGAATTCTCAGTTATTTCGTTGGTTCTGTCCATAGTCAAACTTTCACAATGCCTTCCGAGCGAACTTCAAGTGTCAACTGTACGATCCTCACGTTAAAGCCCTTTCGGATTCCTGCACAATTGGATAACCGGTGCACTATGGAGTGAAGGAAATATTTGATTTGGCCACAGCAGCAATTAAAGTGACACAGATTTAGTGAGTGTTAAAACGAAGCCAACTGTAAGGCGTGAGCGTCCTGTGTTCTGTGATCGTTCAATCCTTTTTTCCAGTCTAAGATTCATTCTTAACTACCAGAGAAATCGTCCGCAAGAATGTACTCAGAAATGTACAAATCCTGAAGGAAACAGCAAAAGGTACGGTTGGCGAATCAGGAGTTCATTTGGTAACTGTTGTATGCGCCTGGACAGCACTGTGAATAAACGTGCGTCGCCAGTGTTCCACCAACCCAACCAATGTTATCCCCATAGGAGTAGTTAACAGGAAGCACACCTGAATAATGTAAATAACTGATCACTGAAATTACCTTCAACATCCAACCAGAACGTAATGGTCAGTTCACCACTCAAGCATAACCTCACACCCCATTAGAGTTGTGAGAAGCCCGCCTAATCCATGCGCAACATGGTCGAAAAATGTTTGTCGATAATTGCTTCTTTAACTCCGTGCATTGTTGAGGACGTAACAAACTTTATTATGCAAACTGTGGCGTTCCGAAAACAACGAAGTTGAAATAGAGTATGATAACCAATAACAGAAACATGTTAACAGAAGCTTGCCAGTTTTCAACTTCCCAAACGGAGCGTTCTGCTCAAACCAATCTCCAACAGAAAAAATGAACGCCTTTTGATGAAGTTGAACTTGAGAATTTGTAATTCCGGCTGCAACTTAGATGAGCTTGGCAATTTATGAACAATTCTACATACATTACTAAGATTAGTATGTTAATTCGATCCAAATGACTTGTGCGTTTATTCTATCCGCTACCCGGATCATCCATCCATCTCAAGCTTTGTTGTCTACAAAGTATGATTGTTTTTATTCCCAACTGGTACACATTTTAAGCTCCTTCCTGTATAGAATTTGTCTATGGCTGATTAAAATTGTTGTCGTTCAGTTATCATCGTTATTGCACAAACTCGAAAGCACACCAAAATGCACACATGCTCTGACCCTATTGGGAGTTGATCGCATGAACACCACAGAGTGTGATAGCTTATTGGATGAGTCCTTCAATGTGTAGTTGGTGAGTTATCTATACCAGTGTAAGTGTAAATAGAGTAGTATCGGCTATCAGACATAGACATCCATCGAGTTCACCTGATGAAATTCGAGACTAGAAGAAGATTTATTTAGTCATGCGTGCAATTCTGGTCATGTCTGTGGGAATGGAACTTCGAAATGATCTACCTAACTTGAGCTTCGACTGTGCTACAGCTTCGTGGTGTACTGTAGTGACAACACGATCAGTTCGTTCACTGGTCACGTGCAATTAATTCGGAATATCGAGATTCATCGACAACAGTATACAGAAAACAAACAACACGTCACTTACATAATCAAGGCCAGGTGATTACAGAGTCGGACAACAGTGCGGCATCCAATAACGAGCGGATATGTTCGCTCGTATACAAATGACTAAATAAAATGCAGCAAAACAATGACGGATAAAACCACTTACATACCAAGCGGTGGATGCTGAACTAGTAGGAAGTACACAGCTTGTTTTGAGGCCTTGGGAAAGGACAATGGTCCCAACATTCTACCCAGAATGAAAAACGAATCTAGTGATCATTTAACAGTGAGACCAGCTGGAAAACCCACTTCAGTGTAAAGGCCATCAATAAGTGTGGCTAACGTTTCAGTCATACTGGACCAATTCCTCATTATTTGTCAGATTGGGATCAAATTTCCGTTGTCTTGCAGATAAACCTAGCAATCAGGATAGCAACCTTACTAATAATGTAACAGTTATGAAAATGCCAAGATGATGAACGTCGTAAGTGATAGTATTTCAATGTATCTGTGGTCAGTTGCGCAACAGAACCAAACAAAGGAGACTACAAAATGGTACGAAAACAGCTACAGTAACAGAAACTACGTAAGTGAAAGCCAGGAGTGTGATTCAATGAATTTTGAGCATCCAGTACTAATTGTTTCTTGTGAGTTACGAGTTTTCCTACTGCCAGTAGTTTCTGGATTTTGGGCTGGCGGCAATACATTGAAACATTTATATATATATATCAGATATTCTCAGTGTTTGTTACAGATGAAAATATGTTTCTCAGATAATCCTGTCGCATTCAACGAAGTTACCAAGCAAGGCTCAACTAGAAACTAATGTTTTTTCTATCACCAGCTAGATGGCTGGTGTAAGGGTCAGGAAGTGAATATATTGGCCATTCCATGCGAGATTATGTTTAGTAAAACGGCGCTACATATCGTATTCGCGTCACATTTGTAAAATGTCTTTAAATGGATTCACAAGCAATTCACAGATTAAATTGAATCTGAGAATGCATATATGCATCTGAATCTGTGTTGGACGATTTAGAAACAAGAGGTGAATCGACAGACTGTTCCACTTTTACAAGATCAGTAATAAAAGTACAACGAAAGAAAAAATCAAAGGATGACGAGCAGAATAAAAGCCCAGCCACTGTCTTTCAAGTGACAACACCTACGTAGCAAAATATAACAGACCCCAGCGGGCTGGCATCAACACTGAGAGGATGCGTGTATTTCCATTCTGCTACAGGTTATCTGAATACTTAGTTTGGTGTCCCAAATTTGCACATCCATTGTGTTTGGATTCAACGAGTGTTGACGCAATTACGGCATGTTCTGATAAACTGTTTCAGATCGGATACATCCGGACACTAAATTTATATCCTTCAGAAGTCAGATGGTGAGTTATTGTTGACGCATCTAATTTCGCTAGGCACAAGTACTTTCCTTAAAGGATGTTTGGGATTTTAGTGTTGGTCTCATAGATACCGGAAAATTAAAATGTACGGTGACAACCGGGCGAATCTTATAATGTTCAGTAGAAGTTAGAATATTTAGGATAAAACGTTCGTAAAAAGTAGTCAGCGTGTTATCTGAACACTGACTTTCAACTGTTATAATACGATGCCTTATAGTGCAGTGCCCAGAAGGCAACCCATATCTACACTGTCAACTTGCTTTAGAGCAACCGCTTCAAAATCAAAGGGATTGTTTTCTACACGTAACGAAATGAAGTCTATGAAGTCTATATTTGCCGTGACCACAGATCGAACCAGCAGTCTGCATACCTATCCAACTTCAGACCCGTAAATCTGTGACCTAATGGGGTTTGGAGCTCCAAACCCCTCACCATTAACATTGGTGAGTCAACGTTTTAGTGATTAACTAGCAAATGCCTGGAATTATTGTAACGCCTCTAGTGACATTCTGCTATAACTCTTTGTATAGTTTGCATACTGTTTTGCCTTCGTTGAAACTATACAGTTGTGTCGGCATGATAATGAGTCATCGAAAACAATTGTTTATCACAGTTTTCCTCTACAGAATAAACAGAGGAACATAGTGAAATTATATACGGTCGCGGTTTGCAGACTAGCGTTGAGACCCTGATAAGTAATGATCATACATTAGCATGTAATTTCATTCTTCAGCACAGCGTGTTTTTCCGGAGCAGTTGCTATCATCAATTTATCTTCACCACGGCCTACCGAGAACAGTTTCTGAGGCTCGGTGAACACAAGAACCAGCCATGCAATGAGGCTGTAATTACAACGATTGTCTACGGCCCCAGTGGAACACAGTCCTTGTGTTGTGTGTGAGCACCCTTCGTGCGTG
>JTDE01000032.1:533619-554613 GCA_014338405.1 Paragonimus skrjabini miyazakii
ACATTTGCTCGTACTGAACCTCGTTCCTATAAACTTCCAAGCGAATCATTCGGACAAATCTCATACTCTCCTCCTCTAGAAGTTCGCCGTTTTTCTGTATGGCATCGAGCTTGATGTCATCACTGTTTCTGTACATTTTAAGTGCCAAGATTTGAGGTACTTCTAGAAAGTAACTGGGGTGGAGCGCCCGCGGAAACTCCAATCGTTTTGAATGGGACATATAATTTCCAAGACTACAGTTTTCCCCGAAAATAACCACACTTCCAAGTCTAGTAATTGAGAGTTTCCAGCTTATTCACAAGTAGACGAAATAATCTTAGTTAACACGTTGCACTCATCAAGTTTGTTATTAAGATCATGTTTACTTTTCAAGTTGCGTGTGAAACTTAGTGTGAACTTTCTTTTAGAACAGATGAGTGTAATCCAAAGATCTTCCAAACCACCGGCGTAAGTTTTAACAGGAAAAAAGTTTACTTCACAACCTACAGGCTGTAATCAAGTTATTCCTATGCGTATATTCTCCGTAAGTAACTGAAGTGTTTAATTATTCGATGGGCTGCATGTTAGAATCAACTACCTTCGTGCACAGCTTTTGTCTTCCTTTTAGAAAACACCGTGACCTGGTAACAGTAACACTTTCGCAAAATCATACACGCTAACTACATTTCTGGATTACTTTATTTCCAACAGTTATTTTATGTCACAGATAAAACGCAGTTTTACAAAGGAACGCCTAGACATATTCAAGTCGAATTAATTTCAACAAAATACTTGGAACCAATTAGGTCTGCAAGAGAGTATCTTTGTGTGAATCTTACTAACATTGAGAAGACCATTACCGACAAAAACGCTGTTATTGGCTTCACGCGTTTCTCCGATTATTTACGTGCAACTTTCACTGGGATGTGGTGGAAACATACGATTAAAGTGTAATTGGGACCTTTACATCAGTATCCAACAATAAGAGGAGAGTTGTTACAAAGACCTTCCTTAAGGCAACATCCGTCCAAATGAACCACTAACATACAGTAATCGCCTTTTCAGACAAACGCTACAGATACTATGGAACCATGTGGTACAAGAAATATTGTTTTTATTCGCATGACAGCCAAATTTTTGCCGTTACGCTTCAACTTCTTTACGTTACTGCCAACTTCATAAAATCTGTGAGTGACAGTATTGTTTCGAGTTATTCGAAACCATGAATTAACTAACTAGGTGAGGTCAGTCCATGGATGAATATTTACTAACGATCTGTACACAGTGAACAATTCAACCAGTATCCTAACAATTTGTGTTCAATCAAGCCCAAATCTTCTCTAGTTCATCTGGAATTATGAGTATATCAAAACCAAATAGGTATTTACCACAGATTCTATGAACGATAGCGAGTTCAGTTCCAACCTAGCTACGACACTTAAAATTTAGTTATGAAAATGCCATACTGAAGAGAAGGAGTTTTAAAACTTCGACGGAAGGGATCTCATAGAGGCATGCGTCCAACAGCTATGACGACGTCTATGATTATCGAATATTTTATAGCGACAAGAAACAACATCACCCCAATAAAAGATATAGATGCGTAGAGCAAAGTGAAGATAGTTCAACTATACTGATGTATGCACAGTGAATTCAGTGACGATGCGTGTCATTGGTCTCAAAGTGCCCGCATCCAAACCAAACTGGTTTCTTGCTCACCGGGTCGATACGCTTAAAATAACAACTACAAACAGACGTCACAATTTTATGGCAGCAGGACATCCCATAGAAGAGCATCCTTGACGTTCATTCCTCAGCAGCTGAGCTAGCGGTCACATCTACTGAGAACTAATTCACAAGATCACATTCAATGGAAGGCAACCTAACATTATGTTCAACCACGGCGAAAGTGGCTCGCTCCATGAGCATTTCTGAAGCGAACTGTTCCTGGTGGAAGGAAACAAATATAGTGAGGTTGAGTAACCGATGATTGAACTGGGGAAAATGGCCATGCTTGCCTAGCCTGCTGAAGATAAAAGAGCAATTTATTAATGGCAGACTCGTAAAAAGATTGGGCAGTGAGTTCTACGTTGTGTGCACATATTTCTGTTGGATAACGGTGTAGCTCTATCGAACATACATTGCGGTAACATTGAACTGTTCATTTTGCTAAAAGAAGAATGTTGTATGTAAGCAATACACATGGATGTTATTTGTGTGTTGAGATGGATGTACAAGCATGATACTCCCCATCGATTCAAGATGACTGATTCAATAGTACAGCGAAGTGAAAAACCTGAATGGAGTAAGTATTGCGTTAAATTCTGCAGTGACCTGAAGTAAGTCGCCAATACTTTGCTTGCGCTTCAAAAGGTAGGGCTTCTGTAAGATTAACAAGTGAATTAGACAGGGAATCAATCGATTTATAAGAACATAATAATGACATGATGTTTTCGCACTTATAAACAGTGTGTCATCTTCAAGGTTGTACCAAAGTCATATTTATCTATCTAACGCTGTAGATACTGAAGGAGACCTCGGATAAAAGCTATCCAGTAAGAGGAAGCTTTGGCATACGAGAACGTTTTAACTGGGGAGGCGTTTAAGTTAACAAGCACACTGCGATCACTTCAACCAAAAATAAATACTATCGTGATGTCAGCGGTTTAGCTGTGTGCTACAGGGAGACGAATGTTTAGTACCAAACAGACAGTGACTGTATGAAAAGCTTGGTAAGATGACAGAACCAATCACAGTAAGCAAAACACCCTTCCTGAAATAGGAAACCACAGATGGTCACGTACACAAAGGGAATAAGCTAACGTTTTCACTCCACTATGGTATCCACCATGCGCCCTCTATCGTCCGACCGTCCGAATCCTTGAAGTTACTTGTTGTAGAATGGCAGTCTACTTCCAGCATCGGGACTTGTGCAGAGTGTGCGCGTCGATGCTGTTTTCAAAAATGTACTTAAACAACCTTCTGAGTTGAGGCTTTTTAGATTAAGGGTCTTCGTCCGAAAGTTATTGGTTTATATACCACAATCTCGAATTTTTCGAGATAAAACTAAAACAAATTAACATTACAGGCGAATGAAAAACTGCGAAATAAGTTTGTTGGGACGTCTTCGAATTACCTACAGGAAGTTTAGTCTGATTTTGAGTTAAAAATTTCATCAAACTATTCACTACCACTTTATAGTTCAAGGATTTTCGATTCTGTGTTTTGCACTGTTCTGGTGAAAATTGTTTTATGAAACATGGCAGAAGTTTTAGGAATTCGGTTGAACATTTCAGGTAAGCACTGCGTAACCTTGAAACGGTTTGCCGGAATTATTTTTTCTTTCGCCGTGGTTTTACTTGACTCTCGGAAAGCAACAATTCGCGAGAAAATTCGGCAAATATAACCGCGAGATTGATAGTTTCCGGTTGAAGTTATTTAGTGTAATGTGACAGATTTCATTGGGTCGCCATGTTTAACCGGATGTGCTGCGACTGCCATATGTTAAAAATTTTACTGATAGAATTGGGTAAACAACGAATTAGTACAGTGACAAAATGTGGAGTCGTGGAAATAACGCATGAACAGCCCAGTTATACGGTATCTTAATCTACCCATTTTTAATTAAAACTGTTCCAGACAAACCGGGAAATAGTTATAAGTAACTTAGAATGATTACTTGAATAAAGTACACACGCTGTAGCTCGCGGAACGAAGAGGAATACAAAGTCACTTTAGGGATAAACAACTGTCCACTGTCAGTTTGGAGTTACATTCACTTCGGATGTCAAACGACTACTGAGACTGTTACTGTCACTTGTTAAGAGTAACGCAGTTCTGATTACTTCCTCCATTAGATAACTCAAACTTACTACGAATAGACAGATTGGTCACCAACAAATACTGTGTAGCGAACAAGCACATCTTCACTTATTCATCATCAAGTTAAATACATCACATATATAGCGAATTTTACAGAGAATCATTAAAGGGGTAAACGGGGAACGGATGATCAATGAGGTAAGTCAGAACAATGTCACGCTGCAATCAACGCTGAGTAATAACGATTCTTCATGTGGTTCACAATCAAACGTAACACTGACAATGGCAAGTTTATGAGAACAACTATTGGGAACTGGCAAGTATTTGAGGGATTTCGATTGACAAAGATGAGTATTATCCAGTAGTGAACGCGGTTTCCACGTGAATGTTATTTACAACTTTTTTCAAGATCTGCACAGACTAAATAGTGGATTCTATTGTTTCCTGGATAAATCTATCAATGCTAGCTGAACTGATCAATTCCTTCCACCGAAGTTGACGTGTGCTATCAGAAAACAGATATACAGAAATGCCAACAACACTCAGTGAACGTCATAACATGTGTCAAGCTATTTTTTCGTAGTCAAAAATGTGAAACCATTTCTTATAGATGCATGTCCGACTTATATCTCAGTGACTACAGCACTATACGTTTCGGTGATATTGATTGTACACACCTGTGCCGCAACCATCAGCAACTCTGTTATTAAAGAAGCAGTGCAAAAAAATGACTATTGTCAATGATATTGAATGACGTGAGAAACTGACATTTGAAATAGTTGTGCTACTAATGATGCCCCCTTAAGAACAACGTTTCACTAATTTGCCTGCTACATCTCCGATTGTCTGTCAGGTTCATACTTGGAGAAAGTTGCTTTGGTTTTATGTGTACGATTTGTTACTTGAAGTCTAGGTGAATGAACACTGGTGGCCTCCACTTACAGGTACTGTATAGTCGGAACTGAAATGGGTTCTAAGCAATGAAAAACAAAGCAGTCAAGATCGTTTATTGAGTTAGTGATTAGTTGTAAATAAGCGACCCTAATTATTTGGCATCAGAAGGTAGAATAAACGAATTATGCGCATGAATGAACAAGTTTGTTTAAGTTTTTACGTTTGGTAATAGGGTTAAATTCAAAACAGTATAGAGAGCGAATCTTTTAACAAACTCTGTTTTCTACATCAACCACGTTCTTCTTCTGCATAATAGCTGCACCGCAGGCTATTAGCATGCAATAGGTCATTCGCTATCGAATTATCCAAAACATTTGGATAATGGCATTAAATGGTGACTTTTGTAATGAATAAAATAAAATAGGCTATCATTTACTGAATGTAAGTATAAATATGAACTTTGGTTGTGGTCTAAGGAAACAGCTATATCCACTCTCCATAAGGCCTTCTTTATTTCAGACAACCCATCTAGTGCTTATTCCGAAACTGGACTCTGTCCCGGTTCTTGTAAGACATTTCCTGAAATAATTAGCTGTAAGCATACGAATGAATTTTTACTTCATACACTTCCACATAAACGCAGCCATTCCTGAACTCTGCTATAATTTTCTTGTAAGATTCGGTGATATTTATCTAAGGGCCTATGTGGTAACCTTCTAATCGCCGTTTGTGCATTTGTCCAAAGAATAGTCTTATCTCCCGACCTGTAGTGCTTCATTAATAAAGCACACATTTCTGACTAGTAGAATGAGTTTTAAGATAAAACCGTTAAGCAATCTCCAAAATAAACATTGGACAAAATACCAAATATGTTTCTGAACGATTTGACCATGAAAACCTTTTCCAGACATACGAAGCAGGGTATTTTTTAGTGTAAATTGAATCTGATCGCTAGTCTGCAATATTTTTCAACATGAACTTGAAGCCACCAACACCTATGTTTTTAGTAGATTATATGTAACTTTGGTGGCTAACGTTTTTTCATACACGTGACATAAAATAACAGCTGAAGTGCTCAGCATATCTTTCTAGGAAGTGGGTGAATGGACCATTCCGACAGTATAGGTCAGGATGATCAGGAAAAGCAGAACCTACCTTAAAACCACAAAAGCATAACCAGGAATTCAATATGAATAATAAACTTCGAAAGGTTTTAATCGTTTCCATTACCATTCAGGGGATCCAAACACTTAGTACCACTGGTAGACTAGTTGGTCTTTCCTCCGGATGTCGCCATCTAGACTACACGCAAGAATTCAGACTGAACAATTCCTCCTTATCCACACCCTTTAATTCCGGTGTTCACTGATGGAAACAATCAGTTCCGAGTTCGGTGGTGATGCAGTTCTTGTCAAGTGAGGAGACATACCTTGAGACAGCTTGTCGGCACTTTTCCCGTACTGACAAAAACCAACCTAGGTAAAGTGACTGTAGATCAACTACAAGAAATTTGTTGATTTATCTGTTGATCTCACCAGACGTGCGAAGTCACATGTCGACTTACAAACAGTGTCCCGATTATACTGGGTCTTGCCTGCGGGAGCTCGAATAAACAATTCATTCTCTGTGTTTGTCTTTCTGTGGTTGACGATTGCATTAGAGCACATGATGAGATCGCTGGTGACTCTGAAGTGACAAACATTATCTACTTCTCTTTAGGGCCGACTTGCTAAAGGTGCGTCATCTCGCATGATCTATTTAGTGCGAGTATGAAACGGTACCCCTGGAGCACTTGCAACTGACTTTCGGGCACTCAAAAATGATGTCTAGATATCTTAACGTGGAAAACGTACAATCTTGACTGGAACGTTAAAATTAACTTTTTGCCCAACTCGGAGCAGTCAGGATGTGTTATACTCGAGTTTGGCGCTCGTTAAATCTATTCTACTGGTGCACATCCTACAGGCGACTGGAATTTAAACTCCGGCAACGTTCTCATGAAGTAATCATGACGGTCACTTTGTCACTGGTCACATCAAGCATTTTATATCCAGCTACAACTACTTAATAGTAACGTTCAAACTGTCAGATCGGTACGACTGAAGACAGAATGACTGCCGTGTTAGTATTCATTGATGACCCCAATAACGGGGCATCTCAGCTAAAATCACACAATGCGATCAGCTTGCTATGCTACTTACTGAATGTCAGTGAGTAGTATGGAATTTAGATTATATGGATGAATTTGAGAGTTTTTATCTAGTGCAGATGGTGTTCGGGTGCTTTAAGTCAAATCTTTCCTAACTCATATATTTCATATTGCAACAAAACTTGCATAAGCCTAACTCTGTAGTTCTGTTGTATTTGGTTCGTTCAAGTCGAATAAAATCATTTCACAGGATACAAGTCTTGGTGAAATGATATGAATTTTACAAAAATGGCGTGTTTGGAATCCGTAGTTACACTTATGACCATTTACGTTAGATTAACCAATTTGGTTAAAAGTAATCGAATTCGGTCTGTGCAAGCACTCTACATACACAGGATTTCCAGTGCGAACCGATCAATGGTTGTTGATTTTAATCCGTGAGTGCATAATTCATATTCGAGAGCATGCAATGTTGCGCTGCACTGTTGGAGCAGTAATGTTGTCGCATGCCATCCTGAAGCTGTTAACGACCACTTGCGACGTGGAGATTTCAGAACCTGTCAAAACGTCGCAACGCTAATCCGATCAACCATGATTCCATTCTAATCATCTAGGTAAGTGAACTATAGGCTAGAATAATAGAGATTGAATTTGAGGCTCGAGGCTGTATGGTGCATTTATACTCCAGTTAAATGGAAGCCATCGAGTGGATTTCCACTTTACCCACTTGTATTACGTTTTTCCATATATGTGGTCGTACTATGAACGGGATGCACAGGTTGAACGACTAGTGATATAGGAGAAAACACAAGCGGTTGTCTCTATCTAGATGCGTGCTTTAGCTTTCAGTGCTGTGATAAGCTGATCCAAACATATCATCCACTCTATCAATAAAACCGTCCAGCTGCATAGAAAGAAGTGTGTTAAATAAGTTAGTATGCCCAAAGATGAAAATGAAATTTCTGTTAAACGGAATAAGCTTATGTCTTTCACGAGTTATTGGGATACTTGTTATAATGGTTGAATTGCTACAGTCAGTTTATGGTTCCTAAACCTATGGTTATGAAAATACTCACCATCTATATATCATCATCAATATACATCTGTATCTACACTCAGCATTTACGCAGCATTTGCAAAAGACGACTGATGTTGCAAACAAGCGGAAAAACATTATGTCTACGAACTTAAGCAACTATCTGGAAGCTACCTGCCCAATGGTTCTGTACGTTTTAATGATGCAAAAGGGATCAAGATTACTCCAGATCCTGGAATAAACGTAATTGAACACAAGCAATTTCTGACGTCTTTAACTGCGAACAGAATCCTAAACCTCAGTGCAATCGACTGCCTGACGTGAATTCGGTAAACTCAGCAAACATTCAACGTAGTGACAAGTTCGTCCTGAATCACTGCATGTGTTAACACAGGATTTTGACTAACTTCTTTAACAGTTTGTACGAATTTGAGATATGTGTCTGGGTTTGAGACCCACAATACTGTTTTAAGCGGGACCAAGCAATGGATGGAAGCCGATTCTAGAAAAAGGTATTTGTAACTTAGGCGTAAAATAAATACCTGGTTGTAGATAACATAAAGAAATATTTCATCTGTGTACAATGGTTGCTTGGATTGGTTGAGAGACGATTTAATGCTTTTGAGAGCTATGACGAAATGGAGATTATCTGTGTTATCTGACTGCTGCATAGCTTCATCTGTAAACCCCCCATTCACTAACATCAACATCTACCACGCAACGTTAGATAGTTCTGTCTGCTAGAAGTGTGACTGGATTAATTCCCTAAGCTAGCGGCAAAAAAATGATGAAACTGAATTGTTAACCAATCCAAGTTATCCTCCTGTGTAGATGTAACGTTAGTTTTGTCAAACAACATTATGGGTTACGAGTACACTCAGTGTGCAGCGACTTGAATGACACTGTGTTGTAGCGATGTAGTTACTTGGTGACATTAATCTTGAGACTCAACTTCGAATTTATTTATTCATGTTTTTGCATAACATCATGACGAGTGGTTTGCATTATATAGTGTTTGCACAAATATTATGGAGAATTTCAGAAATTATGGAATATATCGTGTGAAGTGGCGCTTCATGCACAACCAGAAGTTGTTGCCGCGATTTTATTAAAAAGCGCAATAATGTAGTTTATAAATGATGAAGGTGATTAATACTCTGTCAATAATCTGATAAACCACCTCTTTTTTAATTAAATCCATTAATTGTGTTGGACTGATGTTTACCAGTTAATCAACTTGGGCGAAATCTACACAATTTTCCAATAAGGAACTAATGTGGACAACCCACATTTTTACCGCGCGTTTCGGAAGTGATAAAATTCGACATATGTTTGTAGAGCGGTGAGTGGCATCCACCCAACAATTTCAACAAATCTGAAGGAAAAACTTTGTTTTAGAAATGTATTTTTCAGCTGGTAATGATAACACGACGTGCTGTCTGTTAAATTTACAATATTCTCCGTCGCACATTCCACAATTCCTATATAAAGTTCTCACCACGTGTCCAGTTGAATTTTCAGTGTTCATGGCACTCTAGATTGCTGCTAGTCTATCTATTTTCCTGTATTCGATGGCGGGCCAAAACCCATGTTATCCCGCTTCCTCAGTCAGTAGATGGTCTCCAGTTCACTTTGACCTTCAAAGGTTAGTGCCGATTTTTCACGAAATTTTCAATCACTAAACATGCCGACAGCAAAAGCCACTGCTCAGTAATAATCACGATAATTTACCTCCTCTAATGTGTGACCATTACCAACTATAAGTTTTGTTTAGGCGAATTTTTGCACTAGTCCTCGAAGACCACATACTTAGTCTCGGAGATTAACAGAATCTCTAATTGTGGTATATCAGGCTACCACACTAATTAATTCGAGTTTGAAATATTCATTCAGAGTAACCTCATATGTGTCCCAATCGGAACCCAGCGTTTCAGTGACCACCAGAGTTGTTCAGTTTCACAGAGCATAAGCCGCCACTTTCGTTAATGCTTGTATTTATCCTCTTTCTTCTCCTTCATTAGGGCATTTGAATTTCTGTTTATTTTGCCGACGAACAACAAAAACATGCAGTTACAAACGACAAAGACGATTAATTTCACTTTCATTCATCCCTTGAACTATTTCCAATTTAAAGCTGTTAAAAGCGCATCAACAAGTATTTTCTGGTTTTTATCAAAAAATTGTGTTTCCTAGACAAAATTGATGCCCAAGTTGCTGTTAAGATTGCCTGACCAAAGTTGAGATTACAACAGGCTTCCTTAATAGAGTTGTTTATCAAACAAAGTAGATGGATCATTTGTTGCACTTTAGAAACTGTACACCACTAAGATGCAAACGTGAGTTCGTGCGAGCACCATGACACAAAATATAGAATTTGGTAGGAAAAGCTTATAGTTGAACACCTCCGCGTTATTAAGCACGCTGTCATTCACCGTGGCTACTGGATAGATACCATCCGACAACGTGCGAATCACTCGACGAGCGATCTGAAAGAAAATGTTGATAGGTCTTCAACTGGCAGACGGAGTAGGTCTGGAACACAGTAAACATGAAAAAGTAATCCGAATGGGCAGAGTGAACATCCTTAACCCTAGGTTTTTGAGAACTGTATGACTGAACAAACTTGTTTTGTAAGTTGACGAAAGATTAGTCAGAGATTACAAGCTTTTCGCTGGTAACTGCATCACGTCGTACCGCATTCAATTGTTGTTCTGCCGTTCGGGCGCTGACGTGAACATAGATAATCGACCTGTACAAATTTCAGGGTGCTTATAGCTTTTCCCATTTCTATATCTCTGTTATTTCGCTATATCGTTCAGTTATATAGCAGTGTTATCCATTCCGCCAGATTTGTAACCATGACTTAACGCCTCGGAAAAGGCAAATAGAAGCATTCTCGGGGACGACGTAGATATTCATTCAGGGTGATTTTCTGAAAATGAGCTGCCATATTCTCCAGGCATCTAGGATCATCCGTTAAACTGTCTGTCTGAATAAACCTGCGACCAGTCATTATGAGCGTTCATTATGACGCAAAGTATTCAGTCTTTTAATTTGGTCGCAGTGAAGTCAAGAAAGATAGACAAGGTGCAGGCTGGTTTTAAGATGAAGCTATTGTGTGAAGACTGCGCTTTCGCACACACTGGATGCTGGCTAGTAATTTGTGAAGCAGCAAACTACTAAGTTCGACATGGTATAATTATCGGTCCTCAAGTGTAAAATCAATAACACCTTTTACATCATATACCTTTCGTAGCCCACGGAACCAGTTCTGTGAGACAGAATTAATTTAAAATCTTAGGAAACCATAAATACCGCAGTGCGAAAGATAATGTTTGGACGATAGTTACCTTCAACAAGAACCACATAGCATGTGAATATTAGACCGTAAGTTATGTGGTCAAATCCTTCATTTACTAATATTTGGGAATAAGTGATAAGCTTACTGACGCGGATGATACGCTCATTTACGAGATACGTTTAATTTGGCGAATAATGTCAAATTATCTGTTCTCATGCTTCTAATGTGAGCACAGCTTGCACGATTATTCAAGAATATCGATCGTTCAGTCACTTACCGTTTACTATTTGTCTTATTTCAACCACTTTTGCATATCGCGTAAAAATCCCCAGTGTAGTCGTGTTAGCCATTTCCTCATCAGAATACATTTTCACGACAGCTGACGATGTGATCAAAGGATACTAAACCAATCCATTCAGTTTACTAAACAATGGCTTTTACATAAACTGAACAACTTTCAGTCTGTATTGTGGGTATACTCATGTTATCCACACTATACCGTTTAAAGTGGGATGATGACTCATGAATCGGCCTTCTGCATTTCAGTCGATAACCAATGGTTTTTGTGTTTGACGATCAGCATAGGAAATTTGATTTTTCGGTTCTGAATGGATGAATGAAACACTTGATTTGCAATGAGTGAGAAAGATTGTGAAGTATCCACTAAGGAGTTCTTGAATTATGCCTACCGGGATAGCCAGAACAACACCAGATAGCTTTACTCTCTCCGTTTATGTGGCAATTCAACCATTCCATATTCGTGAAATTACAGCAAGTATGTGGATTACCAATATTGTTGGCACAAAATATGCTAGTCAGACTAGACACCGGTACTTGCCATGTTCACCTGTTGTCTCTGGGAAGTTATTGCTTTGCTGGGTTTTGCTTTTCGGCGGAACGCTAAAACAGGCTCCGTTAACAAATATTCACTGCAGTTGACGACGATGAGGTAAAAAGATAGGATACCTAAGCAATTCAGTTATCAACCTGAACTTTCCTGGTCATACAGCGTAGAATTATGCTTCAGCTAATAAACATGTAAGGTATGTAAGCACAATTTTTTACGTTGATTGAATACATCGGGCCTTGTTTATTCCGGCTGACCTACCGACTAATCGGGTATGCTACAATAAAATAAAATACTATATCATGCGTCGACAAATGGAAATCAACCTGAGGTTATAATGTCAGTATTGCATCGTCATCTGTGGTTGTGACGAATGACCACAATTCAAAAATCCTCAGGTACATCGTAACTTTGTTGATCTGGTATCAGTAGTTGACCTCAAAAACCGATGGACGTCAGTGTTTGCTTTCAACCTGCTAAGCTGTGAGTAATATTCATGGTTCATGTCAACCTGTGTTACCGACCATTACGTGCAAGAATTGCTCTTCCACTATACATGTCGGTGACATATCTACGGCGGGCAAGTGTGTATAAGGTTATTATGTACCGTAATTAGCATTTACTTACTGGTCCCTTTAAAAGTTGTAAGAAATTATTTGTATTAGATAGTTTCAGAATTTCAAGGAAACACATCGAAAGGTTATGGGTTCTACATTTGCGCATGTGCATTGCTGTGATTCTCGTGTAGACTAGCTTCTCGGGCTCATTGTCGTAACACAGTGCGCAACATAGTAAGTGCACACATACGACGTGGTCTAACCGTTTTACACATACGACTGCAATTCACTAACAGCACACGCTTACAGTGATTCACATAGCTGACGGGCATACATTGTCCACTCTAGTCATCGGACATGCTTTGTTATAAATATTAGTGGGCTATCCAGATTATTCTTCGGAGTATAGTGACATGTTAGTTATGCGGCGTTTCTAACACCTCAGTGCGAAATTCCAGTTGATCAGTAGTCCGCGATATTAGTTTAGCTTGAGTAAGTTTTATCCCACTAAAAACTGCTTGTTGATCCGTCTATCACACTGGCTGTACTCATCCAGACAGCCTTCCTATTATAGTATGCACTGGGGCGGAGTGGACATTAACTAAGAACAGTGGTGATTTTTGCGTTTCCATTGAACCACCTTCCCCAGTGAGAATGCGACTTATATGAATGGCCAACAGTGCTGCGACAGTGCGCAATGCATAACACAGTTATAGCTTTGATTCTATAGTGATAAGTTCATCTGGGCTTTTCCCTCTCGTTCCTCCGATCAACTGGACAATGTTATATTCTAAATGTGCGCCTTATTCGATATCTGCTAGTTCAACCGCATTATGCAGTAAAATTATTATAAATCGGCGTCACGATATAGTTGACATTGAAAAAATATTTGACCCTAGAGAGTTACATTGGTGGATTGAAAGGTGGGTTGAACGTTTCATAGTATAGTACAGCTTCCGAAAGTTAGTCATACCAGACAACCGACTACCCTAAGTCTGTGCTGAATTCTGACAAACACCTTACCACTATTGAAGAAAGCTGCATCCCAGAGGTTTCCAACGGAACTTTTAAATACGGAAATGAAGAAGTGTAAATTTTGGTGAGGACTGACGGTAACATGTTAAACAATGCAGCGAGCTAAGTGCATAAAAACTAACGTGGGACCTAAATGTACTCTTTCACTTCACGTCAGTAAGTTTGATACGGGAACATTCCCAGAGCACAAAGCAACTACTATCCAATCCATACGCATGATACTTGTAGGCGAACTAGGTGGATGGAGTTATTTTCACAACTCACCTCACCAACTGCTGGATTTGTGGGCATAAATTTCAAATTCAATTAATCCACGAGCAGAACTACTCACACTCCTTTAAGCCGGTGAACGAATGGATGTAACGCGCTCTTCAAAACCATCTACTTTGTTAAAATTACCACCTTATTAACATTGTAGTTTATTACAAAAATTCCAAATAGAAATACATCCTTACTTGAAAACATGTCTGTGGATTAGTACAAAAATTTATGGTACCGCACACCATAACTTCTATTTTGGATAGTGTAATAAGTAAGGGGAAATTACTAGTGTCTGACGATTTACATAGTTTGATGCAAAAGTTTTGACAATCATTTTGGTTTAGATGGTGCGAATCGAATAGCCAAACAAAAGAACAACATGGTTGACAGAGATGTACTGAAGTTAATTAACACATTCTGACAAACAAAATTGCAGTATGCTCTCGATTTTTTTTTCATTCTCCATTCTTATCTTAAGATTGTAATGTTTGTCTATCAGTTGAGCTAAGTGCAAGCAATGAACCAACAAGTGCTGACAAATCAACAGTCAATTATAATAGACAGGTTACAATTATCAAACAACGATATACTTTTGACAGACATCATTCGAACAGACAAACCATATTCGGTATCACGTCATTCATTCTGCTTAAAGAGGGAGTTAGGTAACAGTTATATATTGTTCAACTCGAGAGCAACTAGATATTACAACTGATTATGAGTAAAGAAGATTTTAAAATATGAACAACCTAGGTGTGATATATGTCAGTGATATATCACAGAGAAATAATGTGTCGATTTGGATCGTGAGTGTTTCGCAACATAGACAGTAAGTAGCAACTTGCTTTATTTTGTTTAATTCTATTACTACGTTTATTATTCACGGATTAGTAGCCATGGTAACGGTATCTCAATCAGGTGACTGTTGCTAAGTTTTTCTTACATCCAGGCTCTCAAGCGGAAGGAATAAGTATAAAACACTTGTTATACTTTTAAAGTGGACCCTCGGAAAAATAACCCCACGGTAATGACAAAATGTACGAAATTGAGATTATCCAGCAGCATGAAAGATGCAGACGACTATTAAGCACTTGGGTAATCATGGCTGTAATGAAACATATATCTGTAGACAAAACGCTGTCACAGTTATGTCAGTATACCCAGAGTAGTAGTAAAAATCGAGGTTACAAACAGCTGTTTTCGGTCATTCTCTTCAAAAATACACAAATACCCGAAATTCACTGAACTTGTATGTAACTGGAATATGGTTATATGCAGTGATAATAGCCATGAAAAATGTGGTTGTCTGTCTAATCGACCGGTGGTGGGTTTCTTCGCGTGCCTATATAGTGTTTATGGGAACTACATGACCGCCATGTGACAACGTGTTAACCGGCTTAGCAAGTACTCGAGGTTCAGACACTTTGAGTATGGTTGGCCACGAGAGGGCCTACATGAATATCTTACAGGCGCATAGTTGAAGATTGCAGAGTCTGACTGCGATTGCCCCTAATGTCGATGTCAGTCTCACTCCGGAAACTCAGGACTGGACGCGGGACATTCTACAAACAATCGTGAATGCTATGTCAAACGTGATTTGATGACCTGAATCGATCAGATGCGATCCGATAACCCTCAAAATGAGTTTCTTCACGCCGATATGTGGCTAGTTCGGAAGAGGCCCTCGGATCTTGCGCGATAGTCGGCGAGTGGCTTTCTGAACATAGCCGTCTTTACAGCAACAGATGAAAGAATAAATACATGATGATAAAGAGAACTTCAGCAAGTTATCGTTAGGATGTGACACCCATACCGGTCAGGTGTGAGGTCAAAAGATCTGTCAACCTGCGAATTAGCAGTCCACTAGCTTCATCGCCTTTAAATTCCAGATTGATAAAACTCGATCTTTTCGCCAATGTTTTTGTCACTGGTTGAGGATCCATCAATTTCATGTTGCTTCCTAAAAATATTTCGCGAAATACACTTTGAGTAAACATCTCTCGGAATCATCGCGACTCGTTGTCTATGTTTTCTTGTGTCTGGCGTACACACCTTTCTTGTTATTTCGGTTAGATAGCAAACTAACTTTCGTTCCTGCCCCATTGAAACAAAACTCAGGAAATGAGTGCATCATCCTGTCTAAGTCTTTCTTTTATGAATAGATACTTGGATGAATCAGTCCATCTTGGGCTGTATTACCACATTAAGGAAAGACAACTTACTATCTTTCTAGTTCTTCTAAGTGAGCTGTGTATTCAGTTGTGCACGACTGTAAACTTTTTAGTAGGCACTGTGTATCAATGATAACGACGAAAATGTCATGTACATAGCGCCTGTGGAACAGAAATTCGGAAACCGCAGGTCCCAACTGATTAAGTTCTAATTTAACCACCAATACATCTGCGAACAACGAGCCAAGTGGTGGTTCTCTAGCGGCCTTATCGTTCTGTCTCTATACCTACCACCAACGAACTGAAATGAAACACTATATGTGCAAAGTAACGTCAAGTCTTTCAAGTTTCAACCGGAATACCAACTTCCATTGGGTTCTGTTCAGTGTAGTTACATAAGTAATCTATTGATTCTTTGTGCAGCAAATATGTGAATAGTGACGTGACGTCGAAAGAAGCCATCTAGTGAATTTTAATGTTGACCGGGTCGAGGAAGTTCACAAAATCAAACATATCCTCCAAACCAATTGGAGTTGTATTTGCTCTTACTAGCTCACGTAATCATCGGGCTTGAATTGTTCATATCATCAATCGGGCGTAACGGCAACGCAACTTCACGGACCTTGTAGAGTTCATGGAGTCCGGGGATGGTCATACCAATCGGGCTGGTTCTCTTAAAATAATTGCATCAATCAGTCTGCTTCAAGTGGAGAAGTAAACTGGATAGACTCTTCTCCGTTGATGCTATTTCCTCCTTCCCCGATTCCGGCCTTCGGAACTTTGAGTAATTAGACAAAATGTGGAGCATCTTATGAAACTACTCCAGGTGCTTTATCCGGCTTCTTTAAAGTAACATTGTGATTGCTTTGGAGCTCTTTTATTGCTTCTACGTGTTTCTGATTCAATAAACTGCACCTGAAAGCTCTGCTATGGCATTAGACTTACGGCAATTATCAGAAGCTGGATCGTGAGTTCTTCACAATTCAAACGGCAAATCGAAACATACAACAAAGCAATCCGCTTACTAAATTAGCACCTTTGGTCAATCACCACAGCCGGATATCCCAGTTTGATCGCATCATTATTAACAGTGGCTTGGACGTGTTAAATTTGAAAAAATTGCTAGACGACGTCGCGTTTATCTTCATTTTTCCAAAAAACTGATCAGTGCTAGCTTGATTCAGACAAATTAATCGAAAACATTCGGTTAAAGTCAAAAGCCTCATAGAAAGTTAGGTGATTAGAAGAAAAATGACAGTTTAAACAATCGGCTCCCGAGAGTGATCCCAGTGTTCGTTCGGATTACCATATACACATTTAAAGGCTCATCTAATGTGCAGTTATCCTGTCAACATCTAATACCTTTTTATTCTGCTCCGTCTCGACCTTGTAAGTTACACTCCAACATTTTGCCAAAAACAATTGTGTTTGATAGTATCGTCATTACACATACTTAGAAGTGATCTTAAAGTCAGATATGCTGAAAGTGGATTGCGTGGGTGTCACCGAAGACAGTTCATTTCCTGCATGGATGGAAGGCTGACAATATCAATCTAAAAGAATACTGAAAACAATCTCGGAAATCGATGGTTGCCATTCATTATCCGTATTTCCTGTGTATTTGGTGCCAAACATAGCTTTCTCAACTATGCACAAAATAGCCGAACGCTACCTCACATTAGGGCAAACATTTCGTCCTTTTGGTCCAACTTTTGTCCTCATGTTTGATGTGAAAAGTTTTGCAGTCAGTCCCAAAATAGTGTCCCTCGACATTCTTTCAATTTGGAGCGTTGTTGGATTGGCCCCAAAAGCTACTCCAATTTACTATGTTGTGAACGATCAATTCGTCTCTCTCTTGTGGGCGTCCTAAGCTAGGAGTCTTTCCAAAGTCCTTGCAAAATCAAAACCCACATGTCAACCACACCCGACAAGTTCAGCACCACATTACTGTTTGTTATCGTCTCTTGAAAAACGGATGTTTACGGTTTCACTCTAATTGCCAAGAGCTAGTTCAGTATAACTCAGTCATTGTCACAACCAATCTTTTGTACTAAGTTCACTTAGTTGGCGATAGACAAAATGATCAATTTTGAGTGTTCTGGGTATCAGAAGATCGTGGTTGTTGTGGCGTTCAAATGCAACGGAAGTAGTCTACCGTTAAGGAAGAAAGCTAACTTTTTTGGGACCCTTGTTAAAACGATTTTAGTTTGGTATATGTTACAGCACTTCCTCTTAATGAATGGGAATAACTGAAGTGAAATCAATAGTCTAAGTTAACAAGCGCCCTTTCTGTTGGCTTTAGTTCAGGAAAACAATAGTTTAAGGACAGTGATATAGGGCTAGATAAGTCAAAATTACCGAACAATGCCCTTAAGTAAGCAGCTAACAATACGACAATATTCCTGGGAACCCTAATCGTTGATCCGTTGTCACTTTTGTGATTAACGGTTTAGCATGAGCAACTACCTGTCGTTAAACGTTTAACTGTCTAATCAATAGGTATAAGTGATTGTTTCATTTAGTAAACATACATAAGTAGACACGATTAGGATATATTATGTGTTGTTTCTTCAAGAATATGGTGTTGAAATGGAATTTTATCACACGACTACGGTCGACGGTATCAGACCTAGCACTGATTAAAACGTTGGGAATCAGCTGGAAGTTGCATACTGCAGTTTATTCGCCAAAAACAATCCGTTATTGCCGCGTGGAACTTATACCATTCCATACATTTTCATATGAGAGTATGCCGGACTTGGAAATCTGGTAACAGAGTTATCTCATGCATGGAGCTTGGGTTCCACGGAGCACTCAACTGGATTAAGCTGTATAGTAACCAAGTATATATGTTGCTTTATGGTAGACAAATATATTCATATTCAAAACTACATGATCCTAGATAGTCTGATGAGAACACGTTTTTCACCTTAGCCTGACAAAAAAATCAATAATCATATCTATCAACAACGGAATACGCCGTCGCGCTGTCTTTCTTACGGAAGTTTCCTCCATACCTGACATTCCGCGAAAACCTATGGTAATGTTGCACAAGACAAATTATTTCTCAACTTTCTGAAAGTTAGTAACTTGGTTGGAAACATTGCTTTAGGACAATCTAACGCCATACCATTATCGTTCGGCTAATATCAGGCGGCTTACCGCAGAAACACTACTTACTGCACCAAGTGACAGACCGACATTAGGCTTAGTGAAAAGTAACCAATACGAAAAACACCTCAAACATTTTTTTTAGTTTGTGGAAAGGCTGGTCACCGTACAGTCCAAACAGAATGAACTGGATGTTTTGGTTGTGCTACTTAGATTGCTTGAGCATGTAATGTGCATAGGGTCAATTCAGACATCGACTGAGCTCATAGCCTTAGTCTCTGGAATATTCTTGTTATTGGGAACACTGTGTTCGTCCAATGAGTTAGTACCCATAATCAAAGGGGAGCTCTGAATCTATGAGCAACTTACAAATGTGAAGGTTACTTAAGCACTACTGTTGGTTGAAGCAAAATTGACAGTAAGACATAATGAACCCCAATATGATATATCACAGACTACAGACAGTATAGACAAATGAGGCATAAAACAGCCCCCAGTTTAATTCGAGCAAACTATCCGACTTGATCTTACTCTCACGATAGGTTTTCGTTCATTCTCAATTAGGGCTCAAAATGTCAACAGTTTTAGCTGATAAGCAACCGAGCCGGACAGCCACTTACGTCAAAAATGAATTATTAAGTCCTCGAAATTCAGTCCTCACTATATACATTGCTCGGTTGGTTCAACGAAGTTTCTGAAGAGATCCTGATTGTCGGGTTATCAGTCACATTGAACAAAGCGTTTCTACTACTCTTTTTCGAAATGATAGGGCAAACTGTACTTTATTCACACAATGTCATGATTGAGCGCTCGAATACCAGTACTGAGTCGTGCCTGTTATGAGGCTATTGGTGTTGTGGTTAACACGCTAGTCTCTTAAGTATGGCAGTCGTGTTGTATATTCCAGTTCGGACGTGGCTGTACACTAGTGATTAGCTCACATAAGAGATAAACCGGAGTCTAGTGATTCTTTACAGAAGAATCCGGCCGAAGGGCTTATCTGAATGCAAGGGCTGCGAGAGAATTTAGATGACGTTCAATTTAGACTAATTTAAATCTCCTAAATTAATTCATCAATAGTTAATAGCACCTTACTTTCACCAGGGCGTTAATATTGGTAATTGAACAGCGTTAAACTCAAAAAGAAAATCGTTCTGTTGTTGTTGTGTAAATTATTGTAGATTTGGATTATTAAAACTATCAAATGAAATGAAAATATTTTGCGACTAGAATACGGCTCTAAATGAGGTTGGAGGACCATAAAGAATCTGCTAACAGTCCATAAATAACTTACAGTTTAGCTGGGACTGGTGGAAGTCATTTCTTCTGGATATAGACGTGAACGAATTGAATCATTTTGCTGCCTGGCTATCATAAGGACGATCAAGCTGTAACTGAATGGCAATGCCCCAAGATGCGGGGTCTGACCTCAAAGTTTCTGCCAACAGTTTGGTAATGAATGCAAATTTGCATGAAATATTTTGGGACATGAAACGGAGTAACCTGAACATATGAACCATATGGCTGTAGTGGATTCAGGTATGAACACGAGATCAAAAAGGTGATAAAAATGGAAATGATCAAATCACAATAGTTCACTAAAGTGCTTTGATTTAGAATTCCACTACACCAAATGTAGTATCCAATAGATACAATCCGCCATGTCGTTCCTAATTAATCTTGGAGGTCAACAGCTGATGTGATCCCAATGACAGATAACTAAGGAACTTTGCCGCAATAGTCGCTTGGTTCCGTTAGCTTCTAACTCTCCAAAATTCAGTGCACCAGCGATCCGAACGCAGAGAGAACGCAAGACTCGCGAACCGAGAAG
>JTDE01000033.1:9704-38469 GCA_014338405.1 Paragonimus skrjabini miyazakii
ACAGTTACATATGGACTAACTTCCTACCCAACGCGAGAAACTTGCAAGCTTCCAGGAGTCAAAGAGTCCGGTATTTCCAGAGAACCTAAAAATTATGAGTTCTCCTCAAATAATCTAACATATTGACGACGGAGATTAGAGAAAGTAAGTTTCATCAGGAAATGCAATGATTGCACGCAGAAAGAATGTGAAATGTCACCAGTACTCTTTATAGCGCGGTTCCTGGAAATTTCCATAATTTTCATCCGCTGTTTTGGCATCCCGAAGCCACTTTATTTCATTTCATTCACTTTACTTCATTACAGCCCGCCAGACAACTTTACTTCAATGAATCGCTCTGAAACATAAAACAAAAATTAGTCGATTAGGTGAATCAACTATCGAGATGAACATTCTTTAAGTAGTTCCGTCTGTTGGTTGAACAACTTTTGTTGACACCAGTTTTCGTACGCGAAATATAATTGGAATATCTCAACCAGTATTGGAAATACGACAGCATCTGACTCCATCAAACTTAAGGAAGACCCTACGCTGATCAAACAAATTAAACGCCCAGTCATTCAACTCAGCAAACAAAACGGATTTGTCCCGCAGTTGGCTATGAGTCGTGTCGAGGTTGGCCTGTACCGCGGACCGGATCCATGCCGTTTTTTCTCGAAGCCAGATATTCAGCCCAAAACTTCGTGGACAGTCTCGGCTGCATTGAGTTATGTGCTTATTAGTCAGTACGACATTCTACAACAAATTTACTTCCTCACCATTTTGTTTAAAACCGTAATCACTACGACTTAAATTTTTACAATTAACGCACTCCGCGCATATACCAATGAACTATGTTCATGACCATGTTGCAAGGAACTAAACATTTCTCGTTTGCTAAAGCGGTGCACGTTTACTTCCAACTCCGACTGATGGTTTCGTTCCGAAGGAACGACACCCACATAGATGGTAGATAAGTAAAATGATACAAATAATGGCTTCACATAACGGTGCGCCCATCAACCGAGTCTTATTATCGCTACCTGGCCACTCGACTTGACCAGCGACTCCATTTCCAAAAATGAATTTGCAGACTCCGCACACGGACTTGACGACGGTTCTGTCTCAATCAACCTTTGACAAAGCACCCCTCTGAAAATGTGGTGTAATGAGGATTACGTCAACCAACCATCTCTTTCAAGTAGCCGGATGACTGGAGGTTTTGGAGGTCCCTCAGTGTCTCTCCAGTAGTCACTGAAAAATTACCGTAAAGTTCCTCCAGATTTTATCGTGTTCGAGTGGGAATGACCCCGAATGGAACTGTGGAAGCGCAGAGGGGGATGGAGCCTGCGTCAGCGATGCAAAACGTTTGCAAGAACGTTTTTATTCCGACTCCTTTAAGTTGACGATACCACGAGAAACAATTTTGATATTGATACTAAACATCTGCGAAGCAACCCTACGCCTTCAGTTAAAGTTTTTGAAATGATCGACGTAAGGAGGAAAATTGCTCTTCATGTTTTTGTTTCCGTTTGGCTCACCGCTCAAACTGTTCGCCAGTTACATTTGTCTCAGGAGCATCGTAGCTTGATTGACAACTTCCATTATTTGATTATTCGGTGATGCCTATTGTGAAATTGCGGGCGTTGTGTGGTTAACAAGCCAGTCTCACAAGCACGAGGGTTAGAGTGCAAACTCCGATCCGGACAAAGATATGCACTACTGATGAACTATAATAAGAGCGGAACTCGTCTCTAGTGCTTCCTTTCGAAGTGAGCTAGCCGAAAAGCTTATCTGAATGCGAGGACCGCAATCGATTGTGGGTGGTGTTTAATTTTGAAATAACCTAAATCGCCGAACCTTCACTACTAATTCCATGATAATCAAAGTGAAAGAGTAATAAAAAGAAGGATTAAGAATCTACGCAAATTATAACCCAGTCAACGTACAACCATACTTAACTGTCACATGAGTGTAGTTGTCTTGAATTTCATCGCGACGGTGATTCAACAGCCGGCGCCTGAATGCTACGTCTGTTGTGGAGGTCTTGTGTAATATTCCACATTTGGAAGACTAACGTGAGCAATAGCAGTTTCTCGTGCGAGGGATGGAATATCCACGTGCTGAAATGGATTGTGCAAAAGTCAGTCACAGAACTGGTGAGTTGGAAGCCGTATTCACAACCACCCAACTGAGCACACGAATTCTTGGGAAGCGTTTATTCAGCACCACACGCAAAACAGAAGCACGACAACGTGGTGGTAAAAGAGGTGTGTACAAGTCGAAAAAACGAGCGTCTTACAATTAATCATTGTTTTCTTCCGTTGTTGCTTCCTGCGCTTGGTCCAGGTGCGTGGCCGCCGCGAAACCTAGAAGGGAGAGGAAAAAGTCACAAGTTGTTAGACGCACAGTTTGATCGACGTTGTTGCTATTACACCTGTATATTTTGAAGTGCCCGCAAGTGCACCGTAAACCCTTTTTGGCTTGTTAAATGGTGCCTTTTGGTGGATTTACCTGGGCTGACAACGTAGCACCAGTTCAAAATACACGCTACTGGTCGTGCACTTTCGCTGGAAATTATCCGTGAGGAATAAAACCTGTCGTTAAACAGCGATAAAACGAAAGGTCCATGAATATCTTGCAATGTTTCCGTGGTATCGCTCAGAGGTATGAAAATCGTCGGTTTATGAGATGGAAGTGATCAGGGGCATTGAACTATTTGTTTTAACCGACCGTTAATTGGCTTGTCCTTTATTTGGCGCCGAGGTTGAAGATATTGTTGGTGTGTGTTGTGATGGTGAATATGCGTTTTCCCTTGAAGTAGCTTTCCATGTTCGAATAGTAGTTAACCATCCTGTGATGATAAATGATATATTATATGATTTTGATTTCGGGTTGTGGATTATCTATAAGGTTTCAAAGATGTACTCGTGGATCGGAAATTTTAGAGTTTTGAGTAGTTCAGAGGTTTGGTTACAAAAACACGTGAAGGACCATAGTGTTCTTACGCGTTTGGTTCAAACAAAAAATCACGGAATAGATGTTTGTGAGTGAGTGTTTGTGTTTGTGAGTGTGAGTACTACTAAGGTTACGTTGTAGACTGCGCACCATTGTATCAAATACAGGCGACGTAGAAGCGGAAACGGTGGATTACGACGTTTTTAATGAGTTCAGTTCACATACTTTCCATTGCACAGTTCTCGTGTTACACACTACCAGTCACGTGTCAACGTCGTTAGGAGAAAAATCATGGTGGCTATTAGCGCTTTTACATTGGAGCACAACCACGACTTAACTGCCATCCAGTACAATGCACATCCAACAAATCTTTGGCTGATTACAATTAGGGCAAGCGTCTCCTGTCATCTGTTTCAGTACAACACTACAACTTTTAAATTGAAGCAGTATGTTGCGGATGGTCATGTCATGTATATAACGACAACGGGTATTTGCAACATCTGTCATCGGTTGAAACCTCCAAGACTACGTGTGTTTGTGTACATTGAGGTTGCAGAAAATCCGCCTGAAATTCTTGATCGTATAGGAAACAACGACGTACTGCGCGTCATGGAAGACGACAATGATACAATACAATAATACAATACAATACAATAATACACACATGTGTTTCGCCCGGAAGCAGCAAGTGCAGTCGTTCAGACGTTTTCCTCATGTGGTAAACGTCAATGCTACGCATGGAACAAGCCGCACAGGTAGGTCCTTTATCAGTTCATATTTACGGTCGAAGCCTGGAGCTATATCAGTTTCTATTCATAGACGGGATGGGTCATGGACGACCCGTTAAACATGCATATGTTCGTTATGGAAAATACGCTTCCCTGCGACATTTGTTTGAAACATTCCGAGGACTGATGGGGGGACCACTAGCCTGTTAGAACGTTCATGATGGACAAAATGGTCGCCCAAATGCAAGCAGCACAAGGCCTCTTCGGGTGCGACATAGTATTGTGCTATTTCCATGCCCAAGCTGCTGTGAGGAAACATGTAGGTTAGTGTAATAAACCTTACAATCACCATTTAGACAAATTTATTCAAAGGCCGACATTTGTTTCATTGGATGGCTACTTGTGATAAATTAGGAGAGTGAGTGAACACTTTTGTCCGTTTGTGGTGAAGGCTCAACCGAGAAGTTGTTCATATCAGACGCACAGACCCAAGGTTTATGAACTACCTTATATGCAACTGTCTTCATATAAAGCCGAAGTGAGTCACCCTTGCGCAATCAAATTCTGTTCACTTTGGAAACCGAACAAACAACGGTGTGGATAATGCAAATTGGTGACTTAAGAAGCACACTCACTCAAGAGATCATCCAGTCACGGACATCGGTAAAAATCAGGTCTACATCGGGTGGTTAATGAGAGAATTTGAAATGCAGTGCACCTACGGTTGTGACTGCCGTGAGGTGGTTAGTGTCGACGTGTACGTAAGGAACATACTGTCACGGTTAACGACTTTCGCCAGTAAACTAGTGTTGAAGCTTCTCATTGGGCTTGCTCCCCTATTGCACCCGTAAACGGCTAGACTGGTTCAAGGTAACCGCACCTTATGTAATATGAATTGGTAGTTTAGGGTGAGCCATGAGGGCACACAGTACACGGTGAACATCGATGGTGGCACGTGTGAGTGCAGTTTTGACAGGTCCATGTCGTTTCCTTGCATTCATCTTCTGTCCGTCTTCAGAAAAGACTTCTATCCTTCAAGGAGTTAATCGGCTGCACCCCAGCTGAACTTGTCCGCGGCGGCACCTTGCGCCTGCCTGATGAAATGCTCACGGATCCTAGGACCAGTGATGAGATAAGGTCAGCGGTCTATGTTGCGCGCTTGAAACTGCACATGCGCAAGCTGGAGCCCACCCCGAGGCAGACTCAAGGACACGAAAACCTACGTATTTGTCCCTTCGTGGTTATCATAGTTGGTGCACAAAAGAAGTCCCTTTAGCCACCCTATAACAGTCCGTTTAAAGTGCTTGAACGCGAAGACAAGTAGGTCATTGTCGGCCGGAACGGCACTCATAATTCAGTAAGCATCGACCGCTTAAAAGCTGTCCGTGTGGATCATGCCAACATACCTTCCTCTCCTCCAACCGTGACTACCCACGTCTTCCGAACAGGTCCATTTTACGAACCCGACAAACAACTTCGGAATCCACTACTCCCGCTGATGATGCACAGTTCCTTCAGTCCCCCCACCTCAGACAAGATGCGGACGACCCGACAAAACGCCAGTCCCCTTCGTAGATTACGAAGGGTAATGTCACCCATCTTCTTTTCGAGCGTCTCCTACCCTAATCAACGCTGTAGGGGGCGCTTTAATGTTCTGTACATAATTTTGTATTTCCCCACCACCGTTATTCTTTGCGATTTTCAGCTTTCTCAAGTTCACATGCACACTCGACGTCTAAACCAAGGGAGTCGAATGAGTCAATATGCAGTTATACAGAATTTATCTTCAAGGTCGCGAGTCGTGCTTTCTCTCTGCTTTCCGTGTCGCTTGTGTAAGGATCTCTGGAAAGTTAAAGACCAACGGAATAAGTCGCCTTCTTAGCATATCTCCGTATTTAACTGTCGTCAAAATTAGCTCCTTCGTGACCTCAAAACCCGTTGAGAGCAACACGAAGGATCGCTTCCACTGGATACCTCACTCAATCTAGTGAAATTCTAAATCAACACACCTTCACCAATTATTGTGAGTTGGTTTCTTTCATTTTCATTACATTTTGGCTTTCTACACGTATTCAAGTTTCACGTAGTCTTCAGATTCACCACATCGAATATACTATAGTTAATATCATTAACCAAATACACTTTCACGTCTTACGAGGCCTTAACATAGCATTTTTTCAGATAATGTTCTTGAACGGTAATTCTGTTCTTTTCTGGCGGCAAACTTTCGTCTATCTGTACTGCTGGTAGCCATGATAGCTTCTGCAACAGGCAAGTCAAACGTTCTGACTTCCATCACCCGTTGTACACAAGAACCAACTCTGCGCAGCGTGGACACAACGGGGGATGGCGTTCTTCCAGAGTAAAGGGTCCAACAACAGTCCCGTAAAAGGAGACAAAAAACAGGCATGAGCCCAAGGCCCCGTATGATGGGCGCACGACGTACACAATCATAAACCAGAATAACGCCAACAGTACAGCAGTACGCTGCGTTACAAATTCGTAAGGAATGGGTTTGTAGGCCGTCCCAAAGGGAGAAACCCTTTATCAAAAATCATTTTTGAAAATGAAAAACTAAACCTTCTGGCAAAGTACCTACAGTCCACCAATGGTAATTAAGTAGCATTAATGAGAGAGTGGGAATAAAGTGAAAGCGCTCAAAGTGCTATTTTGATGACAAAACTTTTTCCACCACTCTTAAGAAATCAGCCCATTATAAGCGTTGATCTAAAGTTTCAGGTTTCCTATTTGCGTTCACTACCTCTAGTTGAAGAACGCCCAGTTTTACAACGTTTTGGAGATATGAGGAGAATTCAAGACCTTACTATGTCGGTGTTGCTTTTCATCAGACATATCAACATCTTTCATAGTCGAACCTATACTGCAAGGTTCCCAGCTACCTTATCTATAAGAAACATACTTTTTTCCCTCTTGCAGGAATTTATGTGGGTATTGGTCGAACGAATGTTAGTCCTAGAAATAGTTGCAGATGGCGCTATCAGATGGTTGTTTCCATCCTCGGCGCTTACGGGGTGGTGTAAAAATTGGTAATATATTTCACCCCACCACTTAAAATCTTCAAAAGTTAATTCTGATTACTCTGTTGCATTGCTCCTAATTCGACTAAGGTGGTGTGGCCTTCCTACAAAACACTCCCCGGGCAGGTTGCTCCAAGATGCTTGCCGATCACTGAAAGGTATATTGTTCAGCCAACCACTATTTGCTGTTTAGAAAGCTAAGTGTCTGTCATGGAAGATATTTTTATCAAAATATCCCTCATCGAAGGTGAAGTTGATGAATAACATTTGTCCCTAACGCTTCAAACGCGAGTTTCTCGTCAGTGCCCGTGCGCATTTTTCAGAAGGTTGATGGTGGTATAAGTCAGCCGGATGAAGCAACTACTAGTGCAAACGCACATTGCACTCTTAGATGCTGTTTATGACTCAAGCCAATCGAATGGGATAGATACGACTGTGAGCACTGTCGTGATGCTAGTCTTTAGGTTCATACGCCCAAGTTTTCCCCGGCCTTATGTTAACGCGGATCGAAAGTCATAGTGAGAAGACGGCGAATCTGCAAAGAAGCTTCTCATTGATTTACTCACTGTTCACAAGCAGACTTCAACGCAATAATTAAAGGCGGTTGGGAGTTGGACGCGAGAGAACTTCAAGCACAATCACACGATGGCCGCCAGGGAGGACGAATGTCAACAGAAACTCCAGTCGACCTTCGAAATTCAAATAAATGTCAGCCATGTTGAACGGCGTTCAAAACGTTAATAACTAAAGCATTATCATCTTAATGAATGCAACCCACAGCAGTGAAGATAGCGCGGATTTACCGTACAGCCACGAGTAAAGCTGCAATACCCATGCCAACACACTATCTTTGATGTAAGTGGTTTGTAGTATATTTACATTTACAAGGTAATGTGAGCAGACACGTTGGTACTGGTAAGGCAACTCCAATGTCGCAGGGAATTTAAGATTTTGGAGACGTAAAAGGTTATCTTACTACAGCACGCTACTTAGGTCCTCAACGCACCTGCCTGTGACTACGTGGGATTTCGTGAATAGTTTCATCGCATTATATTCTCGGTTGCATGCTCAGCCTGAGCACAAAGAGCCAAAATGTTCCCCTTTTTCTTGCTTCCACCCATTTTTGGTGGAAGGACCGTTGTTCCTATTAAGTTATACGAGAAATATTTGAGCTTACTGTGGCCATTACGTGGTGTGTGCGCCCATGGAAATCTACCAGTCTTATAGTGTAAATACTGTGCTTGGGGAGGGGCAGTATTACTTACTTTATAAGCCATGTACAGCAGGAGATGGAGGGCTTCCAACAAGTCCAACCAAATTCAATGTACGATGGATTCATTTCGGGTTAAACTGTTTTTCTTGCAAGCCGGACGCCCCAAGCGCTACTATTCCATCGCGGACCTATCGTTTACCAACAGCATGATGCCACCGCGAGTGCAGCTTGAACGGATTTTCTGTACGCCATGTCACGAGAGGAGGACCAACGAAGGTTTGGAATTAATGCCTACTTCTTCTCCAGCGTTCAGCATACCAACGCGTCCATGGTAGTTTACTCCCCCATACAAACGAGATTCTGCCATCTTGATTCCCATTATCTGACGTCAAGTGCGAATAAGTTTAACGATACCCATATTAAATACAATTACAGAAAACACCATAACTATAACAGACACACTGTGGCATACCGATCACCGAATAAAATACATCATTGCAAACACCAGACTAACCGCCACCCGGTCATTTGTGGATGCCAACATTTCAGTCATCCACGCGCAGGACTTCGACAACTTGTGACGATTAGCCAAGAATCATTCTTGATGAATATCTGCATCTAACCAAAGGCAAGTTGACTGACATTTTTGACAGGTCTGGCGAGACCAACCGAATTATTATCCCAATGGTCGATGAGCCCTACATCCATCTTTAATTAAGTCAGTGTTCGCCCAAATTAGAAACAGATAGATCTAACCAAAAAAGTCTTCTTGTAGTCCCAGAAGACATTTCCAGTTATTTTCTAGACTTCTGTTTTGGTACTAAGTTACCTAAAAGTTTTGGGATGAAAATTAACGGTACTAGTATTCTGTATGGGATTATATAGACAAGAGGCACCCCACATAGTTGAGAGAATGTCGTTTGATGCTGCAAATACCTAAGGTCTTCTGTCAAGTTGTTCACTTGTGTGTTTGACAGGATGAAGCAGATCAGGGTGAGGAACCACCATTTAAGTTTTGAGGCAAACCAAATCTCCGTAATCATATGCATAAGTTCTTTATAGCTGCAGTTTTCGTATGCATTAAGTATAAAATGAACAAGGCATCCTAATCATTTTAGGAAAAGGTCAGCAATGTGGTTGATGTTAATTTTGATTTAATGTTACTTGCTAAGTAAGTCATCGACCCACACATCATTTTGAGTCATTTTTCTCACGTAATGGATAATTTAATTTCCACAATCCCCTAACCTTACGAGATCATCTAGTTCTGTCAAAATTTCTAGTCAACATACTATGCTGATACAAATCGTTCCTTAGTTAGTGCTGCAATCACATACTTCCTGCTTCTATGCTCCGTCCTTTTACATTCGGGAGGAAGATGCAGGAGGCTCTTCGTGATCACTGCAAGTATTTGGGTCACTGGCCGCCAACGAAGTGCTGGATAACACAAAACACCGTGGAATAAAGCGACAATAATAATTCACAATGCCTAGGTAGCTTCGAGGACATTTTGGGGATTGTGGCTATGGATAGTCTTCAACAACACTGATTTTCTCTGGCAAAAGTCGAATACTGTTACTGTCGATTCGATGTTCAAGGAAATCTATGGAGGTAACTCCAAAGACGCACCTCAGAGGGTTTATTGTCACACCGTACTAGATAAAACGTTCGAACAGCTTTCGAAGGTGTGACTCGTGTTGTCGAATGTCCTCACTCGCGACCAAGACTTCGTCATTATAAACGTACTCTAAGTCCAGACCACAAAGCACTTGGTCCAGGAACCTTTGGAAAGTTTGTGCGGCGTTCCGTAAACCAACCGGCATGCGGACGAATTCATACAGTCCAAAAAGAGTGGTGATTGCGGTCTTCGAGATATCCTCCGGGGCCACGGGAATTTGATGGTAAGCTCGAACCAAACCAAACTTAGTGAAAATAATCTTCCCGCTCAGCCCAATTAGGAAGTCGTGGATGTGATGGATAGGGTATCGATCTGGAACAGTGATGCTGTTAACAGCACAACAATCATCTCAGGGACGCAAGTAACCTGTAATTTTATTCGGAACTATGTGAAGAGGTGAGACCCATGGGCTATTTGAAAACCGGATAAGACCAAGTCGTAAGAGGTGTTCACACTCTGCTTTGGCCACGTTGAGTTTGTGAGTTGACAAACGTCTGGGGTGTGCAAAAGTAGGTGGGACTTTTGTGACAATGTGATGGAAAACAACATGTTTAGGCGGTGACTAGACGGATTGATAAATCGTGGAAATTGACGGAGGATGGCTGCAGAGCCGTTATCTGATAAGGTCTATTGCAGTCCAATCGAATTGGTTGATGTGGTCTTGCCCTGAACGCACAAGTTGGTTGTGCTGTCGAGCAACTTCCTACTATCAACGTCTATTATGAGGCCAAAGGATGATAAAAACCAACGCCAATGATCAGGTGTTGTATATCTACCATCGTGAATCTCTAGGGAAACTGACGCCTAGAGCCGAGATCCAGGGTGAGTAGCTTCTCACCGTACGTTGGAATCGTCGAACAATTAGCAGCATGTGGTGTGTACGATACCGGTTGAAAATTGCGTTTGTCACTTTTCGGTGGGATTACGCTAATCTCTGCGCCTGTATCAATGAGGAAATTTAGCGCGGTTGAACGGTCGAACACATAAAATGGGCGACAGCTTGAAAAGCCATGAACAGCCATCGTCATTACTGTCTGGTCTCGGCGTTTCTAGAATGGGAATTACACTGAGAAAAACTGCATGACCTGGTACAACGGATTGTTCTAGAACCAAATAGTTGATGATAATAACACACATTTCGATCAACTCGTCATCTGCATGAACGACTTTGGGATCGGCGGTGATAGGGAGGGCCTGTTGATTGTGTTGTCAGTTTAGTGATTGCAGAGAGTTGTATGGTCATGTCTGGAAACTTGCTTCACCGCATCCAGTTCCGTTTGCCGGCTATGGCTTGACGATACCTCTGGTAAGTGTACATGGGACACAGAGCGGCTTTAATAACTCTCATATACCTGGTCCGCCAGCTCTGCGAGTTTTTAAAGTGGTGTCCTCATCGAGTATGTAGAATATTTTTCGGATATAGTCCGGCAGATTTTTCTGCCACAACTGACGCAGAATGGATTTGACCACCGTATGTTTATTTTGAAACTGTGTCATTTGACAGAGGAGGTGTGAAGAAGTTCTCTTACCGAACACTACTCCTGCCGGAAGCTTTCGCGGGTTCTGCTCATCAGTTGCTGCAGTTCGTCCAACGATCGCGGCCTTAAGATTGTCATACGGGCTAACACTAGGTCGAATGTAGATGAGGTCGACGACTTCAGTAGCGACCTGCTCTGGGAGGTTGGCGACCAGGTAATTACATATAACCTTTGCAGGCGTATCCATCTAAAACCAAAGATGGCTTCAACCTGAGCGAACCAAAGCCTAGGATCACGACTACCGAACTCGGGATGTTTAACATAAACCGCAGTTTCCACGGTAGTAGGATCTGGTTCAAAGACAGCCATGTTCATGGAAACTAGTCACTCATTAGATAACGGTAAAAGGCCTTTTCAGGGAGTATGTAAGAAAAAACAAAAGAAAGTTGAGCGAACATTAAAAAAGACATCAACAAGGGCTCACCGATTATATAGTGGAACCAAGAAATGGATCGACAAAGTTACCAAGCAGTCTACATTAACTGCCTACAACAACTTCCACCACACTACGTCCGCTATAAGTAAGAAGATCGCTGCTCTTCAGTGGCAGAGTAACTCCAGCAAATTCAATTCCTCCAGCGCGCTAAAATCGACTGTTGTCACAGCTAATTCCCGGTAACAACGATCACGTGCAAGCAAAAACCGAGGCGCATGAGGACGAAGTGTATATTCATTCAGACAATAGACAAGTAGTTTATATGTACAGTGAACGTATAGGTATGAAGAACAGAGTGTAACAAGAGCAAAAGAGCAACAGACTACATGTGTATTGTCTTAAATTATGTACAATGATCACTCTCATTTGAGTGCGTCTTTCATAGATGTGTTGAGAATTATAGAATTACTGTTGTTATCATTGCAATTATTATTATTACCATTGCTATTATTATTACTATTCTAATTAATATTATTACTGCAACCATACTTGATGGACCTCTTCTCCATGTGACTGATGACCGCCTATGGTTGCTAATATCAGATGACTCCTGTGATTCAATTTCAGGGTGCGTCTACAAACCACTTGTTATCACGCATAAAGACATGACCAACATTTTTGATGTACGTCAACCTTACCTTTACAGTGCAAACTAATTGGCGGAGGTTTCAACGTGCTCAATCCCTCTTGGACCTCTTCCACAGCTCCTGCAAATCGAACTGATTTTCTGGCGTGTACCTACTAGACTAGACTACACCCTAGATCCCATTTTTACGACGGATATATTTTCTGCTACTGTATTCGTCCCATTACAATTTCCAGGAAGCGATCACAACGTAGTCAATTTTATGCTAGTCTTAAAAGCTGTTAGAACGCCGACTAGCAGCTGAAACTAGGCGATAGATAAGCTACATTGGGTATACAGTTATTTTTCATGCTACTTAACTACACCTTCATAAAATCTACAGGCGACCCCATTTCGAGTGATGCATGTCCATGCAAGGCCTAATAGGCTAGCCCTGAAAAGCCTTCAACGTGTACTTATAAACAGCTTGCTGAGCTAATCATCTTACCTGGGCTACAAAGGACGCTGTCAGACGTTTGTACTCAATCTCCTTTGGCTACGGCGACTGAAGCTGAACCTCTCACCCATATATAGCCTAATTTATGACAATGGGTTTGCCGTTAATCTTACGATCCGCTTGCAACCCGGCTCATATTGCAGCCTCATAAGCAGGGAGTTCAATTTGGAGACTCTCAAAACTCGGAAAAACTGCATTGAAAATTTTTCCAGTGAAATGTTCTCATATCATTAACGAACTCCCATATGCAATTTAAGCCAGTAAAAATGTAAATCGATTTGAATGGGGCTTGGAAACCTTTCTGACATTAACGAACTGCACATCGATGTTCGAACCGTGTTTGCCTGAGGATGATAACTTTGAAAATGACCATGATAACATGTTAGTGGAAACCCCATGTACAACCTATTGTTATGCCACGTACCCTTCGACTTTGTCTATGCTATCAATTTTGCCATCATAGGTGAATCATAATTCCTTTCATTTCAGTTCGGATCACAAGACTTGAGGCTGGTAATCGGTTGATGTCCAATTTTTTGCACCAATGAGCTCAGATGATCCCACCATGCTGCGATAAATGGAGAATAAAACCTTCCCTTCGAACTCTGGGCCTTTTCTTCCGGCTTGCCCTACGAACGGATTGATATACATATTTATGTGTATATTCATATTTATGTCATTTTATATTGCGTACATGATTTGCGCTCACCTTAGCGCATTTTTTAAAGAAATATATATTGGTAGTATTGTTTATGGCAGTTCGCAAGCAGTCAACATAAAACATCCTTTTCAAACAATCATTCGACCTTGATTGCGTTTCAGTTTGCCAACGGCCACCAGGATCTCCCTTTTATTGTTTAGTTATCGTGTACTCAAGGGGGGTGCCTTAATCATCCTTGCTCTCTTGACGTCTAAAGGGCAGAATCAGGTGTTACGTGGGTCACTAAAGCTCATCACTCCTGTTTTTTAGTAGAAAGAGATGGTTAGTCGGAAGCTCACAAGCACACTGTTTATTTCTGCATATTCTGTACCCTTCTCAACCGCAGGATGCGTCGCTCAAACCTCCCATAGACTGGCCAGGAGCGCATGATGGCTGACGAATGTTTGAATGTTTTATGCCGGTTACTGATATAGACAGTTACAGGGAAAGCCGAAAGTGCTTACGTGTCGTTTTTCAGAGTTGTCAGTCTACGGCATGAAAGCGAGATAGCTTATACGAAGGCTGTTTTTGAACAACCAAAGCGTCCTGGAAAGCAGAGTGATTTGAATCACCTTCGCGCAGATCGGGTTGAAATTTCCATCCTCACTGACATAGATGAAGCGTGCTCCCTGAACGACGAACACGTCAGTGCCTGCATGTTGAAATATTCCATTCCATTCAGGAAAATAAAAGCAAAAGTTGGGAACTGTCTCTGTTTATGGAACGTAGAGACCTTTGAGGCCGATGTCTTGATTACTGAGAACGCTGGGCACAAAAAATGCCGCTGGACCCGAAGAATACAGAACAAGTATATCTCGGTGAACTGCGGCAATTCTATGCAGCCCGCTTATTGTGGTCTTCCGGAAGTCCAATGAAAACAGTCCTCCCAGTGGAGTAGACTGAGGTGGTCGTTTGACTCTATACTTCAAAAGTAGGACAGAACAATATCTGTTTACTTTCGGACTGCTAACCTAACTAGTATCGTGATATACCACCACGAGAGGCTGAAAATACAGAATAGCAAAGCTTATCTAGCCCAATTTCATCTCGCTATCCCAGTCCGGCACGATATTGGAATTGGGCCGTCTCGTCTAACAAACTTTTCCGCTGCAAAAAAGGAATGAGAAGAGACAGTAGAGGGGAGTCATATCTTGCTGGTAGGCTTCATTTACGGTAGTGAGGCTTCGACAGGATACTACATCAGAGTCTTCGCATGAAACTACACATATGGATTGAGTGGAATAATCCCAAGATGGATATCTGCTTTTCTCGCAAGGTGATGGGAAATTCGTCAGTATATGAATGAGTATTTCCCACTGACATGCTGTAATGAGAGGGTGTCGCAACGCTCGGTTCTGGGTCACCTCCTCTTCTCACCTGGAGACATCGTACCATCCGATCCCCTGGTAATGCTCTCACCTGTGTTGGGAGTTGATCTCAAGATGTGAAAAATCCTGGCAAGTTTCTGAGGATCGCTGGTCGTGCTCAAGCTCCTGAAGCAGCTTTAATTATGGTCGGCCGTATGACATTTCACGATAAACCATGGAAAATGCACAGTTTTGCTTCTGCAACCACACGCAGATATGCATCAAAAGAAATGGAGCTGCTACTTTGAGTCAGCAAGTAACCGTCAAGTTCATCGCTTCCATCGGCCTCAGTTCCAACAATCAGTAGCTCCAAGCTGCCAACATAAGCAGTCCCTGATGTGGATTGCTAGCAGAGATTCCGGTATGCCGATGAGGCACACGTTCCACAAGCTGTTCGGTACATTTTCAAGATCACACCTCATGCACCACGTCCAGGTAAACCTTCGCATGTCTAATGCTTAATAAAGCAGCACTGTAGCAGATAATTCGAATGATCACATGCCTGGTACATGGTCTGAACGGTTTAGCATGCTCGTGGTGTTGTGACCGATTGTACTGTCTACGAGCGCATAAACGGTAACGGAATCACGATCAATGAAACGACGGGTGATTACACAACGAATAGCGGTTGTGAACAACGAGTACAGACTACACGCGGTCGAGTAGTCTCTTCCCATCCAACCCATCCACCCGAGGCTACCGCATGAACACAGATAAAATGACTGGCCTTCAAACAGAGCTAATTCATGTCGCGCAATTTGAAGACAACATGGTCACAAGCCCGTCGGCATTTATAGGGTTTGTGACTGGCAATAAGCGTGGTCAAAGGAAATGGACCGGACAAAGTCTAGACAGTAAAGTCTAGGGGTGTAGTCGGGATGACAAGAACAGTAGTCACGAGGTTGATTGTGAAGACCGGAGCCGAGCACGACCATGGCAAAGTTGAAGGCTACTCGCAAGTGAACTTTGTTACATCTGGTCACAAAACATTTTTGGGGAACTGGCAACTTCTCCAAAAGAAAGACCCGATAGACTGAGATTGCATCCGCCATTTTGTCGGCGGTTTCATGATGGTTTGATCTTCACCAATCGTACTCTAGTTCTCAGCATTGTTCTTCATCTTTAATGTTCATTTTGTTAGCACAGGTGCAAGCTCTTCGGAAACGCCCTCTATAATTAAACGAACCTCGATCTGGCTAGATGAGGGATGAATCCCGACTAACTCGGTAAGTCGTGAACGAGTGGAATGCCGGCGTCAGACAAAACGTACGATAGAACATAAAACAAAGTAGGCTGGGCATCGATACCAGGATGAATGACTTGTTCACAACAAGTGCGCAACTATAGAGCATTTTTTAATACATAAAATGAATAACCACCCCCCATCTTTTCGTTGTTTTTGAGACTTCTTTGTCATTGCGTTGGTGCGGACGAATCTGCCGTTTTGTAGAACGCTTTGTCCAGTGCTGTCTACGTTTAGAACGGGTAGTGGTAGATGACGAGGACGTAGATGTCGGGAGTCCCAGGACAGGCTCATGTGGGTTGCTGACGGGGGTGTGAGCATACAGTGGCTGGGTGGCGAGCGAGAGAAAACGTGATTGAGAAGACGTGTCAAGGAAGTCATAGTAGGCGGGCTTGAAGCGGTCGATGAAGGTGGTTTCACGTTTACCAAATCGACTTATAGTACATTAACAGTTCTTTCTTTCAAACGCATTTAAATGCCCTTTGCGAGGACGTTTGAAAACACGTCGCCCCTTATCTACATGCACGAAACCTGCGTATATTGATGGGGAACGTACGAACCAAAAGCTCTACCGGTTTGTTGTCGGGTGTTTGTGGAAGGGAGACGACGCATCTGAACGGCAGGTTCGTTAGTGAAAGAAGCAACGTATGCAAGGTGGTCTGTGGGGGTGAAGAAGTAATCTTCAGGAGAACCTCGTGGCTAACCGTAAAGGAGTTCGGCGCTGGATATCTGGAGGTCAACCCTGAGAGCAGCACAACTGCCAGGTGTCACCACTGTCAGAGCCACTGCCCATTGGTTACGGTTGATCGCGCTAGACGTTGCCTTCTTTTGTCAATGAAAGTGTTGACCATTCTATTTGCATCTGGATGGTAAACCGTTTTGTGGAGGCGGTTGACCTTGAAGTATGCAGCTTTTTGGCAAGGCAACCACTGCCAAATTGTGAGCCACAGGTAGTTTCCACGGTAGCGCGGCAACCACGCGGTACAATCCGTCGTTTGATTAAGTCATGCGAGATTGTTTCGGCAAAACGGTTGGGCAGTGGGATGGCTCTGCGCCATCAGGCGAAGCGACCGTACGTACAGTTTAACAGTTTTAGAAGACCAGCGATGTCGATGTGCACGTGTGACAGACGAGTGGGAATAGTAATGTACCGGCCAATCGGATCTAATACATGAGCAAGATTTTCAGCCTATTGACAGGCCAAACAAACGCGCTCCTGATTTCTTACGTTCTTTCACATGCCAGACCAAACGTACCCACCAGAAAGGAACTTGACCGTGGTCCGTATACCAGGATGAATGACATCATGTGGTTTCTGGAGCATACGTAGTCGGAAAGGAGTGAAGTTACTGGACGCGGATGTCTACTGGAAGTATTTTCAAACTCGTGTTTACAGATGCTAGCAAAGGCCGATCAGTCGAACGTAGAGTTTATTGTTGGTAGGAAACGCGGAAATCAGTTTCCCAACGTTGTGAGTTGGCCATGGCGTTTCACTCCGTTGAGTCTCGACTAGCTTTTGCCGATACTGGCAACGAAGCAAAAACTACAACGTTATAGCTGCCAGAAACGTGGCACATATCTGATGAGGTGGAGGTCAAAATGTCAAACTTATCTGATGAGGTGGAGGTCAAAATGTCAAACTTTGCAAGGCGAATGTCTTCCTGAACTACAGTGAAACGTAAAAACTAACTGTATATGGTCAGTGAAAATCATAAACTGGTTTCCTTTCCAAGGACTTGACGGAAGTGGGGAATCACCCAGTAGATTGCTAACAACTCGCGACCAAACGTGCTATACCTTATTTTAGCCGGAAGTAAACATCTAGGAATGAAGACGAATGGTTTTTGGATTCCACTGATATACTGTCGAAGAATGTCGCCGATCGCAGTGTCCGACGTGTCGCCAGCTATATTTATTTCAGTGGCTGAGTTGACGTGATGTAAGATGACGGCGGTGAGTGATGCATTCTTAATTCGATGGAACGCTTCGGCAGCTGCCGCGGATAAGTCAACCTCTATATTGACACGGCCGCGGGGAAAGTCAGTTAGAAGCTGCACGAGCTTAGCACATTGTACGTTGAACCATCTGTAATAATTGACCATCCCATTAAATCGACGGATGAAAGCGAGAATTGTAGAAGGGTGAAAATCGCGGATTACACACACCTTATCGGTCAGCGTTCGAATACCGTGGCTACGTGTAATCAGGAGACCGTGAATATATCTGTCATCTTTTAGTTAAAAAATATTTTGCAGCTATAGAAAATGCTGAAATTTTGTGACATGTCGCAGTTCTCAAAATCTTTGAACTTTGTTTTCTCAAGATTTCTTTGTTTAAATCATCTGAAGGCGTAAGCGAGGAATTTACGGCAGTTCAGTGGCACATGGATTAATGGAAAAATAACGCAGAGTTGCATTCTACGTTGTTTCGGATAAATGAAGGTGAAATATAATGAAAATCAATATCGTAGACGTGGAAACACATGCTTTTATTTAAATTTGGACGTAATTGAGCAGGAAAGCGTGATTATAATTTCGAAGATCAAACTGTTGTTGAAACATGAATATTAAACTTTTTTTAAAAATACGAACATGAGGAATGCCTATAAACCTACTTCAACGTAAGACAATGCATAAAAACTGGGCCAGTAAGTCATGTTTTGACAATTATAATCGCCATGCTTTACCATTCGTTGGTACCGTTGTTGTTAACATTTCCATGAAATTAAAGTGTACGCTGGAATACGGACGACGTGACCTGCAGAGAGAATGACATTGAATAACACTCCAAGCTGGAAAGATTACGACACTCATAACGGGAATTGTGTTGTTCGCCGGTATTGTGCTTCAAGGCCGAAACGAGTTGAAAACGGCTATTTAGCGCAAAAAGACATTGTTCAAATTGTTCATGAAATATTACAATGCATATTACGGGACAAATATATAAATTTCATCGAGTATAGTAGTTGTGTTGCAATGATAAAATTCAGCTATACCTAAAAATTGCCCATATTCGCACTTTTGTTAAGAAAAATGTGTCGCCATTTTTGTCAACATATATATCATGTTGGCCTTCCTAATCGATTTTGCGTTCTGAAAATGCCTCCATGGGAATTTTCGTGGTGGAACACATATTCCCGTCTTGCAGAAACGCTCAATTTCGCGTGGTTTTGGAGGTGAAGTTGAGTTTATAATTTTTGACAGCGTTGCGTTTGCATTGCATTGTACACGAAATATCACAGTAAATCCTAATTAAAGCTATGCCGCCACGGTTGTTCGTTAATAAATCACCTGAATTATATGTTCAGCATGGTTTCCTTATAACATTCCCGGTATAAAAGGATCTACATTATCACCTGGTTGTTTCTACCTACGGTGTGATGTAAACATTGGTAACACGTCCCACTCCATCATTAACAAAGTGCGTATTGTTTTGTTTATTACTTACTGACTATGCATGAATGTAGTCTGCCATGTGTACGTGAGTCAATACACACTTTTCTTAGAGATAACGACCAATTTTGATGCTTGTTAGCTATCCGATGAAAACATTGATTCCCACTTCTGTCATTTCAGTTGCAACTCTTCTATCTTCGTATCATGCACACCTATGATTCCGAGGACTGTTGGTCTATGTTTTCGTCGGCTGCAGAACTCACTGACGGCTGCCAGTATGTTATCCCGTTTTTGGCCAAAACTGAAGGAGATCATTATAACTTATGCCCAACTTTTTAAATACACTTTCATTCTGACTTCTTCCGTGTTCTTCTAATCAGCGTTGATCATAGCTTAAGTGAACTGGACGGAGCAGCTACTAGTGTAAATGCATACTACATACTTAGACGGTGATCATAACTTAGGTGAACTGGACGGAGCAGCTACTAATATGAACGCAAAGCATTTAGGATATTACGTAATCTGCGACCGGCTTTCGTTGATCGGCTCCGAGACAGCCTTCTTGTGTGCACACCTCGTGACCTAAATCTAGTTCTGAAAATGCAGAACAGTTCAAAGGAATTACCTTCCGACTGCAGTTACTATGACAGCCCAATAATCGCACATACCCTAACCACCAGGGCTGCAACGCCGTTTTATGAACATGAAGTACAAACACGCTGATGAATTTACCTTCCTCGGGTAGTGTACTCGCCGGGCACTTGAATGTCATTAACATCAGTCCACAGTGATGACCATTGGTGTGACAGCCGTGGAGCTCTTGAAATGGCACGCCGGGATCTTAAAGGAGGCATATGGACGGGTGTGTGCTTATTACGGGCAATGGACTGTCAATCACTGAAAACATTTCGTAGATCTTGAGAACAGCACAATGCACTCGAAAAATGTGGACAACCTTTGTTCCCTTGCCGAGAAGCACTTTCATTCAATATCTTAATCAAACGAACGGCAATTCCAGTCACACCTTCAGGAAATCCGTTGGCGGAAACAAAATCCTGGAAACATGATCGGCAAACGGTTACCAACTTGCCTCATACGAAGTGTTGTTAATTACATAATATACGTCGACGTTATTACAAGCGTTGGTTGTTCCGATTCATATGTTGTGAGCTGAGATTGGTAGCTGTCTCTTCCAGTTGAGTTAAGCTGTGATCAACGCCTAATTATGCCGCATTTATTCACCTTGATAGCTGCTTCGTCCAGTTGACCTAAAATATTCCAAACTGTGCTCCATCCTGACACTTATAACTGCTCCGTCCATTTGTCCTACCTCACATGCACATAGGTGGACGAGTGAAGTCACTGGGGACGAAAACGTAGGAATAGAATCTTGAATCGTGTTTGACAGGTGTGGATAAATCTGCAAATATCCTCCGCCTTTTTCCAGCACAGAATGTAGCCTTCGGTTTTCATGTGTTGTGGATGTCCTTTTGGATTATTAAAACCGTGTATCACATGAAGTCTTCACCATCATGTCGTTCACTGCATCTGATATCTGCAAAAAATTTGTGTACGCATACGTGAAGGAACTTACTTTCTTCAATTATATCAACAGGATAATCGTTTTAGGTGGCGCTGATTTGCGCTTTCTCCGGCCCGTGTGCAACCGGTACACTGTCAGCGGACCGGCCTAAGTCGACATCCGTTGTGGTTGGTATGCAAGACTTGCCTCCCATAATCATCGGGGAAGTGCGAACAACGCCTGAGTTAGAGGGAACTGACAAAAATAAGGATTCAAAACGTGCACCTACCAGGCGACTGAGGTTGAAGCTGTTTGCCACAGAATGGACACTCGTTTATGTCTGCCATTTGCATAAATTTGGAGTGAAAAATCAGCTGATCGGCATTACACCAATAACTGTCCACCCGTACGGGGCCACCGCAGTGTCCACAGGGCAACCCCGATTTAGGCTTTTTCACTCACTTTTGTTGCACGCCGCTTGCAGCTGAGCCCATGGGGAAGTCATATAACGGTAAGCCAGTTTTTGCGCGTTCCACCATCTTACCGGTAAAAGCAATGATGCTGTGAAAGCAAGTCACCGCCGTGCGGTTGTTGCAGTCGTGCCGTTTTTCAGGAACATAATGTAGGGTTTCATAGTGACGGCTGAAACTGGCTGCAGCAAACGGCCGAAGCTGCGGGCCTACCAACTGTCGAATTGGCAAGTTGTACTCTGTCAGCCACCACTCATGAATGGGGGCGTGACATTTGTAAAGGGGAATGAAAACTACAAAAGACCTTACCGTATGGGTAGAAATGTTTCCGAAACACTGACAGAATGTTTATGCATGGCAGCTACATTGTACGATAAAATGTTCATTCATATGTGCCCTCAACACTGTCCACAACGAAAGCGTCACCATCTTGTTTCACACGAAGCTGCAATCTTCAAGGTGATTACTGGAGAACCGCTTACCTTACATCCATATACTGTTTCGAAGTGGAGTCGTGGAGTCCGTTCCTTCAGAAGTTTTGGGACAAGATGACTTGCGTACGTGGTCATTCTGCGAAGAATGTTCTTCACGTACCAATTGACATCCACAACCTCACGACGATCGCACCCATAGGTCGTTTGCATTTCATACTCTCGCAGCAGCCACTCACTGTGAATCCATATTTTAGGAATGGCAACGGCTAGGAAGTCTCTTGGGTGCGTCATCTTCCTCAACCGTTCGTTTGCGTTTTCTAGCCTACTAGTCATTCGATTGCCAAAGTGGACAATATCGCTTTGCGCATGGATGGCCCACTTCGGCTTGATGTATAGCCAATTACACAACAAATAATTCAGAAACATTCTATCAGTTCGGCCGAGGATAAACAAATCACGTTTGAACCTACGGTAAACAGTGTAACAGTGCAACTTGCTTTTCCTCATTGTCTGCCGTAACCATTCGGTGGAAGAGAAAACGACTGCGAAAACAGTTTTTCTTTTAACAAATATGACGGACGAATTTTGCCCACTTACATGCTTACGTACGGCATCACGTACGTGAAAGTAACATAAAAGAATGTCGCAGCCAAATACCTCATGGGCTGCCCTCATTTGCGCAGCCATCTTATCCATAACAAATGTTTTCACTGCAATTTGATCTCCCACCATCTCCCGAAAACTTTAAAAAGTCTACGTAGTGAAGCAAGCTATCACTACGAACGTACCCGTACGTCATGGGTCGGCCGTGTCCCGTACCGTCTGTCACGAGGAATTGATATAACTTCCAACTTCCAAAGTATGATGAAATATACAGCGACATACTTGTGCCTATTTTTCCCGTGAATGGCATCCACATTCACTGCATGTGGGAAACGTCGGAATAGTTCAATCTGCGTTCGCTGGGCGAAGCAGATATGCGTATATCTGTCGTTTTCATCTCTCTCTCGCACTAGTTACCGACAGCACCTCTTCAAGGTTCTCTAACCTTCCGTGACCAATTTTACATAACATACCCATTTGGCATTACAGGCCTTAACTTGCGGCGGATGTTTCCAACGTCAGCAGTTGTGATAATCTTCCCGTAGACACCCGCTACATACTGTTTGATGCCAGCAGTTGGCGTGTTATACTGAGACAGACTCCTGCACTCGTTCGACAGTGAGTTCATGATTCGTAGAATGGGACTCATATAGCAGACGACTGAGGGGGTGGTTGTGCTCCAACTCGAAGGAGCTCACAAATTGACACGCATCTTGTCGGACAACATGAAATCGTGATCTGCAACACGTATCGCGAAAACTGATTGGTTAAAACTAACAACAGTTAACCCACTAGACACGTCGCACACCCCTGCATACACTCCTACGCCTTTTGTACTTCGTACAACGATAATAAATCTGTACAGTTTTCAGGAAAACATATCACCATACCTTATCGTAGTTCAAAGCAGTTTTCGACTTACGGCTCGTCCCACGAACGTGACTAACGCCCACCTCGTCCATGTATCTCTGAAGACAGTCCTGAAACTGTGAGAAAGTGCGAAATTCACGATCCTCAAACATCGCCTTGAAATACGTCTCTTGGAAACAAAAAATAAACAACTGAAAATAAGGTAACAAATAAATGACAAGCATGAGCAATTAAATTGAAAACAACCCCAGCATCTTTGTGTTAACATTTCCACGCGCCATCGACCACCACAGCAGCAGCCATACCAATTTCCGAAAAACAATTACGATTAGGCGGTTTTTAATTAACGGCCAGTTAAAACCAACAGACATGAGTCCATGACGCAGATTTTGACGATTTCAATTTCTGCATCAGGTACCCAATAAACTGAAACGATTTTTTCGAGAAAGAGGCTTTCCCGAGCACGACAACTCAGGAATACCTTGCTGATCAAGGTGGTGTTCTAGGAGCTTTATCGTGGGTTGACTAAAACCACATTTCTCCTTGTTGTTCGCTAGGATGAAAGTTTCTTGTTTGCCGAGGTGCTATTGCAGATGAGCCTGTTGTTGCTTTCCAGGAATGCCTGCAGTTAATAAGTCGTCGGTTCGAAGGTGGACGAAATCCAAACCCCGTGTGACGTAGTCAGCAAAATGTTGAAACGTTTTAGCTGCATTTCGTGAACCATACGGCATACATAGAAGTTTATAGAAACCGGATAGCGTCATGAAAACTGTCTTGACGACATCCTCGTTGGCAACTGAGCTCTGGTGATAGGCGCCCACTAGGTCGATTTTCGGGAGCGCGTGGGTATCACGAATGCTAATCATCGTGTCCTGTATGTGCTGGTCGGATACCTGTCGAGTAAAGCGGAGACATTGAACGACTAATTGTCTGCACACGGGCGCCAATCTCCCAAAGCTTTAGGTATCAATTCGAGTGTTAAGGCGCGGGAACTAATGGACAAGCGAGGGATTCCAATCCCAAAAATTTGCTGAAACTCGGCGCGAGCTACTTGTGGCCTATGGGACGCTAACCTACGAGCTTTGGCAAACACAGGTGGACCTGTTGTTATTGTATTGCTCCGTAGAACCTGCTATCGCAGGCGGAGATGAAGCCTGTAGGAGAAAGTCGGATACTTATCGATTAGAAATTAAACGAATTTGATTTATCACATGTTTGATATCTCACGGGCGAAAATCCAGGTAACGGCAAGCCTTGTCTTTTGGTCAACCAGATGATATTCTTTGGAGTCTACCAGAAGGACAAAAGGCTGGAGAATAATGATACCAGTGACCGCTATTTGGACATCGGTGATCATGAAGATTCAGTGGAAAGGCCCGCGAAGACCTCATTTGAGTGTACGATAGTACTGGCCGAACACGCGAATAGTGCGTCCGGCAGACGCGCAAAGATTTAGTGCGACTGACCTTTTCAAATCATGAGCCTCAGGTTTTACCACACTGACCTCAGCACCTCTGTCGATGTGGTAACGCAAATACGACTCGTAACCTCTTAGCCGCAACAGACGACCAATCGGACGAACTGCGCCGGTAGCCACGAGGATTTGGCTGCCCTAGTCACTGACTGGACCAAAAGTACAAGGCTATCGGCATCTTCGGGTGTTTCCTCCGAATTGCTGGGACTACCCGTAGAGATCGGGATTGGCTTACGGTGAGAGTTGATTAGGTGTACGCTACCTTCGACATCTGTCGTTTCGTCCAATGAGGTAGTCAAACGTGATCTCGAGTGTTGCGTCGTTAAGGACTGGAGCTATTTAATTAGGCCAGAAAAACGAGCAGTCAACTTAATAACCGCGCTCCGACTACTCGAAATGATTTGAGAAACAGTGTTATCACATCCGGTCTGCCTCATCCGCTGGCTGTGCCGAGGTTGCCAGCGGGTTTGCGCCAAGTATACCTTGTATACTTTATGGAAAGTTTCCCCTGTTTTCGTCCTGTTTGCTAACCTTTGTACGTGGCGAAGTTGCAATGGTTCACGGTCACTTAACGCAGTCGTGCTTGGAAGCCGAGAGATGAGTTGGCGGTTGGACAAACCAACGCACTTGATTACAGCAAATTTCAGCTGCTCATAAGGCTTCACGGCGTCTGGCAACTCCAGAACATCGTCAACCTCGTCATTTACATGAGGTGGAAGAGTTGCAATCGCGTGATAGAAACCAGTTAACTCCAAACCAAGTTGCCGTAGAACAAACCTGACTTCCAACTGCGCTAAGCACGATTTGGGTTCGTTCTTTTGAAAGGGTGCAAGTGGCAGGGCTGGTGCATTGACAGAAGCGTCTGGTTGAGCATGAGGTTAAGCCTCCATTATGGTGCGAACAATCGATAAATCGATTGTGAAAACTGCATGAAATATGTGGAACGAGTAAGTCACATTTATACAGAAAATTTGTCCACCAACAACTATCCGATTGGGCTCACCAATTTGGTGCACTCTCAGCGGGTCGTTTTTCCCGGATACGAATTTATCGGACGTGAACTACGAAAATACCATTGACTGTAGAGACCGAATAGTTGCTGGACGAACTGTGCAAGTGGTCTGTTGTAAGGCTACAAAGGACACCAACATGCAAGCTATCTAAGGAGGTTAACGATCGGACATCGACGAACGAGTTAACAGGAAGTGTGTGTGGAGCGAGTTAGCGCCACACAGACGCATGGCATGCGGTTCATACAAACTTTCTACAAAATTTCTTAATAGCCTACGTGCAGTATGCAACTAGAAGCTAAGGAATTATTTTATACATTACACTACAGACAACCCTGTGAGGTTTTAAGATTACTACACTGCTGTGCCGGCCACCTTGAAATTACCGACTGGTTCACATAGTACAAGAATACACTCCCAGCTGGCCGATGTATACTCCAATGTGCCAACTCAACTAATGATTTCAACTAGATACCAAGTCAAGAACAACCAGTGGAGATGGATACAACTTATAGACCCGATTTAAGTCCGTGTTTTGTGGGTGGGAGAATAAACTAAGCCGCCGTTGATATCAACTAGCGACCACTGATGGCGCTCCAGAAGGTTTCCTCGACAGCATAAAACCAACGTCCGTAATCCTATTTTATGGTCATCGCTACGCTCACACAAGCACTGTACTGGCTTGCACGTGCCTTGTCTGTGGCTTGAACTTGTTTGCAGCGATCCAGCGATTGATACACGGGTTCGAGGCAGAGGCCCAAGGGTCCCGGATCCAGTCGGTTTTTCTTATTCAATGTCAAGCGGGCGTTTGTTGATCTCAAAGACATTCGGTGAAACCAGGGTGTAGCTCCGCTCTTGGGAATTAGAGTAAATATCAAACAACAAACTAAGATTACTTGCATGAAAGGACTTTTGGAAAATGAGAGTCAAGTATTGCTTTGAAGCGATCGGTAGAAGCGTTACTGACGACCTCAGCAGGGAGACTGTTCCAGAAGCTAACAATCCTGTAGGAAAAACTGCTGTCTAAGAAAGGTCCGAGGACGAAGCTCGAAAAGTTTCATGTTATGTCCTCGCCGACCGTCATCATTCGCTACAATGAAGTACTGATCAACGAGGCCTACTTTAAAGAGAAAGTGTGTGAAACTTAAATCACCGCGGAGCCGTCGAAATTCAAGTGGGTATAGACCAATAATTCCCAATCGAGACTCGTACGCGACAATACTGAGACCTGTGACTAGTTTGGTAGTCACGCGCTGGACACGCTGAACGGCTAATATGCCTTTCTTCAGGCCGGTATAAACGACCTGATTTGCATACTCGAGGAGCGGCCTTATATAAACCCCGTAAAGCGTTTGGAACGCTTTCTTGTCTATGCGGGAGAAAGTGCGCTTAATTGTCCTAGGAGTGGCAAACCCTTTTGTTGCTGCCATCTCGTGATAATGCGCAGAAGATAAGTTAGACAACAACCAGATGCCCAGATCTTCCTTCAGGTCGATTTTCATGATATCTGCTCTACCGAGTGCACTATGAATCACGAAGGCGTTGCCAGAATCTCCACCAAGTGGCATATGTGCTCACTTACTGTCATTTAGTCAAAGACTCCAATCGTCCGACCAACGCTTAATCGCGTCAAGATCAATCTGTAGTGCGCTGGGATCAGTGGCATTTCGGATTTTTATGTCATCGGCATATAGGAGTGCGTTGCTGGAAGTATTGTCCGGAAGGTCATTTATATAGATCAGAAATAGCAGAGGACCTAGCACTGATCCTTGACGAACTCCCGCAGAAATGAAAGATGGAAATGAGAGGTCTGATTCGGTTTCAACTCTAAACGTTCTGTTATCAAGGGAAAACAATCCAGCGAAGAACCTCTCCTTAAATAACATGGGCTTCCAGTTTGTGTTTCAGGGGGCCGTGTGGGACACGGTCGAAAGCCATGGCAAAGTCAAAGAAGATGGCATCTGAGATAAGTCCATTGTCTCTGGCCTCCGTCAGACTGTCCATGAAGGCAAGCATATTTGTTACGCATGACCGATTAGGAAGAAGGCTATGCTGGGTAGGAGGAAAAAGATGGTTTGATAAATGGTGATTAAGAATGGCACGCTTTAATAAGCGCTCCATTATCTTACACGGAATGCTAGTAAGACTGATTGACTGATAGCTAGCCGGAGAGTGCCGGTCACCCGCTTTAAATATGGGCGTAACCGTCGCCTCTTTCCATGCGCTAGGGAGAATGCCAGTCTGAAGTGACTGTTTAAACAGTTTATAAAAGGGTTATGCCAGACTAGCAGCCGCTTCTTTGAGAATTCTGGGATGGATCTTGTCAGGACCCATTGCACTATATGAATTTACCTGGAATAAATGGTCCTCAACATCCAGCACGGAAAACTCGGCGGTAAAGAGTGGCTTCCAGAAATTCTGCTGCTAAAGGATAGGGTGCCAGTCCGGCGATGCGACGCTATATACTGCCGTGTAGTAGCCCCTAAATGACTCAGCCACAACTAGGGAGTCCGATGAGGTCTCCCCGTCGGGCAGTCACAGAGAAAGAGCCGAGGGTCTATTTTTTCTTAGTCATCGCAAATGCTTAAATATGAAGTTTTGTTCCCGCGAGCTTTGCTGAGGACCTTTTTTTGTTCGCGTTTGGTGTGCCCAAAGATTTCCCGTCTACACCTATTTCTAACGATGTGGAACGCGCTTAGTTCCTTCAAATTTCCCGTAATCTTACGCTTCGCAAATAAATGGGAACTGTCGTCGAGGAGACGACGTAGTCTGCGCGGAAGAGGTGGCCGATAAGACAAAGTGCACAGTTTGCGCGGCACAAGTAAGTTGTCCGCTTTTTCATTTGCGCTTTGAAGTGCATGGTGGTTCCGGTCCGCGCAGCCATAATCAAGAAGTAATGAACCTAGGTAACTCCTCAGGCCGTTGAAATCAGCCTGATTAAAGTTTCGGACTGTGGACTTTTTTACTGATTGTTGTAACCAGTAACAGATAAGACTGAAGATGAGCAAAGAGTGGTCACTGTGTCCA
>JTDE01000033.1:51972-96193 GCA_014338405.1 Paragonimus skrjabini miyazakii
CATACAAGACAGATAAGCAAGAAAACATGGTTTCAGTTATTATCCCTAGAGAAGCCATATTATCGCTGGCTATTAAAAGTAGCACTAGCCTTAAAAACTTATTCCGCTGGAAAAACGCATCCACGCTGCTAGTTTTACTGTTTGTTTAGCTAATAAGCAAAGTAATTCCACATTTTCTCTCTTGACTGCTCAAAATAACCTAACCTTTTCAGCAGCCCAGTAGAAGACGGGCGGATAGATAAACACAACTCTCAAAGAACACAACATTTTATGCAGGTGCGCATTTGTTGTCTACCCTCAACATTATATAGGATAGTTTCTTACATACATTTATAATACCACACCTATTAGGGCCAGTATGAGGCTTGTTTGGACCAGTCCAATAGAACAATACCCATTAGATACTCACTATCGAAAACCAGTCGACAATGAATACAAGGACTCAGCGCGTTGATCCCCATACACTTGTATCGACCTTCGAAATTGGAGTGTACAGAACAAGCACGTGAAGCTAGCGAGGCACGAAGCGAGTTGTGTTTTGTGGCCCCGGGACAGATATTACTGAGATGGCTTGACTAAAACAAAGTAGATGAAAAACCAGAATCATCGAAAGTTCACAACGGTGTGCGACTATCAAAAATATCATTTTCAATAGTCACTACAGGCTGGTGCAGAGACGTCAAGGGTCAGGAAATAAGACCCAAGGCTGAGATATAAGGGACTATAGGAGCTTTATTGTGGTCGTCCAGTCAAGACATTCAGTATACGTTGCTAAGAAGACATGTTTGCCTTACTAAGACTTTAAGAGTGTGGCCTAAGAATTGGTTATACTTCTGGAGGATTGAATCTGTCCTTAGATCTTTCTTCTGTTGCCACGTAAGATTTGACGTTTGGCAAGATCATTTTAGAGTTGCTGATAAGTCTAAGAGTATAAGTTTAGGTGGGTAACTCCTGATTATGTGAAAATTTATCTAATTCAACTAGCATACGGGTAGCTTCTCGCTATGCCTTCTCATGCTGGGCAGCATTGCATTGGACGGGGAAAAACGTCGTATAACCGTACTCCAGACGCTGATCAATATGAGATGTGGAGAACGAACACAGAATTTCCACTGATCATTTAGCAAATAATTGACAGATAGCTTAAAGGCAGGCCTGTGTTGCGTCAATCGGTCTCTTAATGGCATCGTACTAATGGTTCGAGGTTCAGCTTGTTGCTACATTGTATTAACAATATCCGCCGATAGAATATCAGACGTTCCTATGGTTCATGTAAGAATAGTATTATAAGCTAAGAGATCAAAAAGTCTAAACCAACGGTGTTTTTGCCGTGTCTAGAATATTTCCATAACTTTACTCACGGTATTTCAAGTCACCAGAGCGGATAATTAACGATGTATTTAGCCAACTCAATGTTTCGTTAGGAAGGACCAAAATCATGGGCTTGAGGACCGGCCTTTGAGAATCAAAACAAAGAATTGACAACTGACACGACAAACACTGTTTGATACCGATCAGAAACGACCAACCTTGAAGGAAATTTATTATGCAGCCGATTGCTGGCAAAACACTGTGGCAAGGATTTGACTTGGTGAGGAGGCGCTTGTATAAATTTCTGTCAGGCGCTTCATTTGAATCAAGAGACATCACAACTACAGTCTTCCATTCACCCAACGTAGTTAGAATTTTATCAAGCATTATCGTCCTTTCTAAAATTCATGTCGCACCAAGTTGTGGGGTTTAAGCAGACCTTCCTGCTCTTGTAAACGACCAGTCATACTTAACTTTGTTGCCTTATTTAACCCACAGTCCTTAAACGTTTGCTTTGTTTGAACTCAGCCCTACTTACTGCTTTTTTATACTCCGTTGTCGGTATGACTTCCTTTTAAGACAATTGAAAAAGACCTTGAAAGGCGTAGTTGATTTCACTACCAGCTCATGCAACAACCTGAGGTAAATGCTGTCCTAGCAAGGAGACTAGATGGCATTAAATATCTTCAGCTTGTATTCTACCTCGAAAAAACCTGAAAGCCCTTAGGATAACACCAAACGCGGAGCCTCAGGAAAAGTCAATTTGCGTAATACCGTGATAGAAGACGCTGCATTTTGTTCACTCAAGCAGTTTGCTTTGCTTGAATTCTCGGAAACTCCTTCTGATGGATGATCGTTAATGCCAGCGTTTTTGTTTTGGCTCATGTTAGACGTCTGACAAATGCTCGGAGCTCTTTAACGCTTTAGCCAACTCCACGGCCAACCTTTTTGTATACTGTTGGTGATTTCGAGCGTTATTTTAGTCTTTGATTCCACTTTTCCATTACGCATCACACGAATCTCAGCCAAACTAGCACTCCATCTATTTTTCTTTATATGAGCCTAAAAATGGTATGCGACTCAACACGATGAAACGCAATATCTCTAACATGGCGTTAGCTCCGTGCCACAAAAACAAGCTACATCGCAAAGGCTTGCATACTGTTATAACATACAAGCCGGCCGTTTCCACTCTGATTGTTCATGACATATGTAGACCAACGTAGAAGCGACGTGAAAACGCCGGGAGACAGTTTTCTTCCAAAGCAGAGGTCCCAACAACAGTCCTGTAAAAGGAAACAGCATGAACCAAAGGCCCAGTAAGCCATGCACATCACTTACACAAACGAAAACTAAGACGGTGCCAACAACACAACAGCACGCTCTGTTACACAGTTCAAATTCAATCCGTGCTTGCTCGCTGGTTTCAACCTCACGTTACACTGGCTCTGATTTCGCGTCAGTTCCTCACAACTGGGAGTGTGCCATCGCCCCGCTCCATAATTTATGCAGTCTTTATTATTTTCACTCAAACCATTTCACATATTCCGTCGGACAGAAGTACACAGTATATATTGCTTACCATAGGTCGGATATTTCTTTGTTACTCCCTCTAATTGAAGACAAAACTTCAGCCTCTGACTCCTAAACAGAGGATGTTGAATCTTAGATGAAATGCAACGCGAACAGTAAACGCACGTTGACCGACTGAAGGAATGACTCACGAAAACAGTCCCAACTACCTGTACAGACTTAAACTTTCCAAACAGTACTAGGTGCTTTGGAATTAAGCAGAAGTAGGCAGTAATCGTTCCTCCAGAAATATATTGCACTGTCTAACAATTTAGCGAGCAGTGCATGCTTGTCAACATGATTGAGTTGATCAATGTTAAATTAAGTTTGCCCTAGATCCCATCACGAGTGCTATTAACACTGGTGCCGACCAGCACTCGAGTGGACGGGCTGTGCTCCTATCAGGAAAACAAATTTTGATTGGAAGTGAGTTTAGTCCAAAGTCGAAATTTTATCGTTAAACACATCTTCCGTCATCCACTTTTCTACAAAATACAGGCTCGCAGGGTTATAGGCTTGATTCTACCTCAGACCATTGGTGTAAGAAATTTCCGAGGTTGGGGTATATTACTCCCCTCGGGAATGAGACCGCTTTCCCAGTTCCAGGAGAGAAGGACAGTGTGTCGATGGACCAGTCACAAAGATTTTCCGGAGAGAAGCATAAAGAGTTCCAGCGAACTTGGGTCTTCACCGATTTACCTAATTATCGTGGATAGGCATGTCGCTGTGGTTTCTATTACCTGCCGTACAACCGTTATGTGGTGACGTTCAAGCGTACACGGTCCTCCGCGAATATGAGCTGTGCTGTGAGCACGCCGCACGGAGCAGTTTTTGTAACCACTGTTAAATGTAAAAAACTCAAATATCATATCAAGGAAAATAGAAGTATCATAATAAAGCCTTGACTAAATTGACCAGATGGGTTGAGTAGAATCGCGTGCTGTTTCCATGGCGACTGTACTTCTGGTGTTTACCCGAATGCCCCCAACGGACATCTACGTAGATGCAAACTGGTTTACTGAGGTACTTCCAACCTTTATCTGAAATCGGATAAGTACAGCGAGCATCGACTTCGTTCTTTGGCGTCTATTGCTGGCCCTGTGTCAATCTCGCTCTGTCAAGTTCCCTAGGGCGCTCGTAACCCGAGGCGGAGATACCTGTCTGGGACGATAGGTCACTGATTTTTCTTGACGACGTATTGTACACTCTTTGGGGCGACAACATGCATGTAACATATGCTTCACTCTCAGACAGTGAGCTTTTCGGGGGACTGACTCTACTACCACGGGACAAAACTTAGAATGGTGGAAATCTTACGGTTTACAGTGACTCTTATTGAGATAGGTACACGGTTTTGCAGGGGTTAACGCGCAGGTTTATTGCAGTGTAAAGCTCAAGTGCGCTTACCGATATACATTTTGCAATTGGGGTAGGGCACGCGCTCTGTCTGAGTAGTTTCAAAGAAACGCATAACCAATCAGGTGAACTCACAACTTATCAGCATCCTTGGAGATGAAAAAGTGGCTTCCATCTTTTAAAATTCAATCATCTTCAAAAAGTGAACGAAGGCACAATAAAAACGAATGCAAATCAGGCGCCAGAGTGAAACAATCATGACCAGTCTTCTTACGGCGTAGGTTTTTTGAATTTGTGAACTGGTGTTTTTTCTTACTCTTCTTGGATTTTATTTTACCAATGTGTCCCTTAAGGGTTCCTGTAAGGCTATCAACCTGTGTGAAGTAACTAACCTTTTGTGACCGCGAACATTAACACAAACGGTTTATTGATATCCATGTCAAGCCCAGTTTAAATTTTACCACAGGTATAGAAGACCGTAAGACTTAAGAGTACTGCTCTGATCACGTGCTACCGGTCAACATCATGTGGTCACAGTGCTTGTGCGTGGTAAGTTGTAGTCATTGCAAATGGCTCACTGTAAGCTTATTTATTTTCTACGAACGTAAATTTACCACAATACCGTAATCATTGTCATTAATTTTGTGTGAAGTTGAAACAAGCACTCCAATAAGAGATGAAGTGAAAGAGGCGACAGTAAAATTTTGTTGATTTTCATCGTTGACTACAAATACGATAGTCCCCAGGGAAAAATAATGTAGTTTCTACAAGGGTTGTTTGATCATCCGACAGAGGAAGCATTCAAACTTGCTTAAATAGAGGATTTTAAAGTTAAACCATGATGTCAGTCGAAACATAGAGGCAGAGGTAAAAGCGCTTAGTAATGGAGTGTGTTTAGTAATTTTTAAAATAGCCTTGTAGTACGGTACTTACAGAGAAGACGCACGCATTACCATTGCGCAAAACGGAGGTATAATGGTATAATGAAGGTATAGTGTAGTAAAAGATGCATACAGCATTAAATTATACTTTCGTTTGCTTTGGTGCTGAAACAAAATGTTTTTCCTGAGTTTGCGAACGAATTTTACAATTATAATACAGATCTTTAAGTCTGTTGATATATCCTCCAGAATCCTGGCCAATACCGTTGAGTTGAAGTGATCGTCAGGCTCGTATGCTGTTTTGATTCGGCCGGCTGTGGTGATTTCGGTCCTTTTGGGTGCCAAAGAGGAGAAGTCAGACAAAAGGCACACGCACTTATAAGGTTGTATGTGGCGCTACTGATCGCATGGGGGTGTTTAGATAGTGAAGGATGATCCTATGGACACACATCAGGACTATTTCGAAAGTTGTGGCGGTGCCGTTTTCCGAATTGGAAAAAGGGAATAGAAAAGATACTCTTGAAAAGAGAGTACCCCGATCTCCCGACGATTGACCGTGACCACCGGCGTATTATCTACTACGGTTGGAACACATCCGGTATAACCCAAAAGCCTGGTGTAGCCTCGAGTACATTCATTATGTGCAGCAGTGCTCAGAATCAGACACTGGTCTCCTATTCACTGTGCCCTCGTGCTAGACAAGTTCCTCACTGCCAAATGAGTTAAGTTTTAGAATCACTGGCTCCGGGTACGGTACCCAAGAAAACCCTATATCTTGTTGTCTTGCAAATAAGAATTCTAGTTCAGAGACTGGGAGTAGGGTCCCTCAAATCAGCCCTCTTCCGTGACATAAACGACTGGGATGTACCGAAAGTTTTCGTTCTGTTGATAATGACATTAGTAACTCATTACGCCCTCCTATTTTGCTGCTCAATTTTTCTACTCTTCATGTGCCTTCGGGCGATATTTGTTTTTTGAGGCCAAGGCAACTGGCAAACAATAGCGTCTTCAGTGTCCGCACTCTCCAACAAACTGGCCAACAAGCTTCTCTGACACTCGAGTCTACAAGTCTGGCACCGTTTTCCATTCGAGCTCACCCCCAGATAACCGCCGATCCAAGCGTTTCTTTTCAAAGCTTCTAATGACGCTAATGTTAATTATCTTGGTCAAGCTGACGTTGGAACTGCATTGAGTTCCAGGGCAGAGCAAACGAAAAGACGCACTGTGCTACAAAGAGACCTACCTGTGCTCCTTAGCCATGGACACAGCTTGGTCATGCAGAAGTCAGTTACAGGTGGTGCCACTCTGTTAAGGACTGTCGGGGAGCAACCACCCAGACTCGGATAGTGAAGTTGTGCGTGCCCATTTTGATTTGTTATTTACCCGATGGATATACGCTCGTAATTGCAAGTTACTCAACGGGCATTCGATCACACAGAGCGTAGAGAACGCTTACCAGATGGTGTTGGCGAACAAATTGTCCACTTTGATTCAGGTGAGAGAAACTGAAGAACACTGGGAACGAATCGCCGCAGCTATAAAGACGTCCAGTCAACAGGTGTGTTCTGAAAGTGCTGTTCAATTGCGCCAGAAGTGAGATTCTGTCACATCGATAAACCTTATGAACAAGCGTCGCTTGATTCCATCTGGTTCTAAATATGATGACAACCTTCGAGAACTTGAACGTAAGCTGACCAAAAGCTGACGCAAAGATCGTGAGCACCACTTAATCGAACAGTCCAGTGAGATGGAAAGAGCTTTCTTGTCTGGGAATAGAAGAAGATTCTCTTCCCTGATCCGTGGTTGCATTGACCGAAAAGTTGATGAAAGTGAGACCATATGTGAAAGAGATGGTTCATATATCACCTGTCAGTTGCAGCGACTTGAAAAGTGAACTGAACATTTTGAGGAAATTTTCAGCTGGCCTCAATGAAGTGGTACATCCTGATTGGTACTTATCAACGGCAATTCCCGTTTTCACAAGGGAAGTCCGAAGTCTATGAGACAACTACAGAGGCAACAGTATATTGCGTTTAACTTACTCACTGCCTTATAGCCTGTCGATTCACTAAGCCCAGAGGAAGCCAGCTACGTGAGGAACATGTTGAATTTTGGTCCGGTCGTGGTTACGTTGATTGCATTTTCATCCTACGATGGATCCTGGAACATCGGCGCTCTTGTAGACAGCCGACGGTCATGATCCTCCTAGATCCAACGGCTGTTTTGGATTCGGTTGCTCGTGATGTTCTCTGAAACCGCCTTCCTCGCAAGGGAGCACCAAGAAACTACGTGAATCTGTTAAGATTACAGTATGGTCAGTCTGCAGGCAAGAGTAGAGCTTATGGATACTTGTCTCGGGGGTTCATCAAATCTAGCGGTGTTCGTTAAGGGTATCCGATCTCCCCCTTCTTGTTCAGTTTGTCAAGGAAGCCATTGTGAATGATGCGCTTGAGTAATCCAGTTGGTTTAGTGTTGAGCCTCTTCATGGTGCTCGGTTGACCATCTAGAGTATCCGAATGATGCTGTCTTACTTAGCCCCTCAGCCGAAGACATGCTGAACAAGGTGAGTGATCGGGCTGGCTTGTATGGGTTGTGCCTCGCACCTTCAAATTGTAAAGTGCTGCTTCAAGACTGAGACATTCTCACTCCTACTTTCTCTATTGCAGGTATTTCAACTGAGCTTCTGGACAGTTTCCAATACTATCTGTCTCTCCAGCTTGTAATATTGATGATAGGGTATTAGCGAGGTTAGCAAAGGTATGAGTTGCCTTTGCCAGCCTGCGTCACTTGTGACGTAGAAAATACGTTTGGTCGTCGCTGGAAAGAAAGAGTTGTTTGTGTGCGATCTGTTGTGCTCTATGGTTCTGAAACTTGACTTGTTCGCAACGAAGATACAAACAGACCTGCTGTGTTTCACAATCGTTGTCTCCGCCAATTAGCCTACATTAAGTGAACTGGTCGTGTGAGCAATGTGGCCGTTCGCTTGCGCGTGTTCCGGAGCGCGATCGATTGTTCAGCTGATCACGTCGGACAGCCTGCAATGGTTGTATCACATACCCTGCATGCCAGCTGTTCGTTCACCGTATCGGGCATTGTATACTGAGGACACCAACAGTTGGGTAAATCCGCGTGGTGGTCAAGCAATAACGTGATCACGAAATATGAAGTCCTGACTATTCCACTGGGTAAAGCGGACGAGTGCCGCCTGCCTGGCAGGGTTCTGTGTGATCACTCAGATTGATGGTTAAAAACACTATCTGAGATGGCAGTGCGTCGCAGTCTGTGGTGTATCTGTATTACTACAAATTCTAATCTTTCTGCCTAATCTCCTTTTATCAACTTACAGCCCTTTTTCTAACGTCTTCCCTTGGGGTATTCCACGTCACTATTGAGCGGCGGCCGGGGCCTCAACACATTCTTGTCAGGATCTTGGCTGTTATAATGCAAGAGGGCTGTCGTACAACGTACAACATGTGAAATAGTTATTGGTTTTTAATCATTGTGAACGTTTTGCGTGTAGAAACTATGTTTTTGGTGGACAAATGGACATGTAGCGACCTCTTACAATAGCTCGATTTTTGTTGGTATTTTTTTGTATCGTTGGTCACTTCCCTGCTAGGCATGTTTGTTTGGCCCAATTGTACACCCTATTTCTGCTAGCGTAGAACTTTTTCAGTTTTTCCGTTCCGCGCGCTACATGCAGGGCGCTGACTGGCTGTGCATTTACTTGTTCCTCGGTCGTGGCGATATATAGAGTTCTGCACTATTTTTTGTCCTCTGAATTATTTCCATTGGGTAACCCGCCGAACCTAGGGTGAAATTCTGTGGGGGAGTTCTCACAAACATAATGGATGCCTTGCGCACTCCCTTGTAGGCCATTTGATTTATGCCAAGCCAAAACCACATGATACAGTTTATATAACTCAGAGCTTTTATCAAAGAAATGAAAAAAGGTGACCGATTCACATCTTCTACACTCTATAAAAATAGTATACCTTAAGGAAATGCGCACTTCCATATAGACCATTTCAGTAAGCACGTTCGGATTTGGAGTTCATAAGGTAACATGTAACGACAGACGGACCTTAATAATGGTCTGTGTAGAATTATTCATAATAGTATGATACTCGCAGAACTGGATATATTTTAGTCCAGATTGGCTATGTAGTTAATTACTTTTTCGTACGTCCTCCATTGCTTCCTTACCTATCCCGCATATAAATCGCTTTATACTGTCAACTCTCCAGGTTTGTGTCTAAAAGTGCAACATCAAGCAGACATCTTTTTGTAGCTGCCATAAATGATTAGTATGGTCAATAAAGGAATGTAATGAACATTTTGACTTTGCCGCTACATATAGTATGTGTGCACGAGTCAAATGGTACCGGCCACTAAGAAATCTGTAAACTCCAAACTATTATTGTAATGTGCTCATACACTATGATTTCTCCTCCCACGCAATATCTTTACTCTGTGCGTTTTACTGATTAAGGTGCGCAAGCTGGGAGATGTTAAAAAGTTGCCATGGGATGAACAAATTTGTGAAAGGAAGATTGAATCAAAAAACTATCCCGCTGTCATTGGTCTGCTAAATTGGGATGAGATTGACGAATGTTTATACACATCCGGCGGATTGAACAGAATGCTTAAAAATCTGTATCAGAAAAGGTCTGTGCCATAGTTTGTCTAAGGCGTTCTTCACAGAATAAAATATGCTCCTGTTGCCGTCCATACAAAAGTCGAAAGTAAGCTACCATTTACTTGCAGACATGCTAATGTATGACATATCTTATATATAATTATGTTGTACAGCAGGCGTTGAAATATGTTTAATTTGCTGTATAAAACGCTTCATCATTCATGCCTGAATAGTAATTACCAACGATATCCATTAAGTGCACAAGTATTGAACGGACTGATCATTGGTCACATGGAAAAAAATTTCGATACATCAAAATGACCACAAGGACTTTATGCAGATTATTATTCCTAAACTTAACTAACAAGTCACTTGAATCGATTGTTACAACCAAACGTTTACATCGTTCTAGTTACAAAGTCGTTTTTTGAATTATCTGAGAAAGTACCGCACAGGGTAAAATTATCTCCGAAAATGTTAACCGTATATCGGCAAATTGACCCAAGAAAGAAATATTTTCAAGTGAAGAAAAATCGACAGGGGCAGTTGAGATTGCTAGACACAACTACTTCAGACTGGCTCCATCCTTGTTTGCGGGAATACATTTTCAGTAAGCAGCATCTATAAGACCTTCCTTGAAAACCTGTGACTGTTCAGTTCATTGAATCGTACGTTAACTTACAAGTCCACCAGGTCTTCATTTGGTTTAACACACAGATCAGATTATCATACTCGATTCAGCTTACGAGGCAAAGTACACTCAAGATGACTTTACAATGAAACATCATTTTCCTCTTGGTACTGTTGTTGGAGGTTGATGCAATAACTCTTCGTTGCAGGCTGTTTATAGGCTACGCGGTAAGTTCATAGTTTATCAAAGATCGTGTTCTTGAAAGTCACAATATCGAACGTAAAAGTGTCTTCAGACCTGTGTTCATGGAACTCATCCTTTATAGATGAATTTAAGCTCATTTTGTAGAACAAAGTCCACACCAGTATTCAGCCTAAATTTTGATAATCAGGTACCCGTGGGTGTGGTTTAAAACTGAAACTGTATGCACGTGTTAATACTTCCAAACCGTAATCGGGATGATAAGGAATTTGACGTGAGCTGTGATAGTGATCACTATTCATTTAATTCCTGGTCGATCCATAATGCGTTGAACCCAAAATTCCGATCTGATTAGTCAAAAAATTGAATGGAATAAGTCGGGTAATTATCGTGAACAACCGAATTAGGATCGTAAAGCGGAATCAGGCATTTCAGATGGCCAGAGCATAATTACTCTTGTGGATATGAAAAGCTTCACCTTAATCAGGCAGACGGCTTAGGCGGCGAACTTGCCACGAAAGCTGGAAGTCAGCCTGTGTAAGTTACTGTACTTTACCTTTCATCCAAAAGCAACACCGGGCTAGTATAATATACCTAATATACATAAACCTGGGTACAACTACTTCCTTTAGGTGAGTATGTAAGAACCTCAAGCTATGTTCTGTCCATCTTTTGTTCCGTATTCTTAAGTCTCGCGAGAAGTGCACATAGTATTCTATCCAGAATTCTACTCAACTGATTGTCAGCTGAAAGGACTTAGCATATATTCAGATGTCTACCTAGCGAGCTTTTATATCTTTCCACTTTTCATTGCAATTTCAGCGTAAGAAAGTCCAAAGGCCGTTCGCCAGAGAGTCAAGACAAATACTGGTTTAAATAAAGTCAATAGATTTATCAGTTGACGAGATTTTAAACGCTATGGGGCCCTGCTTGCTGTCTACCTTTATGTTCATTAGAGGGCGCTGTTATTAAATGAAGGTAGTGTTTGTTCATACGAGACTTTGAAGACAGATTACGGTTCAGTCGATCCAGAATTATGTGCAGGTATATCGATGATACTTTGATGGTGATAGCACCAGAACCGTTATGGAACACACGAGTGCCTTTCACACAAGTTAAGGTTATGATTGGACTGAATCAATAAGCCGGGAACTTAATTTTCTAGATTTTAAAATAAATAGAAAATCCGAAGGTAATTGAGCACAGTATACATAGAGAGGGGTTATTCATTTCAAACGATATCATTCTTTTACCTAAGAACACCTATTGTGCACCAAGGAGACTTCCCGGTCTATTCCACGATTTCTTGTCACAAACATGTTCGGAGGTTAAATTATCAAAAGAATACAAGGTCTTCAGCTCAGTGTTGGAAGCTAGCGGGTAGTGTGGCGAGATGCTAGATCCAACTCAAGAAACAGCCTATATCATGGCCAATGAGCCTGCAAATTATCTGTTAGCTGTTGTTATCCCTTGTGGGTAGGACATGTCAGAACCTGCGCGGAATCTCAAGTGGTCAGTTTCCGAGGCTACCTGTAGGGTACAGAGCAAATTAGTTCACTTGGAAGACAAACGATCTATTCTGATCCTGTCAGACTCTATATATGAAATTAGCTGCAAAAACTATCAAACCTCTTGAATAAGGTAGATCGCTAGCCATCTGGATCTGCTCACTAGAGTACATGTAAGACGCCCTAAGAAGCTTCAAAAGTTTTTTCACAACTCGGGAATTTTAAACGTGATTCAGCTTTTGCTGTATACGTTATCTTCAACCAATATCAAAATAACCTTGATCATTCGACTCCATCAAACGGTGGTTTTCGCAACCACAATGAAAATACACTGACTGATGGGGCTGTGTCTAGTCCGTCGAAAATAGATTTCTGTGACTCCGTGCAAGAAAAGTTTGTCACAATCCTGATACCTACTCAGTCCTGAACAGCTATATCTATATGCACACAAACACCCAAGAGCAGTTTAACGTGTCCACACATAGTTGCAACTGAATTCGAAATCGGGATCTCAAGTGACACGCAAACCAGTCCATTCTAATGGAAACCGTGGTACGTAACGTACACCATACAACATACAACGTATTTTATTTGATTGCCCCCCCCCCCAAGTTTTTTAAAAGTAAATTGCTTGGTAAAGGCTCTCAGCTAGGGTCGATAGTTTGCAACCTGCATAGTTTTCTTGGTTTTATCTCGTTATGGTTTAACCAAGGGCTTGCTGAATGTATTTCCGTGTGTACAACTTTGCTATATCAGTGTAGTAAGTCTGAGTGAGATGACAGTACGTTTCATTCAAGCTATGTCCTTTGAGAGCTGAAGATTATCATAATCGTTTTATGTGGCATCACGCATCTAAGCATCTGTGTAAGTATAATGTGCCTTAAACTGCCAGTTCTCAGTCCAGTTCAGTTCACAGGACACGCCGGCTAGTAGATTGCTAGTCCGGTTTCTTACGCTCGTTAATAACAACCTCCCGCGCTTCGATTATGAAGATCCGACTTCAGACTTCGTCCGCCTGATACCCTTAACCATGCAATGATACACGACGGGGAATAATATTCTATTGGAATTTATATTTGAAGCGTAGAGATCACCCCCAGTGGACTGTTTCTGTAAACCGCGTTTAGAAATAATCTACACTTTAACCTATGCAGCACCAGTAATTGCTCAACTGCAAAAAACTGTTAACACCAAGAACATAGTTAACAAAATGCTTCCATGTGTGTGTTGACTGCAGTTAAAACTGAACAAAATCAAAGTTATGTGGAGAATAACACGTTATGTAAACTAATTCATACCGTTAGCACATAAGCAATCTATTTCATTTTTATTCAGATGAAGTAGTTTTGTTGGTTGACAAAAACGTTTTTTAAGATTGGAAGAAAAGTCCACAGAGTGGAAATACTTTATTTCAACAAAATTATTTAATGCATCGTGATTTTAAACACAAGTAGCTGAACAGTCCATATGAGTAGAGCACCTGACTTTTCAAACAGATGTAGGGAAAAAGAAGTTTCGCGTTGTCATGTTCTCTATGCATTTTGTCAGTATAAACGAAAGACATTTCGTGAAATATTAATGTTTCAGTTAACTTGCATCAGTATTTAACATAGTATCATCATCATCATCATCATCATCATAATCATAATAGCCATGAGCCTGACCAAAAGGTACTGTGGCTCGGGCCGCCGCTCACCTCAACAGTGACGTAGAAAATCCTAGAAGAAAACGTTACTGAGGAGGCTGAAAATTAATGAGAGAAGACTAACAGGAAGAAATGGTATGGATACAGGCCCGCCATTGACTGCGACACATCGCCATCTCGGATAGCGTCTCTAACCAACGGTTTGAGTGATCACGAGGACCCCAGCCAGGCAGGCGACACCTACCCACTTTGCTCAATGAAGCAGTCAGGGTCTTCATATTTCGTGACCAAGTTGTTGCTTGACCACCACGCGGTTTTAACATAGTATGAACCGATTTTGTACAAACTGCGCACAACAACACCCGAACAAACCAACACAATGGTTGCAGGAAAATACCCGGTTTAGACATTAGAAGAACGCGTAGCGAACAAGCTTGTTTTCGGTGATTCACCATCCGGCTAAATACAACACATTTACATGAGTAAATCATGTGGGAAAACGTACGCTATTTAATCGAACGGATTGTTATCCGTTTTAATCTTCATCACACTAGTAATGCAGTTCGCTGGGAAAAAGATTTACTACGTCAGTGACATTAGTGCATACAAAATTGGTGAATTTTTCTACTCGGCCTGAGTTATCTATCCGCTAACAGTTTCGGTTTAAGACTGCATATCTGTAACGATCTGGTCGGGCCAACTAGATGATCGGCTTCTGGAACGTGTCTAGAGATGGATGGACTCTTCGAATTTTTATGGTTTCTAGATCGGGTTTAATGTCGCAAATATTACCCTTCAGGAACATGCTTCGTCATATGTTGATGAAAGCTGTTTTGCCTATTTGGACATCATTATAACCGCAATTGAGCCACCATATTAAGTAAGAGACAGATTGATCACTCGAGTGTGTATCCTTATTGTGAGAGCCAAAGTCCCAGATTCTACTAGACAACTTAGAGTGACTGTGTCAGAGCTTGGCCACGCAAGAGTCAGTTTCTGGCTAAAGCATTCGATCAAGTGGTCAACATTTTATTGCGTTTGTTAGGTTCATTTTTTTCTCCACACCACGACTTGCCAGGTTTTGTCTGTTTTTGTTATCTTGGGTGTTTACGTATTTTTCCGGGTAAACATAACTCACCAGCGTCTAACCGTTGCTCGCTTATTGAAAGTTTGGGATAAGTCAACCACTGGTACACCCCATTTTAAAATCTGTCGATAAAAATATCGCACAAAAAGCGATTGTTTGCCCCCATTCCCTAAGATATAGTGCAGTTTGAGTGAATTCCAATTCGTCGTATGGCGAGGTAAAACATCATTCTTCATTAAAAACTAAAACATCGTTCGGGCAAAGTTTAAAGAGTCTTTCATGAAATTGCCTTTTAGTTGTTCTTAAGAAAGCATTCATCAATATAACCACATCGTCAAGTTGTCCATAATTTGCCCCTTCAAATTCGGACCGGACATTTTTTACAGGCAAAAAGATGGGATCATAAAAGAAAAAACTTAAGCCGTATAATGGGATAATATTTATAACTGAAACCAGTTTTTTCACAAAACGGTCATCTGTCTGACAAGGGCTTTTGTCTAACTTTGTGATTTTGATAGTTAAACATTAATTTAATTACATTAAATTGCGCGAAAATTGAAAAGAATATATACATTGCGGAGGATTCTGTTAATCACTGCTAAAAGTAAATTACTCAAGAAACAGAAACCAATGATGAAAAATATTGAAAATCTGACAAGCTCATCGGATTCTGAGGATCAATGGCTATATATGGCTGGGAAAAAGTTGCCTAGAATTATAAATACGTTGAGTCATTTAAATGCGTCGGTTGTATACAGTGAATTTTCGCGAAAGATTCTGAAGCCATCAGTAAAAAAACGAAATTCCTCATCTTCATCATCACTTTCATCTGATTATTAAGTTAACGTTAGGGGAAATTTTAAGAAATTATCACATATCACTTCACTTCCTGCTGACGTACAGTTGAATTAGAAAGCATGTTTTGAGGTGAATCAACACACGTTGTTAGTTTTAAAACTACTAACGATTCATTAGTACGTGTATTGTCTGACGTAGTATTTAAGACTTGGACCATGGAAGGATGACCGCATGCATATCAAGAGAGCTTGTTCCCGCTACAGTCTTAGAGGTTATTCTCACATTATATATATATATATATATATATAGTATTCAAAGGTCTTTGCATCCAAAAATAGCTCCCTTTGAAGGTAATCAAATGAAATCGATGGCCTATGAATTTAAGCAACATTCAATATTTCAAAGATATTTGTAGGTTATAATGACTCATGCTGAACTGTTAACGTCAAGGATCGAAGTGAATGGATAGTCTTCTGCTTTCAGCCAAAGGAATACGAAAGATTTTACGTTTAAAAGTAATGTAATCCATACTTAAATTACTAGGAATCTTATAAGCATGTCGGCAAATATGCAAAATCATCACGCATCGACTGACTTGCTTGAGGTACATGATGGTATTTCAGTGGACATAACTAGTCTCCCCAAAATATCATTCTGTGTTTACTAAGCAGGTAACTGGCTAACACAGTTAATCAACAATTTTGGGCAACAAGAAGACAAACTGCAGGATACGGGCATTTCACTTACTCCTGTCAATCGCTTACATAGACCATTCGGTTATATTGGTTTAGCATTAGACTATCAAATAATGAAAAGAACGAACGTCACGTAGGCACAACACATGGTAGGATAAACAGTTTCGGTTTCACGACGACATGACTAGTTGTACCAGCAGTCTCAGCCAACACGAGAACACGATGAACTGGATAAAAGAGACTCCGTTTAAAAATATTAGACCTATGTAAGTTTGCACAATAGGCAATATTTCATCAGGGCTAAAAGAAGATATATATTGCGAAATGTTAACATTTCACTTACTCCCATCAGTCGCAGACGTAAAACATGGAAGTTATATACATCATACAGATAAAGACAAACAGGGATTAGACACGCACACAAGCACACCAAGTATTATGTAATCATGACCATGGCAACGCGATAGGTTGCCTCAACCACTTTTGTGCACATAACGTCGTCTGGTAAGTTCGGATGAGCATCGCTTCACAGAAAGCTAATAGTTTCGGGTTTCGATTGCGCAACAGTATCTTGATTGAGTTTAATAGGTCAACTTGGTGACCGGTTGTCTTGAGGTGTTTAGCAATCGATGGCGTTGGATTTCGAACTGTCAGTGTACCAAGTTGAGGCTGATGCATCATTTGTTGTTTCAACCACTTCAGAATGTGTTCGGCAACTCGCTGTGATAATTGCCGATCTGTTCTTCCTATGTAAACGTCACTGCAGATGCAAGTGAACCGGTTAACAACATGGGGGACAGAACAATTTGATAAACGACTTTCGCGATTACAGTGAACCAGTCCATTGGCGGCGTAAAATAAACGCAACTGCGCAGCGTGTCTAGTCCCTGTTTGTCTTGATCTGTATGATGTATATAACTTGCATGTTTTAAGATTGAGACTGATGAGAGTAAATGAAATGTTAGCATATCGCAATGTCTTTTTTCCGCTCTGATGAAGTGGTTAAAGGGAACTCTGTGTTTCAACTAGGCAGCATGTCGGTTTTTCTTAATGCATACGTGATGTCAAGGTGACAGATCTTATAGAGGGTCACCTAATATTCAAGTAGGATTGTCCTATTCTCCCTCAGTTTGTTTGTAACTGACCTAATAACGTTCGACAGTTATGGTAATACGTAAGCGTAGTTATAAGATTTGGGTAAAATTAACTTCAAAACCTGAAATTATGAAGCGATGAAATACTTAATATATCTCGTTTTGTTTCATTGTCCATTTACAGATGTGCACTGCAGGTGGAGGTTCATAAAACAATAAAATATTTCACCAACAATACCGTACACATAGAGGGCAACATTAGAAAGGCATATATTAATCCTATCTGTCAAAGTTGCAAAAAAGACGCGAAGGTGCCTTGTTAAAAGTATGGGAAGACTGAATCACATAGATTGCTGTCTTGTTTGGTGATAGTAAGGAACATGATGAAATGATATTTTTTCGGGGCTATAAGAAAGCATCAATAGCCCAGTAATGACGGTCTTCTAAACGGTAGCTAAGAGAGCAATGAGGTTTGCATCAAACCAACCTTATGCTGTCATGTGCATGTAGTAAATTCCACGCAGAGAGGGTAGTGCTTAGCCACAAGGTTATTCCTTCAAAACACTTTTGACTTGTTTTTGAAGTATCATTTTACACTATCGTTTTGACTGGCTAATTAAACGTTAGTTAGGCATTCTTAAGGAGTGATGTTACCGTTGTAATTTTCGAAGATGCATCTAGTAGCACTTGGATGCGAATTCTCAAGCACTTGTAGCAGATGAGGGCGTCTATATGGCAAAACGAAACCGTTCTCAGGTTTTCCGGCCAACGACTTTTTAAAGTTAGGGAACTTCACACAACATTAAATACACAGCTGACCTCGCACCCGTTGATCTCAGTGACTAACACAACAGTGGTTGACAACTCTTTCAACTTTCTTCAGTCTAAGCGACACCATTCACATCGACAAATCAAACCCAATGGTTGATAACCAGCACAGCACTGGTAGCCCACACAAATGTCCCCTAGGCCACCGGGTTTCTAGTCACCGAGGTCGTAGGTGGGGACATGATGGGGTTCGAACTTTCCTTTCTTACAAGATGAAACTTTTCAGCAATTTTCGGTTTTCTCCGCAAAGTAACAGTCACCGAATACGGCGGCAAAAAGGACTTAGGAAGGTCACTGGTAGCAGCTGGTCCAGATGTTAATTAGCATGGGTTGGGGTAATTGGCGTGCGTGGTGCTGATGTGATTCAGCTAGGTTGAAACGGTTGTTCACAACTACAGGAAAAATCACCGGGACCACGTTCTTGCAACGTCCCTGTCAAACCTACCTGGCAATTTTAGTCTGCAAGTCAAATGCAAACAAGTGCCGGATTTCAGCCTTTAAGATTGGGTGAGTGCAACTGCTAAAGTGTCTAATATATTCGCTCCCACGTAACCGGGTACCCTGATGAATGACATAATTTCACTGGCTTTGATACTATGAAGCCTGCTTTGAAGAAAATTCAAATAATACCTATTAATAACTTTTGAATTTGAAGTCTCTCACTGTCAGTCACATTTTTGCTCCCAGTAAAGAACAGCATATATATTTTAAAACAAGTGGTCAAACTATTACTGTTGACAAACAAGCTGACATTTCTACATCATTATTCAAGGCATTCTCAGCACACCACTCCCTGAGTAGTTAGGTTTTTTGTTCGTTCGTTCAAGTTGGTTGTATATCGCTCTTCTCCTCTTCCTCTCCTCCTAGACAATTCGGTCTTCAAACCTTGGAGTCCCAGCGGAGCCCAAAGATATTCCAGTGCACCATCTCAGCTGTGGAATATTTTTGGACACTGCTGTTTCAGTCTGATCAACCAGATTTTGCTCATTTTTACTTGAATCAAATGGCACCTGACGTAAAAACTTTCTGCTGACGGTACAACAAAGATGCATGTGCTCATCTTCAAAAGTAAAACATTTCCTTACGCGGTGGGGTTAGGGTACGGATTATTTTGGTGTCATTTTCAAATAGCATTCATAGTAGTTTGGCCGAGTGAGAATTTATGAGACAACTGTGAGGAGTGTATACTTCAGTTGTTTGTACATCTGGTTTGAATCTAGCTCAATTCCAGATTTTTCGCAGTTGTCATTTCTGAACAAAGTGAAACACTTTCGAATATGAACTACTATGACAGACGAGACAGGTTTATGAACCACCACTATGGTGACAGTTTGTGAAAGTTTCTTCCTTTCACATTTGCAGGAATAGCTAAGCAAAACTGTTTTGACAACCAAGTTCTTCTCAGTGGTATCAACGTACATTCCTTTGTAGTTTTGAAAAACTGGTCGAAACTTCTGAATTCAGTCAGATTGTTGTACTAGATTAAAATGCGTAGTAGACGTCAAACCCTTAGATGGTGATATGATCTGTCCTTTTTGCCCGTCAGTAAGTATGGATAAGCATGAATTTCAGACGCTTTCTTAGACTTCTTTTGTTCTGCTCACATTTTCTTTTTGAAGAATCACCACTTCAATATACGGGAAAGTTGAATCGTATTTCAAAACGCAAACATCACATTTCAACACTTACTCAGCAATTCTTCGAGTTGATCAACAATGAACGATTTTATGAAATTGTCAAGCAAACAGAAGATATCAAACAAATACTTGATTACATGTGGTGTCCAACCAGACCACTGGAAAGCGTTGGACAGTATGCCATTGGTGAGGTCGTTTAAATTATTAAATAATTTTTGTGTGTTATCTTATGAACCACCAAATAAATCGTGATGTCCTACGAAGATCTGAAAAGCTTTTTATCCTAGTTTGCATAGATAGCCATTCTGTCGTTAGTGTAAAGGTCATTTTGGCTGTGAGGGAAGTTACTTTAAGCACACTCGTCGGTTTATCTAAACCATTGTTTTTCTTCATTCTAAAGAAGTTATTTGAGGGTGACTCTTAATGAGTAGCCAATCAGAGGAAACTTTTAACAAAGTAGACATACACCGCGCATCAATTTTCGCACGAGCATATGGAAGTTACTGAAGAAATTGATAGTTTGTTCTTCCTAAGATTTACACTTGGTGGATAAAATAGATGTTGTCTGTCGGTTTACTTCTGCCGCAGCTACATGTCACACTGACGATTTTACGAAACAGCGCTGTCCGGCGAATGGTTTCCTTTATTTACGTAATAAAACAGGCACATAAAATGTGCTCACCTAAACTTACAGGCGGGTTTAATTTGAACATTGACCTTCAAAATCCGCCTGCTTTGGACAACATCGTGGCGCTGGAGTGTGATCATTGTTAGAAAATGTTAGAAAATATGGCGTTTCATTAAAACCCAGAAGAAGATGGTCAAATTTGAATTTTTGTGCATACAAACTAATGTGTTCCTAGACCTGTAATGTCATTCGATAACAGTCATGCAGAAAAAGATGGTTTCTCAGTTTTTATACCGCTTATCTTATTACCTCCAAAAACTGACTAAATTGCAACAAAGATTCCCATTTAATCTGAGAACACAAAGGGTAATAAACATAGGCTCTTGATAATTTATTATCGGATCAATACAATTATAATGGATATTAAAAAGGAACTAAGATGTTCACTTGATTACACTTAAGTTCAAGCAATCACACACGTACTAGTACATACAACAATGACATAAATCATTGTTTAAGACACGGACTATGTTTATATCTAGTGTTCAAGGTCGGTTTCCTGTATGTATATGGGTAAGTGTGCAGCATGAACCACTCAATGCATGGGGAGCTGCGAAGATCTGAACGAATCATCCTCACGACCAGTGCATCATGTTACATTATCTGATTGCTATCATTTCGGTCATGTTGAAAATCCGCCGTCAGACCGGATTTAGTTAATGGATTTGGACGTTGTATATGACCATAACCGCTTTTGACCTGTCTATTTAGTAGTTGCTTACGGTAAGAAATGACAAAACCGCAGTAGTGATTGATTTTGTAATCCCGGCTGTGACCCAGTCTGTGTAATGCCCATTAGTCGGTTTGGACAGGCACTTAGCCATTCGACCGGTGTGCTCTGTTGTACAAAGGCAGTACGGAAAAGAATACACAAGCGTTGACTTGTCGTAGAAAGATAGCACGTCTTCAAGGTTAATTTGACATTTTGGCTGCTTTGCAGTATCCCAATTAACCGTGCTGATCCGATAATGAGTCAACAAAAAACCTAGGTTTGTAATATCCCCTGTTTTCTAACTGCATTTTCACGTTCGTAAACATATTTTATCACCGTGGTCTCCCTTGACTGAACTGTGTTTTGAGCTGAAAACTAAAATCAACCGTTAATTGTTTTCTCCTCTCTCAAAGCGAAACATGCTTCGATTCACTACATCCTCTCTACGCATGCGATCCTTCCATCGTCTGAGTGCTTCACACGTAAGTTTCAGTCAAGTTCCAGTTTTCCAGTTGTTTTTCACTTTTCTATTTATCATCTCGTGTTCTTTTTTGTATGTTCATTGCCATCTAGCTGAAGACATTCACAGGATTATGCACCTGCCCATAGAATGGATAGGAGCACTGCCAAGACAAGAGGACACGCGTTGTATCACACAGTTTATTGCCCGATTCGCTGGTAAGTAGTCGAAAGTCGATGTAAACTATTTGACGGTTAGGCTATAAATTTCATAATTCTACCAATATTAAGATGATCCGGTGCAACATAACTGCTAGATTCCTAGTGTGCAAAATCATATCGTCGTCGAAAAACGGCGAGGATAGTCGTTCACACAGCTCATTGAAAATTGATTGTTAAATACTGACATTTCGTTCACTGTTACCAGTTGTGACGTTCAAGGACTTCCCTTAGTGAAGTGGTTGTACTACAGAAGTGAACCGGGAACGAAGAGGGAAAATCCGAACCGCAGTCAACAGAAAGCAGTTATATGAGATTCACATATGGCAGTTGCTGCAATTATACGTAATGGGAACTTCAAGATTCAAACTGAACCTCACCCACACTTGTTCTCATACTTCGCACTCAAATGGATTATCCAGCCAGCTCTTTTAGAAAAGAAGCATTGAACTCGAGTTTTACCCTTGTTAGAGCTCGTCAGCGGTGCATGTTTTTTCCACGGTCTGGACTGGGACTTGGGTTAAGCCTTCATGAAGCAACCTTGTTAGACAGTGCGCCACTAACCTCGCAATAAGTACGACCGAATCATTATATCTGGGTTGGTTGGTTGGTTGGGTTGTGTGTGAAGTTGCCTGACCGTCTCGACAGGTCACACAGCTACTGACCGTTAACCCCAATCGATAACACCGCAGTTAAATTTCCTGAAACAGTTCAAAGCCTCCGAGCTCGTTAAACCTGCTAAGTGATAGTTTGGCTTACTTTTAAGTAGCCAGGGCCCTGGTTAATTGCAAGTTATACTACAATTTGCTCATAACGTGTTATCCTCAATCCATTTATCTATACACCTCCATTTTGGACTGATCAAACCGAAGTAATTTGGCCGCAAAATTCGTGCTACTCGCTATTTTTGAGTAGTGAAAGTTGTCTTCTCAGTAGTTTCGTCCGGACGGATGTTTGAAGTTATTTGTGTTCGTCAGTTTGACAAAAACGTAAGAAGACGATCCATTTAATGTGTGATGCAACCTGATAGTCGAAACAGTAGTAGAAAACATTGTCCAGAAATGGACCATGAAATGAATGGAGTAAACGATGTAATCTGTAATCTTGCGATATTAATCGGATTCAATTGTACTTTGAACACCACTCAAACTTAGTAAGTTTTTTAAATATTGCCCGCATGGGGAACAAACACACAAACTATGTTAAACGGTCGTATTTCTGATGGTTTCCACCTGAAGTATTAATTTTGAAGGTGAGCATGTTTCTTTGGTATTACTATCCGCTTCCCTGTTGACCAACTGTTGACTGGTATTCGCACCCTCTGAATGCTCTGTACGACTTAACCCGCCATGCGAAGTCAGTAAAATCAGCTTAAAACCTGACGTGTCATGCTGACTTGTGCCTATTGCAAACAATTTGGACCTTTTTTCTTTACGCGAAACCTCTTCAAACTTATGTTAACTTCATTCATCCAAGTCTTACTTAGGGAAGGTGATTACGATGGTTAAAGTGACATTCCAGAAGAACTTGTTGCTATCATGAAAAACTATTGAATATTTTATGCATGTTTTGCGTTCAACACACAGTGTTAAATATTGTTTATTTGCTGAATTTTTTCAACAAGACGCTAACAACACAAACGTAATTAACTTCGAAGTCTTTCCACCGTTCCGCTGCCCTCTGTTACAGCAGTTCACCAGGCTCTGATAAGATTGTGCTTTTTGCAAGAAGGGGCTCTTTAAATAGTTTTCTATTCAATTACGAGCAGGAGCTTCTTCAAATCATAGAACTCTTTTTGAACCAGACATTCTGTTTGCAGATAGTCCCTTAAGATATTAAAAGCTGTACGAATTGTATGACTTAATTTTCCACTCTTTAGCTATTTTTCTGTATAACTTCACCATTCTAAAGTTTCGTATCTCTGTGACCAACGGACTTGTATGATGCTATAGCTATTATGAGTCTGCAACATGAATGACAATAACATGACGGCAGATGACAAGTTTGAAGATGGATATATCCCTACGGCTAGAAAATAAACTTGAAGTTAGCCCACAAATCAGTGTACAACAATCGACGCGAAGAATCATAGACAGTAGGACAGATGCATAAAATTGGAGACTGTCTGGCTTCCATGGCAGTTACATTTCTGGTATCTATGCGCCAACAACATCATGAGACAATTTGGTTAGTAGTTTCAACCGGGAGGTGGTATTAGACAAGATGAGAAACTGTGTTGGGATAAATGCTAAATAACTATTGTAGGACAAAGGTGGTTGTAATTTTCAATGTGGGACAATTCCGTAACAAATATTTGCCCATTCTGCAGTGAAGTGAGGGCAAGGTGAGTGCAGCATGATTTTACTGATTAAATTTTCAACATCTGTCAACCAGAATTAAAAGGTAGATAACAAGTCGGCGAATTACGATGGTTGATGAAACAAGGACTCCGATTTTCCATGATAAAAATCGGATGTTTTGTGTGTCATGTGCAGACTAACTTGACCGAAGTTCCCACCAGTTTTTGTGTCTATAATAGTTTGTAGACATTGAGAAAGAGCGGACAAATGTTCGCTCTAAACCGGTAGATTCTGAGACTTAAACATTATAAAACTACCTTCATGCTGTTAATCAGTTGTAGGTAATTATTTTAAAAAAGTTTGGACATAACACAGAAGTTCTATAAAGACTGCTTAACTTGCCAACACATGAACTATTCGTGGTGTTGTGTGCAATGGTTTTTCTCACTTTTGTAATACATGTCACAGGGTAATCAAAACTTATTGCCACAACGATGTACTGTAAACCTTTGATATGCTATTGAGAATGTAAATAGGTGTTATACTATACAGCGTTCTTCTAAGAAAGCCCTGTATGAAGAAACGTTCACCTAGAGAGACCACTCTCTTCACCTCTTATAGACATTCTATGTATGTTTGATTGGAGGCAAAATTGTTCTTAGTGATTTAATCCTGTTCCTCACCAGACATTCAATTTCGTTGTTCTTGTCCGTTTTCTTTTTCCTTCATGATTTTATGGCAGGTAAGTGTCATTCAGGACCACTGTCGTACTGCTCTCTTTGTCAATGTTAATGAGGACCACCGAAAAGATATTCACCCCAAAATCCGCTCACGGATCAGGGCCTGGATCTCGATGTAGTTTGAATCTCTCTGTGCAGATTACGGTTTTATTGTTTGAAATCTATGGTGCACGTATGGCATTCTTGGGGCATGTGTAACAAAATGCAATGGAATAGCTCATGTTTAATAGCAGACTGTGCAGAAGGGTGATAAAACACCGACTAACAGCAAAATCGTGTGTTCGCCTAATGGTGCTCGCAAAAATGTTGAGCGATACAGTGCAACATTCGGTTTAATCGGGGAATTCAATTGAAATCATCGCGCTTGTCAGTGCAGTCGTAACGCAGGTCAGTCCATTTTGTCACAGTTGCGAACTGTCAGATTCTGTCAAATCTCCGCGGCAGGTAACCGAATAGTAAATAAACTGGAAAATAAAAAATGAACTCACAAAATACTACACTGGAAATAGAACAATTCTACACAAACTGAGCTGTCTGGCAGACCAGACATAAAGAACACACAAACAGTATTCATCATAATGGTTGAGGGATGTTACCTCGACAAAACAAAACCAACAGAATCCGAAGCAAGCATGATGACTTTGAGGACACATTTCTCGAAAAACTTCACAGAAGTTCTGACGCTGGGACGTGATATACAGTTTTTTTTCAACAGAACTTTGTCAACCTCTTCACCGCACATCTTACTAGTGATAGGATAAATTAATGTGAATGTAATTTTTGAGAATATTCACATAGTTTTCAGTGACGTTACAGCACTTTTTGCATAAAGCAATGCGCTTTAATCGACCACTACCTGTTCGGAGTAAACCTTGACTATGCTGTTACCACCAAACATTCGAATACATTGGAGATCTCGTCGAGATTGCCAGATCACAAATCACCCAAGAAGTCAGATCGTACCGATGGAGGCAAAATCAGGGAAGCATTGTAGTTCATTCATTTTGGCAGGACTTTCTTCAAGTCGCTTGCAAAAATCTGGAAACTCTCCTTTGATTCACATTTTCCAACCGTTTTAGTAGCCTACCTGAATGAATAGTGACATTTTTCGCTTTTAATAATTCAAACCTGATGGAGGTAAACGGTTCAGTTGAACCAATAAACAGGCTACATCACCACTGCTCTCAGACTCCGTTGATCGGGACAGGTAGTCGGCCACCGAATACATTTCGCAATGCGAGGCTAAATGCTACGAGAACAGCTGACGACTTTAAAACCACTGATGATGAAGAAAAATCAATGAAGAGGTCAAGTTTAAGGCTTCCTAAACGGCAGCAATCAGTTAGGAAGTCTTGTGATTTCACATAGAATTAACAATGATTCTGTTTGAGTTTGGATTCGACAAAGCGGTGTTGTTTAAAGATTCATAAAACAGGATGGTTGTGTTTTCCTGAAACAACTCCAATTTTATACCGAGAAGCGGCACTAAATAGAATTAATTTTACCTACGGCAAAACTGACCTTATAACGGCTTTGATAGGCGGCAAACTTAGAACGCTTCAAATTGATCACTGATGTGTATCGATACGGAGAAGATATTTTTAGTTTGACATTTTAGAAAAAGGATTTTTGTATCAATAAATCTGTAAATCAACACATCTGGAATATAATCACCTGTTTACCAAAGATCACAGTCAGCCACAAGTTTCAGATGGACGAGTACTAGTTGAACTATGGAGCATATCGAAATCGAAACGCTAGCTAGCTGTCCAAGACGTATGAGTTTGCATTTTCAGAAGTATATTTTTCGGAATTCATAATAACTATAAATGTAGAAAAATTTTCAAGGACGTCACACGCGCGGTTAGCATTAATACACCTGATAAATAAAACAAGAATAATTTCAACTTTACGTGCAATTCCGTCAGAATTGCCGGTAATGAAACTGAATTACTTATTAGTGTGGCAGATTTCATAATTTAGACGAGGCCCCATTGTGAAAAATCTGGATTTTGACTGGATTCGTACTAGCGATAAAAACAGCATACCCAAACGCGAAAAGTGCTCTACCAGCCGATCTACGAAGCCATGCCGGGAGCTTAGGAGTTTCGACACGTGGACTCATGTACCTATCCAACCCAGTATTATATGGAATACACAGTATTTATAAAAATTGTGCTAGAAATACCCAAACCAAGAAGTTGATCTTTCGTACCGAATCATATTTGATTATAATGGACGAATCGGCTTAATTATTGTTTGAGGGTTGTTGATCTGCGTCCTTAAGATTCATCTTGAATGGGACGCTGAGATCGCAGAAGTGCGGCAGAAATCATCCGTTCCATCTATAACATATCTTTGTCGTGATAAAAATCGACTGAGTTATTCTGTTGTCACCACAACTCTTTGAATTTTCGCAAATCTGCTTCAAAGGAGCTGTCATGGGTGTAGCTCAAGAAGAAGACTGTGCAAGTATCAGTATACTCTTTTTTCTAATTTCCAAGAGCTTTATCAACTAGTTTACGTGAGTCATATAGAATGGCCTGCCATATAAATTGAACATCACCCACAATTAATTGCAGCTGTCGCATCCCAATAGGCTTTCCAGTCAACCCTTCTTTCGAAAGGAGCCGACTAGGAAGTCTATGGGAGTGCAACAGCTGTGATCAATTGTGGATGATGTTCAATCTGTATGAAAACCAAATTCCCTTACCGCGCATCAGTAGAACAGTATGTCATGTTTTCTGAAAATGTGTATACCGCCGACGTCGAGACTTATTGGACTGATGCACATTTCCAATGAAATTAAGCGGCACCAGATCAGCATACCACATTGCTTAGATCGAGTTGCATTAATGAGCAGTAAACTTTTATAAAACTCAAGTTGATTTGGGCGGACCAGAACGGACAGTTACAATTTCAAATACATAATCAGCAGGTGATTTAGCGATAGACAAGAATTTACATAACCTTAGAATGGATAGTGAATATCCAGTAATACTCTTTATAGAAATACCCGTTGCTTCGAGTGAAGCACAGGAGCTTTGGTTGCTTAACACATTAAATCGTAATGAAAGATTCCACTCTACCAATGTCTTAAATAAACCAGTCTACAGCGCAGTCACCGGTGAAACAAATTTGTGGGAATTGGCGGTAGGAACGAGAAACTTGAACTAGAAGGGACGGTCATGTTGCATCAGGGAACATTATCCCAAACAAGTTTTATCATTTTCGTATACCGTTTGAAATGTCCAAATTTACCACCTTTGTGACATTTAGCGTGCCGCAAAGTACAAATAGGTCGAAAATGCCTGAAACCACAAGACTTGCAGTTGTTCCGTAATCACAGAGAATTGTTAGCACGAGAAAACAGTTTATCATGTTCATTCTTTGGCATTGTGACCTTTTAAAATTGTCCCCATTGTTGGCGTAAAAGACGCTCGTGATAATTACTACTGTAAAACACCAATTGCTTGCTTCGTTATACCCGATTTTCTATCTTGATATTGTGTGCAAAGAGCCTTCACATTTTGACGAGCACAGTTCTACAATAATCTTATTTATTTGTAAGTTTGAAATCCTGGTTTCAATGACTAGGCAGCAATAATGCAGTGGCAATCTTTCGAAATTGCATCCAGCTCCCTGTGACAAAAGTTGAACAATGAAGTCCCGTACCTTTTAGTTTTCAATCCTTATAATGATGGAAAATATTGTCGTTTAAGCCGTTTTAGCTTGGCTTAGTTGCATATGTTTTAACAGCAGTTCTTTCAACACAACTGTTGAAATCAGGATACTAAAATCACCGAGTTCTTCAAATGTTCATATGCACTTCTTTCAACGGGTGCGAGGTATTAACTTATTCTGCCCATGTCGTTCATATTTCTTCTCGTGAGATATCAACGTTGAATATAATCATATGTCTCATGTGAGCTGAAAAGAATATTCAAGTCTTCTGAATTGTGATAGCCGTTAACGAAATCCTTGAATGCTGCGACATCGGATGTAACGTTCTAGAAGTATATAAAATGCCATGCGTTTGTTCGGTTCAAACCTGACAATAAATTTGATGTAGTACAGATAACCAAACAGCTGATAACAGAGTCCGATTTTCATTTAGTGAAATTCACAATGTTTGAATGACGTACATCAACGTGCAACGAGACTGAAGTTTTCGTATGGAATCACCAAAGAGGTCTACACGATAAAGCTGAACCACTCTACAAACAGACAGGATTGTTTTTAAAGTTTATTTGATTATCACACCGGTTTTAAACGATCAGGTCTCTTTTCTGCGCGTGTTACACTTCGCCTTACGGGTCAGAGTTGGAATGTGGACATCCCTTAACTAGTGTTCTCCTAAAATAACACTTTACTACTGGTATTTATGCACGGACTTAATTTTACGTATTGCGTGTGATTCATAATTTTTGCGTGAAAAAGCTTCAGTGATCTTGATATACTGCCTCAGCAAAACCAAGTGGGCAAATTTTCTGTTGCATCCACTAAATGCCATATGGTAAGTTATTGTGATGTTACAGCTGAAACTCCTAAAATGATACCTCAGCTTGTCATCTATTTTAAATTTAGAGTGTACAGCAATTGGTACACGAAACATAGTTTATGTGAGCACGTCAGAATAGAAGTGCTTATGAATACTACTTTGCTTACGCTAACTCAAAGGTTACAACAACATTTCAAATTTGGTAGGTACAGTGTTGGATACTATTGCCAATTTTATTTTTAAGAGACCTTCTTGCAAAAAATCCTGGCTGAGCTTGTATATGCCAAAGGAGATCAACACCCGAGGAAAGACCACCCCTGATTGATCCCGGCAGTGGCACATCCAAGGTCTACCAGCACATATGAAATATCAGCAAGTTTTTTTTATCTTCATGCCGTTAAAGGATATGTTTCATGGCCCACAGTATTTACGTTACATGATATTTTCAACACCAACTATCTGAGGTGACTCATTAGTATATTAATTAATGAATTATGCGGTTCTACTATCACTGCCAGTTGTTTGAATCCGTTGAGACATAAGTTCGCTCGGTATTCCGATACGTCCTTAAAAATTCATTTCACTGAAAACGGCGGAACATTCCCTGAAAGACAGCGTTGGGAAGGACGGGATGGCAAGCCTGTTCTAGTCTGCTGAGCCACAATTGATCACTTAGCAGATTAACTGCATCGTCAAAACTTCATTCCTATATTTTGTTTATTGTTGTAAGCCAATCACTGCAATGAGTTTCATCAACGTTTTTAGATTACTTTAAAAATTTGCTGTTGGTCTAAATTCGCCTCTTATCTGAACTCATAATGAGCCCAAATCCACATTTGGGAGGTAGTTTAAATCCAGTCATCGTGTTCTCAGGCGGACTTTTCGATATAAAGTACGCTACAATATATTCGATTTGGGCGACGTTTACAATCTACTCCGGCAGTTCATATTAATGCTGTTCGGGTTTATCGAAATTCAGACACAGATGACTCATGATTTTGCGCACGTGACTCTTTCAAAATGACCCCGCATGAACAGAACTGTTTGCACGCAAGCCATCAATCAACAATAACGAGATGGAAGATCCATTGGACAAGCACGCTCGCAAATGCGGTCAAAGAGTATTTTTGGACATTATCCGCTATGCCTCAAACGGTGAGCTGCCTGCAAAACTAAAAAGGCGAGTGCCCATGAATTATGGATGTTTTCAAGAGTAAAAACGATTTCGGGTGTAAAATAATTTGATTTCAGTGTCCCTGACTGCCACTTGGCCGGCTTCTTCGCATGTCGTTAATGAACCATGTGGTTTTTACTCGGTATCTAGCGGAAGTAACCGATGAACTGGTGAAACTACACAACAACTGAAATAGCTTTTTTCTCCTACATGGGTCGTAATTGAAATTAGGTTAATTGTTGAATAGAGGTACAATGAGGTTTCATGTTGTGTCCGAAGTTCTTGGTCGAGGCGTAAAATCATTTAGTGAGAGTGAGACTGACATGTGTGTAGTGTGGTTGAGTACTTCAACCTCTGTTTTCGAAGGGGATAGTAGATTAGTTTGGTACACACGTTACAGATGTGAATGATGGGCAATTCTGCGCAGTTCAGTGGCACGGTTTGACTGACATGCGTGTGTCTGTATTTCTCTGATAGCGTGAGGAGGGCACTAGGGCCCTTGTGTGAGGTGTAGTGTAAATGTCTCCTGTTCACGGGTTCATAAGTTGTTAAAGCAGAAAAGAAAGGTCTTTGGTTGGGCGTTTTTGCTTCTGTATTAATCAGGCAAAATTGGGTTAGAATGTTTATAGGTGTAAAGAAATGGTGAATGTAAGTGACTATTAGGAAACTTCGAGGAAACTGCTGACGTGTAATCGTATCACCAACGAACAGTAAAACACATCAAATCAACATTCTGTCAGATGTGTACGCTTAATGATCTATGAGACCATGCTATAGTGGCGGATAAGAAACTTGGAATGCAGGATACCGGTCGAGTAAACTGTTAAAAGTCAACCAATTCAGCCGTGATGACATAAATGGACATCGTGTTCCAATGTGAACACACCTTCAGTGTGAAAGGGTTCTGTCTGCAAAGTAGCCAGCTTATTCTATAGTCCACTTTCAACGAGTGACCTTTTGGAGTGTTATTTCTGTTTATTGGGAGAATATATGTCAGCGAAAGAATTGGGGTATGAGAGTACTTTGTACGTACGAATTATGTCACTCCTGAAGTAACTAACTCAAAACTGATCTCATTCTGTTAATCTCTCTTGGTATGATATTTTCTTGAACCCCATAATTTTTCTAGTGGTCCGTCTCTTAATACTTTGAACGAGTGCTATATCTTTTTATGATAAGACGACAAGTCTGCAAATTCGTTTCCCAATGTGGGCAAGCTATGAAAGTAAACATAATGAGGAACACCTTTTATTAAGAGTTTCAGGGATATGTGTACCCTTTAATCTTTGGCTTCACAGTTTGTACGGAGACTTAAACTTTCTGCCACTAAGGTCCCTAGGTCTTATTCGGATACTGACACGAGATTATTTATGTCGCCAACGTGGCGGTCAGCATAATTTTGACGGTGAATATACATGAATTAACATTTATTAAGCTGTTTGTTAACCGGATTCAGTGGCGTGAATGTTGTCGTCGTTGTTTTTGTTTATTTGTGAATTAGGTGCATTTAATGAGGTGGGGCAGTGAAGCCGTAAGGAAGCCGTTTTGCTGATGACACCTTACTTTAACTCACAGCTAGATTGTCTGACTGTTTTCAAGGGTTAGGCGCCTTGATATTGAATACCAAAGTATGGACAAAACTATTTTTAGTGGCTAGTTCTGTTCCTCTCCTGCTGTTTTTCGTTTTTCTCTCCTTCCGGTTAGAACCTTTCTTTTTTGATGGTTGTATTATGGTTAGGCATCAGCAAAAACCGCTAATGTGTTGCTGCTCATGATGATGAAGATTTTGACATTCGCGAGTTAGATGGTCCACGTTGTTCTTCCTGGCTATCACCTCTTCCGGGTACTCTAGGACTTGCCAGAGCTTTGCTGTTGGCGTAGGGCAACATTGGTGAGTTGACTGTGCGTGGTGTCCGTGAACAAAAAAGTAAATGACAACGGCCTTGAAGTGGCTCTTTACGAGACGCCGCTGGTGGTAGGGAATGGCTCTGATAGCTGTCTGTTTACCATGACGTGGAACCTGCGTTTAGTCAGATAATCCTCAAGCCACATGAATAAGCGCTGACCAAGGACATAACTATTTGGTTTCCGTAATAAGATGAAATGACCAGCCCTATCAGAAACTCCGAGAAGGTCGAGATAAATCACATCAGTAGTCAGCCTTGCGTCTGTAACCTTCACTCAAAAGCCACGAGCAATCAACGGATTCGTAACGTATGATTATACGTTTCAAAATCCATCTTATCCCTTAGTGATGAAATCAAGGTTTCCGACCTTGGCCCGAAGAAAGTCGTTTACTAAACTCGCCATTGCTCCGAAGACCGTTGAATGCAACTCAACTGGTCGGTATTCCGTTTGGTCATCTGTAAACTAAGTTTTGAGGATGCGGTTGTGAACCGTCTTTAAGGTTTTGTTGGCTGACCGGTTGATAAGGGGAGATCAAAAAGTGGTGTTAGTGAATGTCAAGTTGGTGGCGCAGTCTTTCAAGATAGCAGGAAAGGTTAATTTTGGGTCGAGTGATTTGTGAGTTTGTGAGTTTTCTGATTTTATACTGACTTGTGACATTAAACTTTAGGGTAATCAGGTTAGGCTGTTGCCTACTTATTTAGAGTTGTTTGTGTTTTGCAGTTATGCTTGCGTACATACCGTTTATTCAGAATGTTACCCACGGGTGAATCCGTATTGGCAAATCCACCGGAAGTTCGAATTTGCGAAATACCAGCCTTACTTCTTTTGTATGTTGCGACTTTACTGTGAAAAGCTTAGGTTTCATCCCTAGTTTTTCATCAAAACAGAGTTGATAGAAGTGGGGGGTAGTATGGTTGATCGTAGCTGGAGTACGATTGCGCTAAGTGACAAAGTCGACAACCGCAATTCCAGTTTGTTCCAGCTATTACCAGTTTCGGGTTGAAAGTTTCAATAAAACCGGGCGTTTGGTTCTATTTCTCAGACCTATTAACTGCTTATTATGTCGGAAACACTTTACTGCAACATGGCTGTTAACGGTTTCAAACATCTTCTAAGTGTCCTGATGGAGTCAGTCCAAGCAAACCTGCTGAGCGGTGTCTTTATTGCTGCAAACACCACTTTGTGATAGACCTTTAGTCCCATATTTTGGAAATAGCTGAATTATAATATCCTATGTTCACCACGACTATGTGAAACAATGATTTTTAGAATTTCTTTCGTATCAACTATCTTGACGTACTTGCCATCTTGTGTAATTCAGAATAGATTGAAATAAATCAGCCTTCACTACCGCAGAATAACATTGTAGTATTAACTGAATGATTTAACAAATCCAACGCCAGATTGAATAACATTTTATTATTGTTGTTTGAGTTTAGCCAGAAATGGTGTTGTATATAGTGTGTTGTGCAAGGCTGTTTCGGCATCCCGCTGCAAAAAAGCGGATCAGTTCTAAATGATGTTAACTATTTTTCAAACTGGTTCCGGAAGATCCAGTATCAGTTTGCCATGGATGGTTGGGTAATTATCTACACCTCCTCCCTTACTGATTTTTTTTATCACTGTGGAACACTGTCATACCAGGAATGAACAACACGTTGTCCTGCACTTCTTTCTTATACCAGATGCTCACTGTAAGTGGACTTCACTAGGAACATAGGTTTCGAGGCTCATCCACACTTTTAAATAGTAAGGCGGCGTTGATGTAAAAACAATACCGGTAGGCAGTTCTACCGTCTATAGTAAGCACAGCAAATAACTTTATTCGAAGAGATTCTTTGAGTGACCATGACTGAGTCAGTGTGTTTTAGTGTGCCTGGAGGCCACCGTCTCTATGAGAATAACTTCTAGTGGAGTTTTCGAAATTTTAGACTGGTTTCACCGTCTACTTGAAGGTTACTCAACATAATCTCTTGCAGAATGACACCCTATCACAGTAGGCAGCTGTGGTCGGGCTGCAGGCCAAGCTGTTCCGTTGTTAGGACGATTATTCTCAGTGATCAAGGCTCAATAACTCAGCCTAAGTAAGCTGGGCCTGGCAGACAAATTAGGCCAGTGAGTTACAAACCAACTGCAAGGAGCCTCCGCTGGTCCAGATTATGCACCGATTGAGTAACGACTCCAGAAATTTTTGAAAACAAGTACGTTGAACATAGTGATGATCTTGTACGTGCGTTTGCCAACCCGTCGGATCTCAGATGGCGGCTGCAGATGTATGTATTTGTCTCGGTTAGGACGTATCCTAATTGGGTTACCACTTCTGCTGCGACTGACTTAATGTAACGCCATCAACTGCCCGAAGTCAGCTACGACATGAAAAACAACTTGCAGGGGACGCAACTAGAAAGCATAATTAAGACCACAGCTGTCGTTGTATTTGAAGTAGGTCTTGGGATATATTAGGCAACCGAACTGTTTGTGGAGTTGTAAAACTTTTTACTGCTCCGTTATTTTTAATCTGGTAACATTTCCCAAATACCCTCGGGTGGGTTAAGCACAAACACAACATGAATGTTTCGTCGAATCATCTTAGCTGTGTTGATGTTCAGATATACGGCGTTTTCTTCAAGGTGTGCGTCAGGTTGGAAGGGCCGGGTTTTTTCGAGCTTCTTTTCTTCCATTTCGACAGGGTACGTCGAATATAATTGCGAGAGTGTCAATTTTTGGTTTTGGTTGCGAACGTCTGCCAGACTGGGGTAGTATTTGGACCAATACAATAAATTCCAAGGCCGGCATGTTTTTTAGATGCTGTCGCAGTAGCACATGAACTGTACCTCAGATCATCAACACAAATACGGTCAACCGAGGGGATATTCACCTACTTGCCACGACGGGTCTTGTCATTATCATCATCATCATCATCCTCATAGACAGCAATACATCATTGTTTCACATTGATGCTTAACTGCCACACAACCACGAAGAAGAAAAAACAGACGTTGTGTGGGAAGAGAGAAGAAAAAAAGAAGGGGACGGGGAGGGGACCTAACCACTAAAAATACCTACGTCTGTATTCAAACATTCAACGCCAAGGCGCCTACACCTTGCTAACAAACAACCGAGCTGTAAGCGAGAGTAAGGTGTCATCAGTAAGACAGCTTCCTTGCAGCTTTTACTGTTACGCGCTATTAAGTGCACTCACTTCACAGACAACTCGGGCAAACAATGACAACATTCGCGCCACTGAGCTCGATTAACCACCATCTCACCTAGCGTCCCAAGCCACCGACTCTGTGGGTCGTGAGGTCTCCAGCGCGGGGGACGAACCCGATCTACAGTGGCCAATCCCTTCATGAACGATTTTATTTCTCCACGCCAGGTCATCATCTGTCCACCTCGCATCTTGTACCAGTCGGCCACAGCGCCGGCAGAGAGTACTTGGTGTGGCAGACGACTAACGAGCATCCCCAGTACATGATCTAACCATCCAATTCTGTGTAAGTGTAATAATTGGACATAATAACTCATTTGGCAATCACTATCGAATACCTACTTCACAACCCTCTCATTGCTTACTTGCTGGTGCCATCCGATAGAAGCGATCGAACCCAAACATCGGTGGTCATATATCTGGAGGCGATTCACGTCTTCTGCCCTGATCGGTCAAGTTTCGCAGGCATAGAGTAACACAGCCCTTAGTGTCACTTTATATGCGCGACTCAGAGAGATTCCAATCGGTCGCCATAGATATCTCAAATTAGCGAACACCACCTTAGCCTTAGAGATGCACGCTTCCATTTCATTTTTTTGCACCACCACCGCCGCTAATGCAGCTTCCCGGATACGCAAACCGGTCAACAACTTCCATGACTTTATTGTCTGACAATAAATTCACTCATTTTCGACCAGGACTTCTGTTCTTAGATTTGGTAAGGCATGTTGAAGTGTGCAATGCATTTTATTAAGGCAACAGGTGAGGTGCTAACTGAGTTGCAGGCTCACCAGCACACTCTGGCCTGGTGTCAGGACAGCCATATGGGTTGGCACATATATCTCAAATTTTCAGCTGGGCTCTGTTTTTAAGTCTTGTAAACTAGGAGCGGAGTGAACCCACAAGCTGAATGAGCTCGGGTCCTACACAGAAGGCAATTTAGAATTCTACCAAATTTGCGGATTCATTTGTCACAAACCGTGCATGTTGAGGACGACTGTCTGAGTGACCGCTACTATATAAGATACTCAGTTCAACCCAAGTACATCACAAAATTTAACATTCAGGCAAATACATGAATATCCAGTCTTCCGACGATTAGTCTCAAGGATGCCAGAAAGAACTAAGAGAAACAGCACAACATATAAATCCAAAGATGACAGAAGATAAAATATCGTTCGCCTTTAGGATATCGCATGAAAAAGCCTACTCAAAATGTTACCTCTCTGCAGATAATGTCGGAAGCTGAGCGGGGGTTTGTGATCGGAAGGTCTCCAATAATATCGACGAACGGGTCGTGATGACTCGAAATAGTTGGGGCATCTACGTGTGTCTCGAAGATTCACTTGCTTGACTCAATGCGGAGTAATGTCACATTTGCATTGTGCTCTTGCTGTCACTAGCAGTGAGTCTGAATTGCAAGTGCTAGGTCAAGAATTCCTCTTGAACACTTGTGTCCATTTTACGCAACATGGCGATCAAATAGTGTACTAGGTATCCGGTCGCAGACCTTCTTGCGACCAGGTGTGTAGGGGTATTACGTGGAGTAGACCAATAAGTTCTAGGACTAAAATACTGACTATCAGCATTTAAATTCATTGGATTCTTCTTGTTATTTTATACAACAGGCGATGCAATCATTGCATTAATTTAATAAACACGGTCTCAGTCATAAGCCCTAGAGTTTAAACTGTTTTGAGATAACATCCTAAAAATCTACCTTCTGGTTAACATGCTGTAATTATGCCATGAGCCTAAGGGCTATTCAGGATCACTAACGTATCAGACCAACAAAAATATCGCGCGCTGTACTTGTATAGTTATCTCCTAATGGACAAGGAATTATGTGCATAATCATTAACATAACGGCAATATTTAATATTATTTATTTTCAGTGATTTAATTGTCCTTACTGAAGAAGCTCCTGTTATCTCATTGACATTATTCCGATTAGGTCACTTTCAACAAAACCTTGACAATTGTGTTTGGGCTGAGTGAAATACTCTATGGAATGTGGCAGGTGCAATTCACTATACTACCACTAAACATACTTTGAAAGATTTCGATAGTGTTTGCATTTGATTACTAGCAGTAAGTATGTGACTCATGACATTTTACTGATGATAGGCACGAAGTACGAATTGAAAATGGCAGACGCCGAATCCGGTATTAGCATCATTACCGATGATTACCGAGCAAACGGTAATATAGACTTGAGTGATAAAGTCCGGTGATTGTGCGGTAGCCAGATAATATTTATTGACAAACTTACTTAAAACGAAGGTGTTTAATACTGGACGATTATCAGTGACCAGGCGGATGAGTGTGATGTAGAAATGTTATTGAGATTGATAAGTTTATTTCAGATGGGATATTGAAGGGCTACAAAAATGGTCAAAACAAAGCTATCAGATGCCACTCTCTTGATAACGTAATCACCTACAAGTTGTTTTTAGCCTGCCGAAAAGGGATAGAAATCACTGTATATCGTAGCAAGATAGAGCTGAGAATCAAGATGAACATCCACGCGGTTCCATTTGGCAACTCCGCGATCAAAAGTATGGGCAGAACGAAGTGCACAAAGTTTCAGTGTACTTAAAAGTAATGTTTAATATCTTAAACAATAAAAATGCAAGAAATACAAAATATTTATTAATCTCACACGAGCGATTAAGTATGCCCCAATTTCGAGCTGAATACGTGTAGAGAATGAGAACACATCTGATATCGAAAAAGGTTTATCGCTTTACAGGCAACGGATTTCTCTAACACAGTATTTTCTTGCTTGTCTGACATGTCAGAAAATTCAGATCCACTAGTGTGCTTAATGTACAGAAAGAAGCCGTTGGACCTGTTACTGACGAATCTGATGGACCGCCACCACTAGATTGGGAGGATCAACTCACGCGAACCAATGTGTGTGTCGTAACAATTATACCTTCGAATGACAAAATACCGGTGAGTTTTTCTGGTCGTTATAGAAATAGCTCTAGGCTTGTTCACATCCAAGGATGTCAGTGAACAAGTAGAGCAAGTGGACAGTCAGACTATGAGTAAGGTTGCACTAGTGTTTACTTTAAAGTTTGTAAATGCTGCCAAAAACAGTAAGCCATATTGATCTCAGGAATATACTACACAGAATGCATTGATATAATGTGAAAACTTAGGTTTACATAGAATTTCTGCTGAGCTTGTTTCAATAAATGAAAAGACAATGGTATATTCATCGAATGCGATTTCAATCAAGGACAAGTATTTCTATAGCATTGGGTGATTACTGAATATGTATATCTTCAGTGCATGTTCAAACAGTAATGGCACAGTGGTGACTTGGAACACGCGTAAGTGCTCCGCGGCTCGTGTGAATGATACTAAGCAGATAACACACTCTGAGCGCGCATTTATGAACGACTATCTGGAATGTCCTTTACTTCGGGTTTTGCCAGTCAAAATTATTTGAGTTCTCCCCTCTTCGACTCGGTGATAGTCGAGGTACCGGAAAGCTTGAAGTGTAGTGTCTATAAAGTAGTAGACTGACCAGTGTTGAGTATGCAAACTACGTTGCTCTACTTAGTTTTATACAGAAGATATACATCATGATGAATCACTAGTCATACGGTTGATATGTACGATGTGTATTTTGCACCTTAGTTTTGCCAACTTATTACAACCCGGAAGACAGACGCAAGGGAAAAACGGACAATGTAATTTCCCTGACCAGGATATATAGATTGAATTTGCATTCCATAAAACGTTAGGGCAGTGTCATAAGTACTACCAACCGGAGATTATCGTAGTTCTTGATTATAAAGCGCATTCACTCCATTGGTCCGACCTACGCATTTGGAATTATTTGAACAGGTGGATTAACCGAATAAGTATGTAGATTTATCTTAGGTGTCTTATTTTTATGGTGTAGCTCATATGTGATCAAAGGCGAATCGTCTAACAGTTTCACTTACAGTAAAGCACATCGAGGGTATTATAATATACATTTTACCCAATTTTATTACAGATAACCTAATAGAAAACCGTGCGATATCCAGAAGGTGCCAATGAGGACTCCTTACTTGGGAGAGACTGACAGATTTTAATTAGGATGGTAATAAATACAGCTGGTTGATGTCCTTCAGTCAACACGACCAACTGTTGGATGCCACCTTGCGCTCTGCCACATACTTTAAATGTTCTTTGCAGTCTCAAGGTGCAAGGGAAATCTGTAAGACTATAGTTATTACGTAAGCTAAGTGTTGGATAATAAAGTTATGAAGCTTGTTTGCGGGTTTCTGTATTTGGTAAATTGCAACAATAGTGCAGGAGGTTGAGAGAATGTATCTCTCTTGACATTTAGGCGTCATTTCAAATCCCGTATTAAGTTAACCGCGAGAATCATATTGTTTTAATTATGTGAAATTTGGTAGCTACTATTTATTAACGAACTACGAGCGTATTCATTTAGTCTATTTTGAGTTCTCACATAATTAGATAGTTCGACCATGTACCAATGGTGCTAACTTGTCCGATACATCCAGCACCATTTTGGATGCCACCACTGGATTTCGGGAGGCGTGAGGTGGATAAACCATGGCTTGGTGTAGGGAACTGAAAACTGTGACCGATGAGATAGTCACTATGTGTGTGGCCGGTCTTCAGAACTCACACCCTCGTAATACACTGAGTCAGTGCAGGGGAACTTTGAATGAAGTGAACGTCAGCCTGACTCACTGGTGTGAATGTTGCTGTCTGTCGAGATGTATTTAAAGTAAACATGTCTAACAGTGAGAGGTGATAAGAGTTGCAAAGAAGTTATCTTCGGAAAGACATCTTACTTTCACTTTAAACCGGACTGTTTATCTGTGCTGCGTAAACGCTTAAGTTTGAAGGTTTTGGCTTAAATATAGGTGTTTTTAACAACTACGCCTTCCTGCATTCTATTTTCCTTTATTTCCCAGCTCGAGCTTGTTCAGACTTCTACAATTGCATGGCGGTTAATCATCGGTGTAATCCACATAGGTATTACCTTATATAATGCTGAAGAGTTAACCGTCATTTGTTTTGCTGCTTTGTACTCCATGCTTTTATGATTTCAGTGTGACAATTTTGCTACCTATCTCCATCAAATCCGTTCATTTAGCCGTATGGTATACCCTAAATAACATGTTATGTTCCATTCGGCAAGTTCATTATTGCACATCAGTACTTTTATATCCCGCACACTGTAGTTACCAAAAAACAAGAATTTCAATTTTAAAAATCAGTAAACCAGTAGTTCGTTCTACTAACATTTAGTCAGGCTGTTTATCAGAATTTTTTCTTTGTGTACGCAAGTAGTCACTATCTTCACCAATTGGTTAAAACGCTACTCTAGGTTCTAACGAGTGGCGTTGCTGGGCTAGATGGCGAAAACAGAAAGATGATCAGTTGATTACCGAAAACTTGGTTCTTAACTCTAAATCGTACAAATGCCAAAAGTGCACACTAGACTGTTTACCATACTATGCGAGTTACATAGTTACCCGAACCACAGATGCTGTAGTGTTATATGCAACTATAAGGAAAATTGAGACAGGTTTTATCTGTTTAAGTATACTTCTACTGGTGATAATCTTTTGCAGTTTTGCTTGTAAAGTCTGCGTCATACTTTGCAAAAAATATTTTAATACAACAACGTTTTTACTGCTTAATTCACACGTTCATGCCTGGAATTCCACTCCAGATTTTGGCTAGGTATAAGACTAAGTGCCGTAAGCACATCTATTTGAATTTTACCGTTTAGCCGGTAGTGTTTGTTGCCGATATTTTTTCATCATTTTTTATCCGTTGGGATGATTTGTCTGAGTAAAACCTGATCCGATCTGTTATATTATCCGTTTTTTGACCAACTATGAGCTCTGATTTTAATTTATAGCTTTTTTACGATGTTCCACTGAATACCACAGCAACTGCACCTCTGACCTGCTCACTAACTGCGATCTGAACGACGGGTGTAATAAAATTTGTACTTTTGAAGACAGTTCTGGAAGGCTCACGTTGCTGAGTTTAAACGCTATCAGTGATACTAACAGGATACCACAGCGTTTATTGGAAAAACAACGAAGCGAGTCCATTAGGCCACAGAGGCTGTACATTTATAGGTCCAACGGAGAACGAAACACTTTACAGAGGGGCACTAGGAAGTGCACTCGTGAGAACAGTTCACATGATGTACATGCGTTCGATCGTGCAGCTGCAATCTAATTGAGCTTAATGGACTGAGTGAGTTAAAGTCACATAACGTACAGGCGTTCAATCTCACAGCTGCAATCTAATCGAGCTTAATAGACTGGGTGAGTTAAAATACATCAATTAACTCGAAGCCGGATCGATCATTTTTGCTGCTTCGTTAGGGGGATGCGTCAACTAACAGAATCTATCCGTGAACTCTGCGGGTACTGCGATGTTCGGTTGGAAATACAGACCTCTGAATAGATCAACCACTGGCTTATCCTTCTCATCCTTGTAACTGGTTTCCCTACGGGTAGAAACTCTACAGACTAAAAAGCAATGCACTACTACAAATGTTATGAGTGGAATCACACACAACCCTATCTAACAGTTAGTCTCCTGAAAGCACGTATTGTTAGCCAGCGCATCACTGGCTGACTGAAGCATAAAATGAAATCAGTTTTGTCGTTTACTCCAAACCAACAACCAACACTGTGATGAGCACCCATTCAGCTGGCCCATGAATTAATACCTTTTCCTCCGTGTGACATTGTAACAATTGTCAATAACTGTCCGACTCACCCATGCAGTGCGTTGGTAGCATTAAAAAGAAAAAAAATTACCTGTCTACGTTTAAGGTGGATTCTTTGCGGTAGAGAACACGGCATAATACGTTTAAGTGTGTTCATGTTTTTTGCAAGCAAAATAGGTTCGGTGGAGTCAGACAGGCTTCCTCACTTACTGTTTGCTGATTTTATTTGCGCCAGCGACCCTGTTAAAAATACCCGGTTGAGCATTCACGGAGGTTTGGCTGTATCACCTCGCCCATGAAGAATACACCAGTTCCAGCATTCGACCAATGCTTTAGATGGGCTTTCTGAACAACCAACTGAGAAGAGAGACACAAATTTACAATCACACATTTTAATGTAGACGGCATATTGGCCCAGTAATCTTTCTGAGTTTCTATAATTTGCAAAGCAGTTGAACTATTCACAAACGAACTTTATCATTTAATAAAACCTGTACACTTCTTTACATCTATGACTTCTTAACTCAGAGACATCCAAAAGTCACTTCCTTCCTACGACCGATGGCCAACAAGTCCTTCAAACAACAACACAATTCATGGATTGCAGTGGATGAAATGACTGTGATGCAGGAAGCCACTCAAGTTTTAGCCCAACTCGAGGTTGCACGTCGCACAACCTCTCCCTTCGAACAACTCTATAAAGTGTCTCGCGGTTTAAAACGAGCTATGCAAACGTACGTGTTATTGATGCTGCTGTTATCCTGCTTGTTTAAGACCATGTGTAAAGTTGTATTGAATCTCGATGGTAGGTTTTTGTTATGAATGAGTCGATTTGGGAGCTGGTTTGCCATTCGTTTTTATGAAATTTTCGCTACATAGCTCACGTGGACTCTTAACACTCAACTAAGGTATTGACTGATCAGGCAGTTGAGATTAAAAAATATTCTTATTTATTAAGATGGATCGATCACTGGATTTGTTGTTTTACAAGGACGGATAAGTCGCAGCAATCTGAACGTAGTAAATTTTGCTCACTTTATACCTGGATTACTTTTATTATACCTCACAGGTTACGTGAATTTATCATCGCGTCGTTTGCTCAATTAACCTTAATTTGTTCTTTGATAAACTTATATACAAGCAGCCTTTTGACTCAAAATGCTACTTGGGAAGTAACTGTGAAATCTCAGTTAGCAGTCTTTAACTTATTAGGACTGAGCCAATCGTACGGACTCTTGACTTTTTGTGTTGTCGGTCCTATTGGCCAATTAATCGAAATGTCCTGAGTATACACAATAGTGAGAGCGGAAAAGTACATGGCCGCTAATTAGTTGACTAGACTTTCTTTGAAGACACAATATAGTTATAGCATGGATCTGGATGTGTTTGTATCCACTGTAATTGTGGTCAGTTTCCACGAGTCTACATGTATGCCGAAGAAACCACAGTCGTTGTGTTAACTATCAAATGCGAAGTGATGAACGGCAGAGGAGTTTGATTCACACATGTAAAACCGCCAAACTCGGTATTGCCCATAGTGCATTCAACAATTAGACCACAATTCACAATTCGATTAGGAATACTCACATGATTTTCAACTAATCGCGTCACAATGCGCAAAAAGACTTTTACAATCACTTGTATTTCATATGCGTTTATGTGTTCTGAAGAAGTTATATATATATATAAC
>JTDE01000033.1:96293-115865 GCA_014338405.1 Paragonimus skrjabini miyazakii
CGATAAGTTGCCATAGTGGCTGGTTTATACTGTTGGAACTGAAGTTTGTGGGTGATTTAGCCACGGAGATTTTGAAGGTAGCACGAAACATTGCTTATTAGGACGAAGGCTTAGTGATGAACTTCCCATCTAGTTTTTCTGGTCTAGATGCGTCTTCCCAGAAAGTTTACAAATCCCCATTCTCATAGCATTTGTCGACTGTCAACACAATGCAAAAGCGTGTAACATATCCTGGATCTTTTTACTTCATCAAATCAATAGCTAAGACCAATTGGAAGTTTCTTTTACTCTTCGCAAATTTCCGCTAATTTCTAATCATCATAGTTTACACACAAATATCTCAAAACCACTGTTAATTCACGAGGCCTCTTTTCTCAGCAATAACGCACACGTATAATCACTAATAACGTTGTATCTATTCTGTTCACCTTGTTTGCCCTTTTTAGAATCCGTTGTCCTTCGATGTGTGACATGCCCAAACTAACATCTCAACCCAGTGTAATCGAACAAATAGCACATGAAGAGAAGCAGTTCCGAAATATGGTTTCACATCTTCCTCATCACCAGTATGACATTGACCAGTTGAAAAACACCAACAGAAAAGTTTTGTATGGCATGGAACCTACCAGATATTCTGCCTCTTGGATCCGAGATCCTACAGAAAATCAAAGGCGTTTGAACTGGGCGTTCACCTGGGATCCCAACAGACGTATTCATGTTGAACATGCCATTCGATCCGGTCGGCTACCACCATTAAATCGAGACAGTCGAAAAGTTGCGACCAAAACTAAACCCAGTGATGGCGATGCACCTGCTCATAGTCAGTGGCAAGCTTCAATACGGTCAGATCAGCGCTTGCATGTAATGGGATCTCAATCTATTAGACCACACTTAAAAACTAAGCACAAAAATGACAATCCCTTGAGTCGGTCCATTCTGTTGCGGCGTCCAAATGCCCGGTCTGAAGTTAGCGAGGAACATGAAGCACGCCAAGATCGAGTCAGAACTGATCGACCTTTAGAAAAGGTAATTTTCAAAAGCATCTATCTTTTACCGGTGTTGCGCGTCACTTGCGTCATAGGGTCCTCTTGCCGGCATTTTACTTTGCCCGGTTTCTTTCCTTTGTTGCATTCCGCCAAGCTGGTTTACACCTGTCGGTTGACGGCGGATCGTGAATGATTTAACAGTTAGATAATCATTGGAAGCATGTGGATAGTTTACTATCCAAATTTGCTGCTTTGGATGTACAGCTCTCAAAGCCGTTAACTTTAGCTATAACTCAGTTCACATATTTTTATGATTGATTTGAATAACATACGCGACTTTTGTGACGAAGGTTTGTTCGGTTCCACTGGGAACTATCAAGCTGAGGAGCAAAAAATGGATTCACACAACACTTCATAATGCAGAGCGAAAAATAAATCCCTGTCTACAACAGATCGCGATCAAGTAGCCATTTACCTGAAAGGGTGCGAATGGCGTTAATACGGACGACGGATGTGTATATTTCGATAAGAGGTGGATTTATCCAGAACATTAAAGGTAAAGTCCTGTTGTCCAAGTTAGTACTTTGGTCATGAAGTATTGTAAGTGTACTAGGCGAAACAGAAACCCTCATCATCACTACCCATTTCCACTTGCTACCAAATTACTGGAACGTTCGTGCTGTTGGGGTCATGTTAAACCACACTAAGCTTATGTGCGCTCGTTTGCTATATCAAGTACATTTTAAGGATAATCAAGGCAGAGGAGAATGAAAACCTTTCGAAAATGTTAGCATGAATTAATCTGCTTTGTCGGAATAAACCAGTCAATCTATACTAGGAAGAAATTTATGCTAGCGAACAGTAAAACATCGTAATTTGATTCATGACCGTGATTCAGTATTGTTTCATTTGGTTTACCACACTCCCTCAGAGTTAGTCTCAAGGAAGGTAAATTCAAAGGTTTCGGGTTATTCGTTCTCTCTAATTCGTACGCTATTCTCTTGTATTTACAACTCTTGCTGGCCGCCCGTTACCGCCTCGACATCACCGGAGGTCAATTTTGTCACCTAATTGCCCTCCAATTTACAACTGCGTGATGTAATTGCATGACTAATTGCCTTTGACTTTGCTTGCTTGACAACCATGATGATATAAAGTGTTATGTAATTGGCCCAATGATGAATAACCGAAAACAGACTGTTCGCCAAAACACCTTTTCACTTCTAAGGAACTGGTATTAGTTGCTCAATACTGTGTCGGAACATTGAAACGCCATTATAGCTGAAAATATTATGCACACACACACACATACGTATATCGTTATATTCTATAACATTTATTGTCCAACAGATGACAATCGCGTTAGTTTGATTACTGAACACATAGTTGTCTCCTGTTTTAGTAGAAAATTTTCACTTCAAGTTGCATACTACAAAGACTGGATTCTATATATAACTACGCTTTTACTGACACTTCTATAGGCTTCTTACCACTTTTTTGCATTTCACAATCAATCTGAACACAACTCAGCCTTGCTGAAGTAAGCTTGTGCATTGGTTTCACTTCACGTTGTTTCCATGTATATTGACCGCTGTGGTATCAAGAGTTCTCATAGTTTATTGACATGGTCACTAACAACTAGTTATTCAAAGATTTAATGTAATCGGATAGCAAAACGTCATGCGTTGCAGGATGTTAACACCTAGTAAACGTACAATAATCTACAGCTTGCATGTATAGTTCATAGGAAACAGTCAAACTAGTTAAATAAAACAAACACAGAAGACTTGTACACAACACTGGTTGATATTTATCTTATTGACATAGTTTCATTGATCATTAGTTTTCCACGGTAATACAGCAGTGAAGTTGATCAGGTAAATAAGGTGAGATGTACCAGAATGTTTCTTAACCAAAAGCCACAGAATTAGGACCATGATAGCTGTGTGGCTGCTTTTCGAATGGGTACAAGTGAGTAGAAAGCGGTACGAATATTTTCCGTTTAATGTTTTATAGTTTAAAGGCTGAAAAGTAGCCTCCATGATAACCTTCACTGCAATTTCATATGTTACCGGGCTTTAACAACACTGTGTAATTCTTCACATACAGTTGTTTTCATATATCGATCAGTAGGGTGTAGTTGGCTTAATTCTATGCTTAACTAACGATCTGTGGTTAGACTGAAACATTTGTTTTGTGTACAGTTAGACGAATGGAGACAGTTAATCGCTCACTGCAGATCCGAAATATAATATCTCAGTGTGGACATTTTTACAATACCCCTAATTTGTCTACTGCATGAACCATACCTGTTCGTCTCATGTCAATAACTTCTGTCCGTCTGCACCACACCATAGATTCCTTCATACTAGTAGTTTTAGAAGTCATACATGAAAATATTTTTGACGGTAGTAAGTAAAAATTAGGTATATATTTCTAATCAGATGTGACAAAATGTACAGCCATGCACATTATACAAACTGAGGTGTTCGCCGTAATGTACGCAAATGCGTGATGTATGTAAAGTTGCCATTCTCAATGACCCAATTCAAATGTGAAGCAACGCCTGTTGTAAAAGACAGTATTCGGAAAGGTGAAGGTCATCCCTTTCTTCAATCAAGAAACGACTTGATTTTTGCAACAGCTGCCTCGTTTGAATAAACCTAGTCAGTTTCAGGCTCAACTTTACGACCGATATCATTGTGCACTTCCTAGCGTAAGAACAGTTTTTGATAAAAACCGACCCAATGATGTTCTGCTGAATTTGTTGACCTTTTTCACTTCAATTCGCAGCGCATCGCCAATCAAAGCAACAGAACCAACGCGAATCAATTGTTTCCAATGACAGACAGTTCATTCAAAGTTAAGCAGTTGAACCAATTTGTCGAATGATGATAGAGTGACCCAGTGCTCCGCATCATCAAGACGTGTGTATTCTGGAAGTATATCAGTGGGTTTGGAAATACGCTCGAACGTACAACTTGCTATGATTTATTTTGTCAGTTCACTATGTCGCCAATTCGTCAAAATCAAATATGCAGAAAAATCAACACAAAGGTTGAGTCACGTGTTCTGGTGAATCATCAGAAATGGTGTCGTGTTTACTAATGGTAGACAACCAACAGCGGTCAACGAGTTAAGTTATCTACTCAGCAGGTGACCATCCGTTTATGGACATGGAATTAAATCCCATGAGAATATGACAAATAAATAAATTAACTAGTCACATTTGGCTTTCTGTTTCATTTATTTTCTTTGTCTAGTTAGTTAAAACGGCACAGTTTGCATTTTCTCTTTTTTAAATTATTTTGACACAATATTCACAAAGATTAAGTTGTTTCCATTGATTGTGTAACATGCAAGCCGGCCGTCTCTACTTTGGTTGTCTGTTACGCCTGCGGACCAACTTTAGGGCAAGGTGAAGACACCCGGGGGACAGCGTTCTTCCGAGGTAGGGGGTTCCAGCCACAGTCGTGTAAAAGGAAACAAAAAGAAACAAGCATGAGCCAAAGGCTATGCACACGACTCACACAAAGGAAAGCTAAAACTGCGTCAATAACACAGCAGCACGCCCTATTACACAGTTCTAATTCAATCTATGAGCGCATGCTGGTTTCGACTGCACGTTACAATCGTCAGCTCTGTAGTTCAAGTTTGACCAGGGGAGATCCAAGTTGAAATTAATACGAAGTGTGTATGGTGAACTGTATGGGCCTCAAATGTTGTTGTTTTCAATTTGATCCGACAGTCCAGAGACCATGTAGTTGAAAAGGATCCCTTGGTGCACTGATAGGCTGACCAACGTCTAAATCACAAAGTGTTTTTTCACCCATAAGTTTAAAAAGTTGTTGCAGGTTCATACGGCTTTTCAAATGAAACCCAGTTGACTAACTTCCTTGAGGCAGGTTGGTTGTGGTAATGGTAATACTCGAAATATCTCCTCCATCTTCCCCCCCCCAGTACACTGCCAAACTAGCTGGTTTTGACATGCCACCCCAATGTATATTACATCCGCGATACCTATTTTGTGTTCAAGCCCTGAAATTATGTTCCTACAGATAGTTACAGACAATACGGGCTCGTCTGTTAGCGACTGCATCGCGTTGCATTTCTGATCCTGTCGCTAGTTTGCCTACAGCCAGATTTCACATTTTTCAGGGCTGTCTGTTCTAAATTCTATAGTTGGTTAGATGCCTTGCGCATTCACTCCTCCATTTATATATTACCAACACGAATGTAATGAAAAGAATTTTCAGTTGATGCAATCATACTGTTTATTTTAAATATCCCGTCTGCAACTGATTCGGCCCACTACCCTTTAGTTTTGGATCCCAATTTGGGAAGACAGGAGACAGCTGTCGGATACAAGGGGATAACATGTACTTCTGGCAGGCGACCGTGCCAACAGTAGAAAATAGTTGCTGCTACATGAATGTCAGACAGTGATTTTTTATGCTGAATATGTATATATACATGTTGGGTAAGTTGATCAATTTACACACAAATAATTAGCTGGTACATTGCCGTTTGAATTGCATGTGGACGTGCTGAACGGTATGCTATTCCGAACGCTATACGGCTCCGCAATCATTTTGCGCTGCACGGTCAACCGGAAGCAAGCTGACGAATGATCACGCTAAAGTTGGAACGTATATGTGGACCTGAACAGACGCATAATACATGAAAACTGTTGCGATGACAGTTAATTTTCGGTGCAGTTTAGTGCACAGGTACCCAGATAATGCATTGCATTCAGTCATGTTACAAATTCGGTGGTAGTGGCAACAGAAAACAACCAAGCCAAAGTGGTCCCTTGAAAGTGAAATGTTGAAACTTCACACTAAACCACGTCTCTGTTCGAACGACTTAGCCGCATTTGGCTGGTTCTGATTTGTCGCCAACCTTTATAGAAATTGGTACACTGTGAAATTTAGTAGCGCCTGTTTGCTTTGTTGTTTGACCGGATTCGCGATTTTGTTGATAAAAGCATTTTTGAAGACAGTCTGTGGTGCTGTTTTGACACAATAAACATAAATAACTAATTTCACAACCCTCTGACACAATTTAAACTACCAATATGCGAATTAGGTCTACGTATTCAAGAACATATCAAAAGACAATTAACACTCTCCATAGAAATCATGATAAATTAAGTACCTACGAAAAGAATATTTCCGATAAATTCTCCTCACTGGCTGGTACAATTATATAAAGAATGTAATTCTAAGTCGTCACTTGGTTTTGTAATTTTATCAAAGAGTAGAATTTATTCAAAACAGTCTGGTCGCTGAAAATTTGTTGTTCATATCAAAAGAATAAAGGATTATCTGGACAAATTCAAACGCCTTCCATATGAAGTGGGATCACTTGTTGTGAACCAACTTACCGACAAATTAGTTGGTGATTTCGCTGCAATCATTCTAACATGTGCATGGAAGTGGTTGTTGCCACTTCAAATTTTCTGGGAGGCTGATCTGATTTCAACCAAAAAACCCATATGAAATAAGACCTGACTATTTGAGCAGCCTAAAATAATTCTGATTCAGTTAATATGCGGCTGGTTTCCTGGATAAAAATATTACAATGTGTTGTTAACATGGTTAAAGCAGCTACTCCTGTTATTATACAACAAAATGCATTCCGTCTAATTTAAACCGTACCGGGACTTTGGCAAAAAAATTTAAAAATGTCGCTTACCATCTGAAAGTGATTCCCAACAGATCGTGAAAACAATCGTTGAGTAAGATTTGAAGTTCATCACGTGAAGATTGTCTACGTTGGAGTGTTCACTAAACAGGCTAGTTATCTTGTTGACTGTTTCTTGTCAAAGTTATTCTGGCTAGAAAATATCAACAATATAATTAACCAGTTTACACAGTAACCAAAAACCTCACTAGCGATAGCTGCTATCATCGGCAAGCACGGGATTCTTATATCTGGTGAAAGAACGGTAAACCATCTTAATAAACTTGTAGAACGTAAAATTTTCTGTTTCGCTTAACTTAAAGTACATTCTCGTAATATTTTTAATAAACAGGACTACGTAGAACACTGTGTCATAAAATACCTATTTCAATACGTTAGGGGATGACATGTTCTGTATGGCATCTGGAACATATAATTGTAAGATATTCTCAAACTTGATGTGTGTTGCTAAGAGGCTCCTTTGTCATATGTCATGGTGAGGGCGGTAAAATACTTCGTCGACGAACACCTATACCACGAATTTTGTTTCCATCAATATTGTAGGTTGACCACTTGCACAATAAGCTGCACATATACAAAGTTAGCTTTATGGTTACTGTGCATACAACTGCATTTCAGTCTTGGTAACTGTTTGGAATATGCTTATGGTTTCCATATTTTATTCAAGTGACAATTTTATAAATGAAAGGTTTTGAAGGAAATTTGGCGTAACTACTCAAGACATACGCTGGCTTGCAAGTAGTGACGGAAACCGCTTGACACTGCACAGCACCTAGTTAATCAGCCTTACTAGGAAGCAACTTTCGAAGCCCGAAAATCTGGAACTGGTACACCGTTGCCTGCCAAAATCATAGTGATTTTGATATCTAACACAGTTTGTTTAAAAGAGGTTACAGCAGCCAAGAAAGGCTGACACTAAGCAACGAATTTATATCAAGGATAGGTTGTATTACAGTTTATATAAGTTGCATAATTCCTGTGGACTTCAAAGATATGAATGCACGTATGTGTTGAGTAAAAATATACGATCTTCAGCCTCCTAGTGTAGTTTCGTGGCCAGGTTGATAGAGTGGAAGACAGAGATACGTTGGTTCAAATTCAGCTGAGATCCGAAGTTTGTACGTTTATATCTTATCACGATTTACAAATCTGTTGTGCTACTTACCAGTCGGCTTAGTAGCTTGCTTTCAGTTTGACATATGCTACTTAACTGATGCTTGTGACGTCATAGGTTCTGTTAGGACGTCCACTATGTTACCGTTCCAAGTCGCCCCCATCGTGAGAAAGAAAAAAAACGATTGACTCAGTCCTAATTAGCGGAACTGTTCAAGTCGGTCAAGGTTTTTTATACCGCTATGCTAATTAGTGACCCTGACTCTTTTTTTCCCGGTAATCGTTTTCCTTTATATCTTGGGAATGTTTGGTCATTGCGCGTCCTGTAAAAACTTTGTAATTGTCGCCTATGTCGCACGCGTGTTGGGGTGGAACAAAGCGACTTTTGGTTTGTCTTGGGAGCAAATCGCGGGACAGTTACGGTATTTTCGTGACCGAGATTTTCCGTGTTAATTAATGCCGGGACGAGAATCCGATTTGTATCAAGCGCACCTCTATATCGAGAACGAACCAGCATATCGTTTAGAAGGGTTTACAACAATTTGGCGACAGAATAACCCATAATGTCAATTACGTTCGAGCAGATGCAAACCCTCCTGCAACAGCAGCAGTAACAATTTGAGCAAGCGCAGTAAAAGCTGATTGAAACACTGACACAGAAGCTGAGTCTTCAGCAACCGACAACGGGATCCAACGAATCCTCCAAACCTGCCATAGAATCCCTGATCAACTCAGTCAGTGAGTTTCACTTTGATCCTGTAACTGGCTTCACGTTCGAGTCTTGGTTCCTAAGCTAAGCTTTTATACATAGGATGAGGTCACTCATTTGCCTACAATATTTGCGCATAATGAGCTGGTCCATCGGATCTTGTGCAGGAAATACTTCTTCATTTCAACCGACTAGCTGGCTTGTGCCAAAAAGTGTTCCTATTGTGATTTATTATTTCTCAAGGATTTAGGTGAACACAGTCCGCCACAAAGTGGTCATTGAAAACTGGTCACTAACGAAATCGTTCAGAATTGTTCAGCGGTGCACACTACTAAATTTACATTCCACTATGGACTGCATCTGATTTCCAGTTGATGTAATAAAGTTGTGGAGTGGCCCAAGACCGTTTACCTCATTTAAACCGCAGTTTTGATAACGTTAGTGAGGTTTAGCACCAATACAATATAGTCATCGTTGTGACAGACGGCGTTGCCCAAACTAGCGGGGGCGTATTTTACAGGCCATTCCATGGTGAGGGAGATTTTGAACTGTATTTTATTGCAAACATATAAATTTGGACTCGTCTTCTGGGTCGTCGACGGCCAAGCATTCTAGTCAATTCTGAATTGAAAGGTAGTGTTAACGTTAGTATGGACGACGGTCGACAATTGGTCGCTGTTTTGGACTTCAGATAAACTTCTGAGACAGATTTTTAGAGAAGGGCTGGTTTTCGGTTGGAGCTTGTCCGTATTGTATGTCCGTGTTATGGCCGGGAGTTGAATTTCGACCCGGTTTTCATAAGGTAACCATGGTGACTAATAGGTCAAGAAACTCACATTAGGCACGATGAACACATCACATTCGCCAAAAAATATGGATGATATGCGACAAAGTCTTCGACTACTCATCAGTTTCGGTAGCAGAACAGTGGTTGTAATTTTCAATAACGCGAAAGATATAACGGATAAAACTAGATTTTATTCGTAAGTTTCCCATGAATTTAAGAAAATAACATGCCACATCGCATAAATAAGTACATAACCCAAATCCACGGAAGGAGTAAGCTTTGTCGTACCTTCTTGTGAATTCAAAATCTTTCATCTAGAACATTAGTAACAGATTTAAATCAGTTTCGAACATTTTCCCGAAAACTGGATTACCACCAACCAGGCTTTCTACCAGATTGGTAGTACAGATGCAATAAATAAAGTGGACCAGGCAAGCATCCTCGAAATTGACGTAACAACTGGTTAGTGAATGCGCACGAATGAAGTCCAGTAACTACATTTTTGTCTCTCTTCCTCATTTGCACTGCTAGTTAAATTAGTTATGTAGTTCGTGTAGATTGATGATGCTAGTTTCCTTCTTTGTGGTCAACACCAGTTGTCTCGAGGAGTACACGCACTGACACGCGCAGAAATTGTCCCCAAGCTATCCTACAGAAATGCGACTCGAATAGTGCACCGAACATGCGTGCACATTTCGCACTCGCCAGGAGTTCACAACTCGGGCTGTGTTTGTAATTCGAATTCCGAATCTTAAATGTTTCATTCTTTTAGTATTGTGCACTTTGGCGTCCACAATCAGAACAGATCAAATTGGAAGTTGTCTTCAGATGTTTCTGAACCGATGCGCATGTATGCTGTCTTGGGTCGCTTTGAACAGGCTTTTGCTTGGTCCCGCCAATTCACTAAAATTGCTAAGGTCCAGGTGAACTAGGAACAAACGAGTAAATTTTCTTTTGGTTCTTCATATACTTGTGAAGTCTGTATCCAAATCGATTGCTGACTTCTAATACTGGGCGTCGTGATGACCTAATTATTTATACGTAATTCTATTCGCAAGCGTAATCACTGCCATTAACCAAAAACTCATTTTGCTTACACATTTTCACCTCCGGTTCACATAACATAGGCCACAGAAGATAATGAATTGCTCACTTGGTAAATAACCTGCCCAATTTCGTCTCCGCATTGGAATATGCTACTGATTTCATTTCTTCTCCAGGGAAAACATTCCAGCATCATTAAGTTTTAAGTATGACTATACGATTAAACGCTTTATCCAGCTTTGGCTTGATGAAATACCTCAGGAATGGTCCTGTACATCGAAATTCGTTAGTTTTGCACCTCACTGTGGTTGTAAACCCAAATGCCATAATAAATTTAGGCAAAAACAGAACGCAAAGTTTGCTGTTGGCTGAGAAGCAACCCATTGGATCAATGAGTATCAACTTTACTCATAATGCAATTTTAAGGTACGGCATAGCGAATGGCATTCTCTTAATGGGATATTCACACTCACATCTGCTGTACCTCATGACACAGGGGACATTCACTCCAATACGCGGTGAAATTGACTGCCTTTTCTCAGTAAGTCCTTAAAGAACTAGTGGTTCAGTACACGATCACTGGCTCGCTGTCTGGTGAGTTCAAGCGAAGCGATCATAGTGGAGCTTGAGTAAAAGTGAAGGGTGGGCGACAATCAAACGATTAAAAAATGTTACCTTCTTCAAAGTAAGTCAAGCCTTTTTATCATTAAGAAACATCTTGGGATGCACTGATACTTTCGAAGACTAATAATGTTACAAACAGTTTCAATGCATTAATTCAACTGTTCATGTCGAAAATAATACAGACGATACCAAGATACTTAACTGAATTACAGTTTTTCAGAGTTGTAATATGATTCCTGTTGGTTTGAGATAAATAGCCATCTTGCATGACATTGGTACAAAAATCAATCTGGACCACTTTTGAAAATCATACACGTTTGTACTGTCTTCAAAAGTTACTATCCATTTGTTATACTGGAACGGGAGCACCATTCCTAGAACCGCCGCATCCAGTGACAGTCAGTATTGTACAATAACTGAGGTATTCATGATATCTTCGTTTGTAGAATGGTAAAAGCAAGTTACCGTTTGTAAACACCCTTAGGAAAATATTCATTAAGAAGTTAGTACTAAGTGACTTAATTATGCTCGCCAGGTTAGTGAGACAGCTAGGCTAAGTTTCAAGGTGTGATGATCGATTGTAAATTCTATCCATCCGACAAACTACACCCAACCACGCCCATCTCAGCCTATTGAAGACCAAATAGTGTTTGGTTGCATTTGGTAGAACAGCTTAACAATAACTGTATTTCAAATGGAAGCATGTAGTTTGTGGTGTGAATAAAAAAATCACAAATAATTATCAAAACTCACTTAATTCAGTGAGCATGAGAGTAAATTGGAAAGGTCAAACATCAAAATGAATTAATCGTAGGTTTAATACGTTTATATTTCATCAAGAGTAACTGAAGCCTGTAAATACGTTGGGTCACTACAACATAGAGAGACGGCAGATTAAAAATAGTGACATTAATTTACCTTGTGGTCTAGGCCCAGACCGGTATCCATCGATTTCCTACAAGTTAGGCAGGCCACATTGCCTTGGGGTACTAAAAATAGTATTCAGCGGGTTGAGAAAATATGCTCCACAGAATGGACAATCAAACAATTGTTAAGCAGCCATACACTGAAAGTGGCTTTCCAGAGGATTCCAAATAAACCTGAACTTATTGCACAATTAATGGTTTTTTTAAATATGTTGTTCAAATATGACTCGCGTTGATAACGGTAAGGACTGTTGGCTCTTATTTTCAGGATTAGTGTAAAAGGGTGTCAGGTGAAAGATAACAGAACATCACAGACGTGTGTGTGGACATTTGTCGATGTGTAAAAGTGCCCAGTTAAATAAATTAGTAGACATTTGAAGAAATCGATATAGAGGTAGTGACAAGAATCATAAAAGTAAAATCAAACTATTTTTATGCAATAATCTGTTCAGAACCATGAAGTTTATTCAGGTTAAAAAGAAAGGCACCACTACTGCTAGATAGCTGTGTTGTGATTCTACAATTCTGGAAAGCTCTTCCCTCAACGGACCAGGAAGAACTATTGAGGGGCAATAATGCCAATGTGGAATATGCTTTTACGCAAAGGTGTTATTTTGAAGTTTGGACATAAAACATGATGGAGTCCTCCTATCCTAACCTCTCAAAATAAGAGTAGACAAGTATTTTCTTTTTAACCCGTAATTCAAGACAATCATGATAGAGACTTTACACCTTATTCATTAAAAACTGGAAAGTAAACCCTGGATTAATTTAAACGTATTCAGCTATAACGGCAGTGCGTCGGATTAGTAACTCAGTATCATTTTAGGGCGACACAGACGGATATCTCCATGTATCGAGTTCCAAATCTCTCAACCGCCTAGTTGAAGGGAAACTGGCCCCCTGGAAACGATATAGTACACGAATAATGCGAACTGACAAACGGGAGAAGATCTGTACCATAGTACAGACCGGAGCCCTTGGCGTATGAATAAGAGGTGTAGCTATTTGTTCGGTTTTAAAACTGACCAAAGATATAAGTGAAAATAGGGAGAAATAAACGAGTGTATAGAATCCGGAAAATCAGACATGATTCCTCGGTGTAGGTACATAATTAATCATTTTCGTCAGCCAACGGATGTCGAACCAGTTGTCAATGAGCCTTTTGGTAGGGGCAAAAAATGTCAACCGGGTGGTAGAACTTCACAAAACCAGTACCTTAGACAAAAGCCATCAGTCCGCTATTTCAGCGCACGCGTAAACGCGGTCTATTCGTTCACCTATTACCTGAGACTACCACCCTGGACGACGTAAGCTTTGGGGCACAGGTAACAAACCAAAAGTATGCCATCAAAATGCATTTCAAGGCGGCTTTACCAAACTATTCTCAGTCCGTATGATGCAGGCTCATATTTACCACAGAATTCCATGCCTACTCCACGCATACAGTAGAATGACTGGGTTAAAATTCACAAGCATGAAAACATATTAAGCTGTACAACGTCGAATCATTTTTCAGTCCAACTGAAAATCGTTAGTAGTCGTTCCACTGTGATATCCTTGCTCTTCTGCGATTGGCCGATAAGCAGTGATACTTTTCTGTTGCACGACGTTCCTCTATTGCATGTGTTATTCAGAAAAATCCGCAACTTATTGGAATTTTCATAAACTTTAGTTCTCATACATTAGTTTCAAAATAATCATTTCTTTAGTTAAAAGTAGAAAACTCCTGATGGTATTCTGTTATTTTTCATGTATGTTTGAGTTAAAACTTTTGCACTGAACATGCAACTAGCAGTTCACTCCCAGTAAAGCGACTAACACTTATCCGATCAACGGTTTATTGGATATCCATCAAGGCTGGTTTCTTCTAAGGAAGTTTCTGAGATTTACAAAAAGTAGAATGGATCTTGGCTTTAGTAAACCTTCTCGGTTAAAGATACGTTGCCGACAGGTAACTTTTTACCAGTTGTTTGCCTGTTAGTGAAACTTCGTAAACACAGTCGGACGCATGGCTTTATCTAAACAGCAGCACAATAGTTTGGGAATAAAAGAGATTTCCATCTCATCCATATGCTTGGACCATTTCCTCTCTGAAGTCTTCTCAAATATAGAGCCAGAAACAACGGATGTGTCTGGGTCAGCGCTTGTTGTGTTGTAAGATATACGAAAGTGTTCGTCTACAATTTTGAAAAGTGGGTGAACGAGACCCTGGAAATTTACATTTTTAAATCAGGTTCGGATGCTTGGCTCATTGTGTTCTGATACACAATGCTGCAACTTCGGCTGTAGGAAAGCCAGTTTTCCACGCCTTTGCATTTACGCTCACACACAAAAAGAGTTTCAGTTGCACAGCACACGTTATTGCAAGGCACGAATGGAAATCAAGTTGGTCTGTGTATACCGATGGATCGGAATTACCGAGAACCTAGAAAACGGTGGGAGTTGGCATGTCCCTGGAATAAGAGACGAATATGGATAGCGACGATATGTAATGGATACATGTGATGAACTGTAAATATCATAGTTGGTGATGCGAGGCAGATTCGCGGGGCGTCACAAGAATAGTCCGAAACAGTAGTATCCCCATACAAATTTGAATTATGCCAACTGTACTATATGATATGTATACCCAGACAACATTTCATTTATTCTAGTCAGTTATCCACACGAAATAATAACTGAATTAATGCGCACAGGCAAATTAATTGGCTTTATCCAGTCAGCAATTTTTACTCGATTCTAGGGATGTGTGTACAATGTCCGTTTAATTACGATTTATCCGGTACAGGAAGAAGTAAAGCGGATAATCAGATGTGAGGGAGACTAAAAATTGACAGTTCGCCGAATCAAGTCAAAACAATGAATAGTGTGGAAATATTGGATAATGCTCCGGTTTGGTTGTGAATTTTACTAAAAACTTTTGAAATTTTGCTAAGCTGATCATTATATCAAGAAAATCCATAATAATTTAGGATTGTGAATAGTTATCTTCAGTCACTCTCAAAGGGTAACCAAATACATTTCATTCGATTATCGTCCGAAGTATAAGTGAAAACAATAAGTGACTTCAGTAGCCTTATTTTATGTTTGAGCTATATTCTAGAAACTTATGCGAACACATGAGTAAGACGAGCGCCTTTTATGGTTGCGAAGTTTAAGTGGCTTATAATTAAATTAGATTCAAATGACCCACTGCGCGGTTAACTAGAGACGATGTAAGACTATTCTACTAGCTTTGGGTCAAAGGGCTTAAATACAGTCGACTCTTCTTTTGATATCAATTATGTACTGACTTCAGGATAGCATCTGGAACTTCAAAGGCCACCCTTATTTGAAGACCCAAGTCGGTCAACTGTGATCCGAAAGCACTAAAAATTCATCTCTTTCTATCAACGTACGACCAGTTTGGCACTATCTGTACAAGCAGCGTGAGATCTTCCAAAGGCGCTCTGCTTTAGAACATTACGGTGGAGAGCAACCTCAAATGAAAAAGTACTTCGGCAAACCATGTACAGAGTTTGGCATTCATACCGGTAAACGTTGTTTTACATGCTAGTCGCACATACAAGGCGGCAGGGATGAACATTCTGGTCTAAGCTGGAATATGTACTACTCATAAGCTCTAATAATAGCAAACGTTAAATTAAACAGTTTTTCCAAGGTGGATTAGCTGGAAAGCTTATTTAAATGAGATGGTTCTGATCCAATGCGGGTGGTGTTCAACTACTCTGAATCCCAAAATTCAACCATTCTCATTGACGAGATGTTCTTTCTTTCTAGCGCGTTTGCTAAATTGGGTTGAATAGTTACTTTAAGCGCATACAAATTCAACGCATGTTATAATTGAGGCATAAATAAGGCTACCGTTCTCGGGCGCCTGATCAGAATGGCATAAAACAGATGTTTTACAATTCAAAAATTTAAAAGCTTGGCGCGGATGAAAGTATGGGACCCCTATGCATTTGTGCACTAGTACAGTGAAGTTTTCGGGATGTCTTGTGAGATTAACGAAACCGACTTTTTAGCACCAGAATGCTTTGTTTATAGAACTCTGACCTTCGCTGTGCTTCATTGTAGATCCCGATTTTCATTACCCCTTTTCAGTTACCTAAGGTGAATTGAACAGAGGTATCGTACTTACTCATCCCGAGTGCAATCAAACTGCCGAATTTGGCGCGTGTTCATATTCTGTCTGATTTACTTTGGCACTAGAACAAGTAGGGTTTAAGGGAGAACAGACAGATTTCTGGAAGCGCACTTTACAACCAGTTTGGATGAATCCATTAGTCTGATTGTCAGCCGTGATTAATCATTTCCGTGGCAAAACTGCCAGGAATCAAAACATTAACGTTATTGATTGACTACTTACTGAAGCATAGATAAAAGCAGTGGTTACTCGCCACAAAAGTTTGTAAATCAAGAACCAAATCGGTGTGGCGCGCAGTTTTTTAAGCCACAATCCAAAGCAATTCTTCTTGTGCGTATGTGGCTGTTTCGAGGTTTGTAAGTTGGACTGCCAACCAGATATAGTCACTCCATTTCATTAATTACCATACCAACAAGAATCTATACAACTTTACAAAAGTTGCCGCCATTTATAGAGTTTATCACAAATGTCCAAACCCCATACTGTCACTCGTGATCCTTTTCGCTTGCTTTCTTTTGACATATCTGCAACCCCTCCTCAGTCGCTCGTCCTAGCTGATTACGCATCACTCCTTAATCCCTGCCCGTCCATCTAGATCCTATTCATCCATGCCGGTGCGATGAGTGGTGGAACCTACAGATCGTCCAGACAGCATTAACCTTATCACTGACCTATAACTAACGTGTTCACTCTGCTGACATTCGTTTAATTCTCGGTCTTGCACTGTCTGCTGACCTTCAGTAGTTACCATTCCTATTTGTGCTTTTCGGTCCGGCATACCCTTATGCATTTGATTACTACTCTTGGTAACGATAAACGAATGAACCATGCTTTTTAAGTAAAACGGTCGACTGTTCTAACAGTTCCGTAGAAATTTGGATCTTACCTTCTTTGAGAGGTCGTCTGGATCACCAGCTCATCACCACTTAACAAAAATTAACATGACTTTCTTCTTTCAACCTTTGCCTTCAAAAAGAGCCTTTCGACTAGCCTACTTCAAAAGGAAGCACCAAATTCAAGGTTCGCTCTTACTAGAGCTAATCATTACTGCATATCATCGTCCGGAACGGAAGTTGAATTCCGGTCATCCCGCCAGTAAGACTTGCTTGCTAACTACAACGCCGGTAGCATGATTGAATAATCATATCCACATTTAGAACATGTCTGCTTCCATTTGTGTGTTTGTGCCATGTGTGTTTGTCTGGCGTGTCCGTTTAGTTGAGTCGTCACATTAAAAGTCGCTTGTTATCTGCAACCTTGATTTGCATATATGAACTGTTATAGAACAGACTTAGATTTTAATGTTTACATGAGTTAACAAAATGTGCCTCTGTAACTGGTCTTGTGTTTGACCAGATGGTCTGTGATTTCAGTGGCATTCCGTACAATAGTAAAGACGAAAATTCTGTGATTTACCACTGAGCTAACGAAAATGCTTCCCAGTGTGGTCCACCATACACACAGAAAAATACTATTCACAGATGTCTGTCGTGTTTATAATAAATTTATTTGTAGTTGTTACTATTTAAGCAATCATACTCGTAGGTCTGATGTACTACGACATAGGCATTGTCAAACAGAGAAATTATTGTGGCTGAAATGAACGGCTGCCGTTACAAACATTAAATTGTTTGCTCATTCGGATGTTTCATTGCATCTGACACATTACCTTAAATTTAGTCCCGCTACGCTTTAGCTCCAGGAAACGTTGTGCACACGTATTGAACGATTCTTCCCTTAAAAACTAAAAAACTGGTACGAGCACAACCAACTGTTCACGGATTTGAAGAGTCTGTCAAAACTCATTAAAATTAAATTGAACTCCGAGTGTGTCGACATAATTCTGGGTGGCTAGGATTGTCGACATATATGGAAGTTTATAAAACGAATGAGCAGTAGTAACTCCAAGATAAGTTTATATTGTCGAAATTGAAAGTCTGAATCACAATTTCCCTGGTTTCTCGGGAGGTGTTGACAATTGCTGAATCAGGATATTGTCCCACGATATCATAAACAATGGAGAAAACCAAAGAATTCTCTATTTAGCTTCGGAAACTAAGCATAAACAAAGCTGCACGACTAACTGGGTTATCCCATGATGTTCATAAGCATCGCGCTACAGCACGATTTCAGTCATTTTCTGTTTTGTTGACACAATCTTTTCTCTTGCAAAAATCATCGATTGTTAGAGGACTGCACCTATAACTGTCACACCTAAAAATGGGTTCTACAAACCTCGCCCAGTTGTCTGAATTTTCGCAAAACTGAAGATTTTCGGGAGAATTATGTCCATAGGAGTGATTCCCTAAATGACTGTTAGCAATCCTTCCAACATATGTTTCAATGTTCAGGACTGACATTACACGCCAATTCTGAAGTAGCCTACTTCAACACCAAACGGATGATACACATCTGTCTGTTTCCTGGATTGCAATAATACATTCTGTTATGTAAACCAGTAGAAACATTGCGCTAACTGTTAAGCATTAATGTATCCAACCCAACTTAGTTAGTCCACCGGATGATTGGCGAACCAAAAGAACACAAAACAAATGCTTCGACAACACTGTCTTTTCGCTTGACGGTCAACTGTGGTTCATTACATCGACTTTCCTATCCTCTACTTTCACAAGTGAAGTGCCCAAACTGCAAAATATTTTATCCACTAGGTATACGGATGACTACTTTGCGGGGGTATCCCTGACACTTCTAATCCAGGCCGGTTTGTTTATACTGAACAAGAATCCTAATCCGTTTACAGCTAGACTAAGACGAACACACGTTTTAGTTTCGCTTGTTGATGATAATTGTTATCAGCAACTCATGGAGCAGCAAGTGAAATTGCACATACACACCGAGTTCCTTCCCGACTAGTCGTCAGTCAAACAGTTGAATGTCACTATAAGCCAAAATATGTAATCGTACTTCTATGTAACCGATATTTTATAAATGTCAAGAAACTTGACAGTTATGTGGTCTGTCTGAAATAACTTTTGACCACTCGATGCTTTATTTTAAGAATTATCAAAAAGTGTACAATTTATCATTTGTTATACGGTCCCGCCTTGGTTTTTCACGGTCTTTCGAAAATATTTCTGGGGCTCTCTAACAAGTCTGCACTGATTCTAGTCAAGTGTATAGGATTCACATTTACATGTTATTAGTGACTTGCATTTCAGAGCATGTGAACAGTTTGTTGATGAGGCTGTTCAGTTGTGACGAAACTGGATTCCTGTCACGTCGATAAACCTTATGAACAAGCGTCACTCGATCCCACCTGGTTCTGTATATGATGAAGACCGTCGAGAACTTAAACGCAAGCTGACTAAAAGCTTGCGCAAAGACCGTGAGCAATACTTGGTCGAACAATCAAAAGAGATGGAAAAAGCCTTTTTATCTGGGAATAGCAGGAAGCTTTTTTCCCTGATCCGTGCTTGTACTGGCCGTCAAGTCGGTGTAAGCGAGATCATATGTGAAAAAGATGGTTCACTTATTACCAGTCAATCGCGCCGACTTGACAGATGGGC
>JTDE01000033.1:117437-129744 GCA_014338405.1 Paragonimus skrjabini miyazakii
CTTCCTAGTAACGTTTTCTTCTAGGACATTCCACGTCACTGTTGAGGTGAGCGGCGGCCCGAGCCACAGTACCTTTTGGTCAGGCTCATGGCTGTTATGATGATGATGATGATGATGATGAGATTCGTTAACCTAGTGGGAACTCTAATTAAGCTTGACTCTAGTTCTTTAGAGGTCATTAGACAATTCGGCGTACAACAGGACGAACCATTTGCTGCTATGATAAAACAACGATAAATCTGTAGTATTATTTACTCGGGTACTAATGCAAAAGGATTGACTTTTCTTTCAAATCACATCCATGTGTTCTTGGGGGGTTCACTTCGGCTGTACTTCGACCTCAGAACGGTTCGTATTCAGGCCCTCTTCGTGAATACATCCACCGTGTTAAATTTCCGCCTCCATCTCAAGCCAGTCATTCGATCGCAAGCGGAGTGTCATGGAGACTGACATAAATCATATACCTTTAGGTCACGATCGGTTTCTGACAGTCTTGTCGACCCTTTAACGTCCATGTTGGACCCATTTCAAGAATAGCCGCTTCCAGAATGCACGAGTCATCTGTTAGCACTCGATCTACTTTAAGGTAGCCTTGCTAACCACCGTCAACTCTCAATAACCCAGCGGTTCGGTATTCCACCCATCAACATTTCGATTCCTCGTCAAACCGATACGTAATTAAAAGTGTACACCGGACTGGCTACTAACACACACCCTGCATTAGTTAGGGTCATCTGTAACAGAATGACCGCTCTCCGGTTTGGTGCGATTTAATTCAGTTACTGTTAACCGCAGTCTGAGTAACCACTGCCTGGATTGAAGAGAGGCAAGAAGTGAGGGTATAGCTGATCTAAAGTGAACAACCTAGGTTGAATGGGGCAAATTAAAATGTATTTTGTCTCCTGGATGTCACTAATGCGTCAAAGTGATCAGAACATAGAACAATTAATAGTGATATATACACCCCATTAGATGAAGCATATCGGATAAATTTTCCCTCAATAGATTTCGGCCATGATGATTTATCCATGCCAGCTGGTTACAGTTACTGGCTTAGCAGAAGACAGTCGGGGCTCGAATAATTCGTGATAAAGGCGTTATCTAGACAAGCGTTACATAATACAACCATGATATTTACTACAGCTAAATCACACTTCCAGGCCAAGACGTCTAATAATATAATCGCTACTGAGTCGTCGCACTGTGAACGCGAACACTCGAGTAGGTGCTGGTTAACTGACGGAGGCAACAATGAGAAGGCAGTAAGAGCGGACTTAATTGTTGAACAGGACATAGGGATAGACCTCACCTACAACGAGCCTTTTTCTTTACAGCCAAAACCCAGTGCCAATCCTTTCGACAATCGACGTGTTCATAGCATGTCTTCGTCAGTCTCAAAGTTGCCGTCCTGCAAGTTGACTTGTTAGAGTTAAGTAGATGTGTGAGGTGGTCCATAATCTCAGACTAAGTGCGCGTAGTAAGGAGCACAAAGGAAAAATTGTGAACTGCGTTTCTTACAGGTCAAATTGGTTATTCAACTCACTCAGTTGGCTTTAATCAGAAGAGCCAACGAAAAAAGTGGTATTAACACACTCTTTATTATCATCTTTCGTTGTGAGCCGTGTCCGTAAATACCGTTGCTCGGACTGTCTCTCATCTTAACAGTAGTCCACGAATCAGTGTGGTAGTAAATAAATGTAAACCTTTGAAGAAGACAAGCTGACCAAAACCGACGAAGATTCGTGAGGAAGAATAGCCAATAATCTTACGTATACAGGCTCACCACCGAACATCAGAAAGCTTTTGGAAGCCTGAAACGTGGACAACCTCGAACTTCTCAACCTGCCAAAAAGCGCCCACTAACCTTGCTCAGTGATACGATTATACCTTTCGTTACATTGAAGGACGTGTGGGGAACAGGACGCTTCTCTGGCATACGGAGCACATGGACCACCCAGCGTTGTTGGTCTTGAGCTTGGACATTTCCCAAATATCTGTGGATAGATGGTCAGTTTGCCCGCTCGGCTGGACCATGTAACCGGCTAATTGGTAAGTAGTACATCTTCTACACGAGTGGACCGGGCCCATGAACCACTGAGGGTACACAGATTGTAAACATTCCGTTTAAGCACAAATCAGAAGCCTCTGCCATATTACGTGAGAATACGTCCAGCGTTTTTACTGCTCTCACTAAAAGTACTACGAACCGATGACGTAGCACTGCCCGTGTTGATGAAGCGATCGGATCGTTCTAGCGGCTAATCTGCAACAGCCATAATGGACCAACCTAACCTAAGTGTTCTCTGCTTGAGTAGGTGATGCACTGTAGTCTGAACACACAATATCACTCAGCTTACTGACTAGCAAAGAGTGTGCGTTGAATTTCCCCTCTAAAATCTACCATTCATCACACCCTTGAAGATGGAGATCGGACATGTTAGTCAGACACCAGGTGAAGTGGAGAATGCCCATTGCGGGTATTATGTACTCAAAATGGGCATACATTTCTGGGAACCTTCTGAGAGTGTGACGTGCAAGCGGATCAATCTGCTTTTTATTCAGAAACACTCCGATCGGTGGTTGATAAAAAGTCACCGATGCCCCCGTATCTGTTACAAGGTGAATACATGGTCAGTAGTCCGGCGATCAGGCTGAAAACACGCCTTAAAACAGGGGGTTCAAACTTATTCGGCTTATCGTCTCCCCTAAAACGCATCTTTAATTCCGCCAAACTCAGCGTTTTTCACTTGAACAAGGAAGCAGAACGGAAACAACTTAGGCCTGCACATATTCCATCGTTGAGAAACATAAGGAAAACGGCTGATCTTAGTGCACCCAGAGCATCATCATCGGACTGGATAGCAAGTAGATTGTCTTATTTAGATGTTTGGAATATTCCACTGTCATTCTATCTTGTCCACTTTCTTGTGACCCCTAGGCCCTGAAAGTGCCATCCAGAGAGTATTATGACCCGCTGAAAAAAATCACTGCTTCAAAATGTCTTTGGCAACGCTCCCCAGAAAGGAGATGGACGGATCAGGCTCCTAACCGACGACTTAGAAACGTAGGACACCTTTACGACATCAAAATCTGGACAAGTTCTAGGCGCTCATGACTGCAAACCTAGCAGTGATTACAATAGCCTTTCCTGAATGATCAAACAAGCAGACAACCTTTCAGGTTGCATGCTGAAAAGCGGAACAAAAACATGGCTTAACGTCACTATACCATTAATCTGGACAAGCTACAACCAGCAAGTGCGAAAACAAAGCTTACTCGTTCCACGTCGACTAAGTGTAATTAGGCAAAGGAAGAATGGTAGTTAGACGTGAATTCTGAAAACCTGAGTTCAAACTGAAGCAGTAGTACTCGATCACTCCATCTGAAATAGCCAACAACATCGTTGATTCAAGTACTCAGACAGCATAGTACCAATCAGACTAGCCACTCAACATAAGTGAATGTTACGGTTCTCAGAATATAACCACTATGGGCAGCAAACCTCAACTCCTCAGCTGTGTTAGTAAGCCTCCATTAGTGTACCTAATGGATTCGCAAAACGCCGGCAATCCATCAAACGCTGACTGATTGGTTGCAGGGCGACCCGTTTGATTAATATTATGATTACACTTTCCAGCGAACTGTTTTCGACAGCCAAGTTGTCTTTATTCTAGTTTAACAGCGCGGGATTTCGAACCAAAATTATCAAGACCAAAACCTGAGAGATACGATCAAGTTGTCAGTCCTCGTTTTTAGCATTTAATTCCATTGAGCCTTCTCCGTGATCAGGCTTCGCAGCAAGTTTAAACGACGCTCATGAATCCCCCAGGCTAACCGGTGTGAAATACTTGATTATCACCTGTTGCACTGATTCTGGCTCATTTCAGAATTGTCTTCCGTATCGAGACAATTTGTTCATCACGGATCTATAATTGATGTGGCCTCTGTAAATACCTGAGGCAACAAGAAAAACAAAACACGATAATGAAAAGGGTGCGAGTGTCTGCATACTGTTTGAGGAACGTTCGAACGCACATCCGTCGTCAACACGATGGACAAAGGAGTTAAATAGTAGATGGAAAAATGCCAAAAAGACCATAAACGAAATTTTTATATATTAATGTGTGAACTACTACCAACTAAAAGTTGTTGGTAGTGACATAGAAAAGTGACTCCAGTACAAATGGGTATGAGTAGTAAGTAGACGACTGACTGGTTTGTACGTGCACAAACGGATGGTTGTCAAGAGCAGTTGCGATAATTCAAATATGTTTTAGTTACTGATAGTCAGACAGTGACTGTAACAATTGCGCTAGTGCGAGTAGCAGGAGGAATGAAAATAGTCCATATTTTCGAGGGAAACATTGAGAAAGAAGAGGAACATTGGCGGGGAGCATATAAAAATATAAGTGTACACAAAACGGTTCCAAATGAATTACGGAAGGGACCCTGAGACATTGGATTGAGATCGTTCCTCCCACTCTCACGGCATCAAGTACACGGAAACAGGGGAGTATTTTTGAACGGGCAACACCAGTTAGTCCACGAATACGACTAATCGGGCTGAGTGCGGACTATGGAGTCAAAAAGTTAGACTTTGCATGGTGGATGGTATACTCTAGTGACCGTCGGCTCACGGTCTGTTCCGCTGTCTTCCGATGATTTTGATCCTCGCTTCTCTGTTCTGGTGTTTTTATCCGGCGAGTCAACCGTTTGTCCATCAGGCTGATTAATACCTTGGGTACCAGATCTTAAGAGACTGACTGGATAGACTTCAGTATGTTCGACTTCCCTAGAAGCTTTAGTAATAGCTGGACTGTGTGGAGGAGGGACGTATGGAGCAGAGGGAAGTGGTCGTTGGCGAGCTCTAGCCACACCTCCTTGCTCTAGCTTAGCGCTCATGAATCCACCGTAATTTTTGTCCGTAATATCGATCGATACATCACCTGGAATATGATTATGATAGTCGGTCATGTACTTGGGTACTTTGGGCAACATTGGTGGACCACGAAAATCCTTGTCCATATACTGCTTCTTGTAGTCGGCAAACAGACAACAGACTATTTCTACTGTGATCAAATCACCCGCGTTCATTGAGATCATGCGAAGGATGAAGTGACCATCTTGACGCAGAAATTCAGCAATAAACCGATCCACTAGCAACGACATTTTTGGGTCGTCGCGATCGTACACGTCAGCTATTTTTAAAAACCGCCGCACAAAGTGGCGCTGATGCCGTTTCATTCCCATACGCAACACCCACAAGGGAATGCTGATCAGCGTGATGCACATGACTGAACCGAGGAAGAAGTACAGAAAAACGTAGATTTTTTCATTCAGCATATTGATCGGTAGTACACACTGGGCGAACAGACGGTTACTGGCTCCCACATGCTGAAGCGTGTGCCGACACATGCCAACTCGGGGAAATACCTGCGTCTCTGTCCACGGCTTCCCGTCTATAATGTCCTTCAACACGCGAAACCCAAAAAACAGGTAACCTTCTCTGGCGTCGAATCGTAGAAACATGTACATCAAATAAAGTTGGCAAGCTCCAATCAACGCGTACAGAATCTTCACAAACAAGTACACATAAACCAGATTGTTCCCGTGACGCTTGCCTGGGATGATTGACGAATGACGGAGCCTGTCACCTATACTGCCAGATCCTCCACGATACTCCCGACGACTGAAAAGCAGTAGTTCTAGAGTACGTGCAATGTGCTGCACCATTTTTTGCCTCTTTTCGCCTTCTTCTTTGGTAATGGAATTGGATGTCCGGACAAGATTTTGTAAATCAGTACCAGTGCGATTGTAGGTGAAAATACTCCAAAATATGCGCGGCAGGTAGTAGAGGATGGCCTGCAATCCCAGGACCAGTGGAACCCATTGGTAGTAATCTGTAAATGAAGAAGAGAAAGTGTCGACAAATCCGTGCAAAAGTTGGCTCGATTCATTTAAGTGATGATTGTCATCACGCGTCAGGTATAGTGTGTTAAATGATTTCTGTACTCAAGCTAATAAACATTAATATTTCGATAGATTTAGACAACCTGCAAACGAACTGTTGTGTGGATAAATCAACCACATAGAAGTCAACGAAAGCATGATCAGGTCAGTCATCATAGAACAACACGATGGCCGATATTCTGCTCACAGTGCAGTACTGACGAGCTCCAGAAAGAGAAAAACCGTGGTAGGACAGTGGCTGGAAGAATCTGCCTTATACAAGCTAGGATCGAACAAGGGGGTTGATCAACTTCACATTGTGTACGTGTGCTCGCGGTTTAGTTGAAGTAACTTAAAGGGCCAGGTTAAGAAATAAGCTGTTCGATACTAACAAGCAGTTTATTAGGTTTTCACTCACCCTTCAAATTATCAACAGTCACGTTGCTACCTTAGCACCCGCAAGAAAACAAGCTAGTGGTTAAATATTGGACACAAGTTTTACTCATCATTCTTGTCAATGCTAGTAAGTCCACACCGCTCGCATACGATTCACATGCGTACGGTGACCAGAAAACAGAAAACCAGACAATCGCGGTCGTGAGCTAAAGCAGAGTGATTCATCTGTCTGAGGCAAGGCTAACGCCCTATGGGTAGTGTGCATGCGGCCAATGAGACGGCTTTATCACTTGGTTGGTCACCGGGACAGTACAGGATTAGGACAATGTATCAAAACTTAACTGATTGTTTCTGCCATGAACGAGGTTGGACAATGACGTTTTAAGGCGAAGAACACGGAAAACAAAGATGCAATGTCTAAAAACGATGCACGATCCTGATCACTTTGTTGACAATACAATGGGCCATACTGTTTTAGCAGAATGAACAGCAAGAAATCTTTCACTTGAGGTGACGAAAATGGAGTTAGATGGAAATATTTGTTAAAACTCTGTATCAACGCCATTGTCGTTTTGATTCACTCTGCAGATATGACAGTACTAGTGCTCGAGATGGAGACAGAGGTATCAGTTACGTGATACTGGAGCATGCAACTTCACCAAATATTCTGCAGACTTTGGGCGAAATCAGTGACCGAATTTTGTGCCACCGCAAGTTTTGCAAGCAACATGGTGATAAAACGAAGATCAGAGGGACTCGAACCCCCGACAGCCTCAGAATCGTCCACGGGGGCTTGCCCAGTGGAAATTTCATTAAACACTATGTCAGTGTCGTTTACGGCGTAATGCAGCGTTACTGTGTACGCCATTCAATAATTATTTCATATTCAACCGCAATGGACTTTTATTACACGTCTGGTTTCTCATGAACATGTGATTTATGACTTAGTGAGTTATGCATTAATTCTCCTACACCACGTGCTGTTATCCTTTCGACCGATGCACATTCCAGGGTATTGTCTACATTAAGTATTAACTAAACGTTAGTTAACTTTGCTGCCTGTGTAACATACCACAACCCTCCATTATTCATGACGATTTCCCCACTGACATTATCAACTCTGGTTTGTCCGGTTTGGCACCGGTCAGCTGAAATGTGCGCACTGATGCCATGTAACATGCAAATTGCCAACGGTGTTTTTCCATGAACAGACTTTGCCTGGTTTCAGATGTATATTTCAACAAAACATTAAGTGCATTATATCGAGGATCATCGGGAGCTTTTCAGGTCCTCAGTATTCCGTTTCGTTCTACGTGAATCAAGAGATTTAGTACTTTACTGACAAACCGTATATTATCGTGGATCGTTGCATAGCCCAAAACTCAACCTAAGTTGGAATTGATGTTGCGGCTATTTTAAATACGGCTGAATTATTACAGATGTGAGCTCCGTTCGTTTCAAGACGTGGTCGGCAGCAAATCGCGCTTGCGCCAATGACTCATAGTAAAAAATGTTTTATGTCGAATAACGTGCCTTTAATTTTAGTAATTTATGCGCAAAGTGAACAACCCTCGGGTAGCTCTTGATGACAGATCAATTTCCGAGGTTTGAAATCGAACAATTAATGATAGACCCTTACAGGGGATTCTATATACGTAGGGAACAACTTTCCTAAGATAATGGTCACCAGTTTGAATAACATGCGCGATCATTCCGGGCTTTAATACCTCCATCAACTTTCAGATGAATATCGTTGATTGGAGATCAAGTCGGAGATCCAGTTTTTCGACACTCTGAGCTATTTCAACGCGATTGTGGGATATGTTTAGAATCTACAGCACATGAGTAATGGACAACACTTCAGGTTGAATGATTTAATATTGAACGAAATCGGCTCAGCGGGAGGGAAACGACAAACAAAATCTATCACAGAAGATGACCGTCAAACGGAAGAGTCGGACAGAGGTGTACACGACGTGTAAGTAAAACCTCGTAGTGCTTGTGGATTGGAATTCCGGTTCATAAAAGTAGGCGCACGAATCGTGCGAAAATATGCGATATGAACAAGAAGGCTTTCTCTAAAAATAGCTCGAGTGCTGCATCCGTATAATTGACAGGACCCTTTCCAAGAAAACTCTCATAAAATATTGAGGCCATTAATGTACGTTACAATCTTCTACTGATTCTCCTTAGAATTAGCATAGTCTTGCCTAACAGAATGAAGTTCATTTTTCACTTTGATAAGTTCAAACGCCCTTGTGTGATTAAACTAATTGTTCACGACAGTAAATCATATTAACGACCACTGTACCACTCATTATAAATGACGCTTTCGTATGGTATTACCAGTTAACTTCTCTTGTACCCGTATGGGATCACCTTCAATCACTCCTAACGAGTGTCTCTCGCACCACCAGCAATTCCTTTGAACTCTGCTGTCTTGATTGTTCTATACAAAACGAAGAAAATGGGATCGCACGAGCAGTCAAAAATGTGGTTTTACCGAGACTTGCTGTAGGTCATGGATTTCAAATACAAAGTCTTACGGTCAGTGCGTACTCCAGTTGCCAAGGCAGTTAGACCGTGTTTTGGGCCCGTCAAAAGTAAGTATACAAACCACGAGGATGTACGATGAAATAGGTTTGCCAGTTGATTCGAGGAGAATATTTTTGCTTGAGTTACAGTACAAACGCAACACTATAGGCTACTCTACTTCAGGTATGTTACCGTAGACTAGTCAAGTGGATCAATGACATCTATTACAAAGTACCATTAGTACTCCAACAAAGATATTTTCACCGAGTTCATGACACAACCGAACCGAACAGTCAGGGGAGAATGCTCACATGTGAAAACTAAAGCCGTGATCAAACAAATAATCACCTGCTATCATTTCGTAAACGGTTGCCTAAGCAAACTACCAAGGAATATAAACAGATCAAGTTCAGAATGAACAAACTGATGAACACTTAGGAAGTTAACAACTAAATCGAAATGCCGCAAGTATTAAAGGTGTATACGGAGTAACTTAGTCCTATCAGTTTGAAAACCACTAGCAACATGTTCAAATTGGACTACCGACAGGCATGTGGGGTGGATGATCAGTCATTCGTGTTAGCTACAGGCGATTCGAGGGTCGATATACAGAAGCTTACGTAGACTTATCAGCTGGAAGATTGCTGTTCCAAAATTGTTACAGGCTATGTGTCCAGTGGGTTCAACTTGCGTGACAATAAATTAGACTGATCTCTATAGTGAGGACAGCTTGAGACAACCCAGCAGTAACGATATTCAAAACCCGGTTGATTTGATTACTTGTCTAGAATTGAACAGTTTGACAATATACAACTCACATTTACCGTATGACAGCTAGTCGTTTGAATGCTGCGGAGTGAAATGTTGGGTATTTGCTGTTTACAAGACCGAACACTTCAAGCAGGATACGTTTCTCTTATGAGAATCGTGAACGAACACACACTAGCTTTGGTTTATGTGGCCGAAGGTGACCAGCCGGATCGATAATCTGTTGTAACTAACCAAAGGGGAAGTGAATCATGGAACATATATTCGAACGTCAGCAAAATGAACTGCCCACAGTTTTGTAATACCATTTGCTTGGTGGCCGAACTATAGCTAGCAAGACAGCAGAAGAGCATTGGTTGCGCACCAGGATGACACTTCGTCGTACATGGAGTAAATACGGATGGCTTATGCGTCCAGTCTAGTGAATAGCAACCGACAAAACCCGAACTCGAAACCCGCGCTTTCATTTCTAACCTAATATGATTCTCATCCGGCGATGCGTGGTTGAACTGCATACTCAAAATCCGTTAGCGTATAACTTTTGAACAGTCAGTTATTAAATCTTTTTATGTTTTTGTGCCATAAAATGGCTAACGAAAATGATGATAAGTCATTTTTTTCCCATGGGCTTCGACCAAAGGAGGTCGGCGAACAAGCCGACATCTATATATGGTATATAAGTGACCAAGACCAACGGTCACAATAGGGTGACGCGTGTGCACTTACCGTGCATACGTTGGACATTAGGAAGAGCCCTGTCCCAAAAGTGGAGATTATCCTTTTTCCGGTTAATACCTACACGTTCAGGTGCACGCCTGATTGAAAAAGTTGACCTTTACGAAGAAAATTCATCTATGCAGTAAACACAGAAGGGAAACGGTGGACAAAAGTAACAAATTACTCCAAAACAACGGTAGCGTGCGCCAAAAATAGCAACCAGCTTACTCATTTGTTGTGGCTTTAGAGCATCCCAGTCTGTCATTCTATGCGGAACCACACCTGAAGTCAAGTTGATTGGGAAAGTGCCCTCGATCCAGCACAGATTAGTTATGTACGAGTCCGCATTCACACCGCTCACCGTAGTCGGCAGATAGCATACCAGTGGGGTCATGAAGTATTGCCTAAGTGTTACTAAGACCATGCATATTAGCAGAACGATTACGTTCCATTGGAAGTTCGCGCGATCGGCCAAATCTTCAAAACCGACATAATTGCATGCAGAAAACGACTGAACATAGCCCAGAAATTCCGCGGCAACCATTGCTGATTAACAGCTGAATGAAGATAAGCTGTGGAAATTGTGTCAACTCGGGTCCAAACAAAATGAGGGTTCACTGTCTTCAATGATATTGGATTGTGCATTTAAAGCAGACCATTTATTGATATTAAAAGAAACCGACGGTTTTTGACATTTTTTGTTCGCACACTATTTACGATATTTCAATACTTCGTTAACCGTTCTAAAATCACAACCTTATAGAGTTTTGTAACGTTCGGATACATTTTTAAAACATGCATATTATCTGGAGGTATAACGTTTGCTTGTTATTTAAGGTGATCGGTAATGTAAAACCAGGTTTCCAGCAAATCAGACTCTATGAGCCTATGTGGGTCAAAGTAGAAAGTCAATCACGCTGACAGATGTGTGAGCGTCAACGTTGCTGCGTCCAGCTAGCAGACCTTCGGTCGCGAACTGAACGTATGAAGCGGTCTAAAGCAATCACAGACCAGACAATCCGTTGTGGTCAAGAGTGGAGCAAATAAAACATTTTGTGGACACGAAACGCACGTGTGATTAGTCGACTTCCGCAATCGGACCGATGTGTAAACAGTAACACGATTGTTGCAATAGATGCTGAAGATGTGCACAAAAGTGTGGTACTTTCAGTCAATATTAATGCTATTTCTGGTGACTGAGTGAGTTACTTCGGAGACTTTGTTGAGCTCGAATCACGGACGGGAGATGGACATAGCTACGTCACGCCATGGTAGGCGTTTTAAACCTCGCCAGGAGGACAGACTTATTGTATTTGGACCCGAGCACTGGTCAGTTCTGAAGCTACTTGCATTCATTCAGTGCAATAAGTTTGAAGACCAGTGCCGGTAAGTTGCACAATGCTCCATAATTGAATTGTTAGGTGCTCGTCGGCGCACTGACATGTGGACATGGGTTCCTTTGAAACTTTAATCGACGATTGATGAAGCACAGAGAACTTACCAGTTTGCTACCACTGTAACCTAACGAAATCGATAAAATTGTGATCAATCAGACGGTTTTGGAGAGAAATAGGAGCTTTTGACCTTTACCTTTTAACCACATAACGTGTCATCCGAAAGTGATTGTCAAACGGTCAACAGCAATGGCGTTTGGTTCTCATGCGGTACATTACCATTAAATACAATTGAAGACTCATAAGATAAAGCGTTTCATCGAAGGATTAGACAGATTAGTTTGGTTTTGTCAGCTTCCTTCAACGAGGAGTAAAACTTACGATGAAAGCGGTCAACAACCAAGCACCAGATATTTTTTGTACTCTAATATCTCGTTCAAATCCCGCGGCAATATGGCAAAGGCGACAAAAAATGCAAGTCTGCTAAATGAGATTGGAAAGTGTAAGTCTTAATACTGAGCAACTAGGTGACCTAGCAGGAACATGGT
>JTDE01000033.1:134177-183350 GCA_014338405.1 Paragonimus skrjabini miyazakii
GAGCCACAGTACCTTTTGGTCAGGCTCATGGCTGTTATTATGATGATGATGAATGTGAGGTCATTGACACAGTGGTAAACACCGTTGCCTCGTGGAAGCTTGGTTGAAGTTCTGGTACCGGCAGTGGCATGGATATGCACTGCTGACGAGCTCTAACGATAGCGAAACTCGAGTTTAGTGATTCTTTTCGAAAGAGTGTGACTAAAAATTCCCTACGAATGCAACACCTGTTAGTGAAGTTTAATTTCTATTAACCAATACTTCCTATTACTCATCATCAATACTGCATTTTACCATAAGAATTATTCAGGTTTATGCGGTAGAAATCAACACTTAAGTCCATCACCTTTTCTCCAAAAGAGGCCGGTTGAAAGTTTATGCGAAGGCGAAGTCTGCGATCATTTATCAAAGTTGTTTATTCTGATTAACTCAAAATCACCCACCACAAACCACTGAAGGAACTCTCTTCAGAGCTCAACTGATTAGTCAACAGTTCTTCAAAACTCAACGACCGGGAGCATTTTATTCGTTACAGACCACATACCTCCGCATCGCATGTATTCGAAGGAATGCAATCATACCTGTACGCATCTATATTCCTACCCATTCTGCAACCTTGGCATGGTGCTCAGACTTGTGCACTGTGGTTAACCACGGGACTATGATGCTGAAGTACTTATATATGTTTATTTTAGTTCATGTCGACCAGCGAACATAGCTATTTGATGAGCATCTTGCATTTGCTTCCAGAAACGTGAGTCATGGCGGACTATCACCTTTGTTCCTCAGCTTGTGTGGTACATTATGTGTTGAAACTTGTTTGATCTCTCCAGTTAACTCTAAAGTTAGTTAGTTTACTGATTCCATGTGGAGCGCGTTAATGTGTACTTTCGTAGGCATATTTCTGAACTCATTCTTTCCAGGTTACACATCACTAGTGAGGTCTATTTAGCATTTTTTTCAAATGGGATACAATATCCCGCCTCACGCCAGTCCATCCCTTAGTTAATTGGCACTGGCCAGCTGGACCACAGAAGTCTTCGCTCACATACCTCCGGGCATTGCTGCTTCCGGCTTGTACGGGATACGGTGTGTATGAGCGGAACCGAAGCGGTGCGACGCAGTCCACGTGTGGTGATAACCATGAGCAAGCCCCCGCGCTCCACTCAGCCTAACTGGTCAATCCTGCAACAAATGCTACCAACCTCATATATATATATATACATACATATATATATATATCATATCATATCATATCTGCTCAACAGTGACATACTTGACTGAGAAATGCATATTTAACGACGTCACTAATTGTTTATTCTTCCACATTTTACAATAATTTTATCACATTCACTTTCCGCGTAATCCGTGAGCTTAAGGATCAAAAGGTCCATGTGCACAGAAATGATTGTGATCATAGCGTCGGCTAGACGAACACAGCCAAGGTGTGTAACCAACGATACTACGGAAATCACAAGACCAACCGTGATGAGTGAGGATACCAACACTTAGCCCGACAACCTCAGAATATTGTCATCGTCTAAATGTCTGTGCACGTTAAGATTCCGAGGAACGCTGTGCTTTCTAACGCATATTAAACATTTGTCACCAACATGCATGCAACGCCCACAGATATCTCTCATACAGCCAGTTTAGGTAAGAACTAAGTGGCCCAGCCTTCCAGTAGGAGTTGGCCGTTCGTGCATTTCTGCCGTCATGGTGATTTCAGCACTCACAGAGCCTGTGATTTGGTATAAACGCTTCCGGGTCAAAGCTAAACCGCCAGAGAAAAACTAGATTATGCGCCGTTCACGTGCTCAAAGTTGCCATGCTGGTGGGCAACACCGACATCCGATTAGTAGTTATAACTATAGGTTTGTTCTGGGAAATGTTCAAGATGTGGAAGTTGGTTCACTTTGTGACACTGTTGTTGGGTAGCGAGCAAGATGTCAATCATCCGGTACTCCGATGTCCAAGCCAAAAGAGATCGCATGCAAGTTTTGGGAACAATCTACGAGAATGAGATCAATAAATTGGCAATGGTGGATAAAAATGTCACCGGAGAGAAGTAGTGCTAAAGAAAACGAGAGCTTGTCCAACCTCAACGACTTCACTACTTATATTTTACCAGGGCCTGCATATAGAATGTCATCACTGGCATTGATAAAACAACCAAAAATGCTTCGAAAAGAGCTGAGCAGATAATCAACATTTACAGCCGCAAAATGCACTGTTAGGACAGTTGCCCATGCTTTGTGGCAAGCACTGCTATCTCAAACACAACTATTTTGAAGAGGTTTAAGTTGTATTTGTCTGTGTGTGTGTTTGTAGAATTGTAGAGACGGCAATGCTGAGGTTGGTGTGAAACTAGTGTTGTGAGCCAAGAACAAGGATGGCGCAAAGAGTGTTTAGTTAGGAAACCAACACGGGTTAGGTGTTCAAACAGGACAAGAAACAAAAACGCTCATTTGCATACGGCAATCGTCTGAGAAGGTCCCAGCTGCCACAGACGCTAATGTTCAGCTTTTTTGCGTAGCCAGAACTATTCCATGGTACAATGCACTGTCGTTTTGGTGATATGTATTTTCCCGTGTTCTTCCGGCGGCTACTTTGTCGCCCCGCTACTGAGTAGTATGGGGCTATCGCTCGTTCTCATCACACTAGTACTGGTTTCTAGACTGATACTATATAGCAGCCACTGCTCACTGGGTCAGATACACCCGCAAGGAACACTCAGAGCGTCCATAGTCCCGGTTTCGGTATTCACCTGCGGAAGCACATGGCACATCAAATCTCGTGTATCCGGTCGCCAGACCGTAGAGTATTTTGTAATCAAACCGAACCTTTAGTAAGGTTTAACCTGTCAGCCGTCTAGTTCCTCGACGTTAGACACGTGTTGGAGACATGGACGGGTTGCTGAACACAACATTTGTCTAGAGTATAATCGTGAACGGATAGCCGTCTATTTACTCTTCTATGCAAGGTGGAATCCTAAGCAAATCAGTCAGTATTGTTAACTATAAACATTCACCTACACATTCTGGATCACATGTACCGCGTAGCGCTAGCCGGAGATGAAACCCAAGTGGCCTTCATTACCATTCGTGCAACTTACTATATTTATCACACCTATTGTTTTCCGTGTTTTTACGACACGTTTATTAATGTCCGAAAGTTAGGTCATGGTGTTTCGTTGCTACCTTATTATTGTCCGTGCTCTGACATCTCAACAAGGTAACCACGTGACCAAAGTGTCTAGACTGGCGTTGGCGTATCGCCTACCCGGCCAATGTGCACATTAGAACGGCTATTTTGAGCTCAGAACAACGGTACATCGCACTCCCGGTGAGACGCGTGACAAGATGACATAACCACCGTGTGAACAGTGAGATAATTTCCACGTGTGCAGGTTTGGCTGTCCCGCCGATATCCGGACCAAACGGGGGCTGTCGCGTTATGACGGACGCACGCGCGCACGTGATTTGTTACCGCTCGGATGAACTTGTTTCTGGAGTTTAATGGCTCTCTCATAACAGTTACAGCAGAACGCGACAACAATACGATGGGAAATAATAGTATGTGGTTCCATTTCGTTGCTTACGGTCAATATTCGATGAATGGTATAGAAAGAGGAAATTGTTGCCGTTTTCTTATACGGTTAGAAATGTAAGCTCGATAACGCCTCACTTTAGTGATCAAATGCGCTCAACCGGTGGTACATATGTGTACAGGAATGTCATTTAGTCAAAACACTTAATCGTTAAGCTGAGGGCCTTTCCATAGAACGTGACATCACAAGGTGGTCTGTTAAACCTGCCTAGACTCAAAACACCAAAATCTAATGGTCAACGTCAGAACTTCATCAAATGCTGACTGAGCATGAATCCGAGTTGGGGTGACCAATTCAATTCAGCCAACAATGTCACGTGATATGACCTTTGACCTGATTTGTCTGCGCCTAATAAGTTTCAGCTGACCCGAATGAACATCAACCATTATAACGGCTTACCACGCATGCCGCCAGTACATGCCTATTTTGGACCTGGACGCACAAAGCACGACTACTAGACTGACCACTTAAATCTACTAATCTAACATAACAGACTGTGATCTGTGAAATTGCCGGCAAGTACTGCAAGATTCGGTTAATTTCAGTTGGACATCGCTCACAGCTGTTGACAGCTATCGCATTCTCAAAGACCTTTCAGTGATCTTCAAATTGTATCAACCAAATATTTTACTACTTACCGGTAAACAAAATATCAGTCAACAAGTTCAATGATTTTGGTAATTTCAAACTGAAGCGAAACCCTAATCGTGCGGCCAATGATCAGAGTTAACAGGACAGTAACGATCAGGCAACCTGATCATTACTCACAAGCGAAAGTAGTTGAGCGTTCATATATGACGATTCGGTCGTGCCTAATGTGAGGTCATTCGCACAGTGGTAAACACCGTTGCCTCGTGAAAACGTGGCCGAAGTTCTGGTACTGACATTGGCATGGGTATGCACTGCTGACGAGCTCTAACGATAGCGAAACTCGAGTTTACTGCTTCTTTTCGAAAGAGTCTGACTGAAAACTCCATACAAATGCGGCAACTGTTGTCAATTGTGAGTGGTTTTATCTATGGAATTATTGGGAATAGCCATCAACAGGAGTTGTATAGCATTCACAGTTAACCGTAGCTTTCTCATTTAGTTGTTCAGCAAGTAGCACTTTACTTGCCTTTATTAAGTGCCTACATCTTCTTTGTCATTGAGATGGAGTACAACCGTTTGTCTACGTTACGAGTGGGCTGTGAGTGGCGTTCACTTGTGTGATTGTGTGTACGCGAATGTTGCAGTGGTTTGTTTCTGGAACAGCTAATTGAGGCATTGTCTGTGACGCCCGTTCAGAAGCAACTGAATTTTGGATAAGGTAACACGATCACTGCACAAAAATTACAGGTGGTCGCATTCTGTCAGCAGGCAGAAAACGTTAACGATTAGCGCCCGGTAAACCAAATTAACACTTGAGATGGTGGGGAGTAATACGTACGTGTGGAAACCCAGACGACAGTCGCGTTCCCAAACGTCACAGGCGGCGGTGGTTCATATGATAATGTGCGATTCACCTGGCCAGTGTTGCATTACACTTCTGATTCCAGTTAAACTGTCTAGTATGATATTATGGACAAGAAATATGGCCTCATTCTTGTTCGTTATTAAAAGCTATTTCAAGTGCTGGAGATAATTCACTAGGGAGTACTATGGGCATTTCCAGGCAATAGCTTGGAGACTGAAGAACCGTAATAAAGGTAACTGAAGTTTGACGTCATGGTATGAACTTGCACCACCTGCTCCATGGTGCAGGTAAGTTGAACCGTAGAGGGATGGGCTGTTAACTACTGAACTTAAAAGTGCGAAAACGAATAAAGAGATGGAATAAGGATAGCCACGGAATTAGTCACGTGATGTTTACTTACACCATGACAGATCGACCAGTGAACCTCTGGATATTGAAATAATGAAGCAGCGAAGATTCACCTTTAAACTTTCCAAGCAGACTCATCCGGATGAACAGTTTGATCTGTTACTGACTGACTACACCAGTTTCTTGGTTGACCATGAGCAAAAGCATCTTGACCTATATGGCCAAACAATCCCAGTACTATGAATAAACGAAGTGTAGCCCTTAATGCAGTTATTGATCTCCATGAGCAATGGGGACCAGGTAATTACGCATTGTCCGACATGCCCCGATTCAGTTAGTCATACTTGTAGCTTCGATTCAAGTGCTCAATTAAATTTTGGCTGGGGTTATTTTGTCGGTGGGACTGTTGAAAATCTCACGAGGCAATAAACCTTAGCCCATTGTACAAAAAAGCAAGAACCTAAGCCACCGTATTTTTTAATGTAGCCTGAAGATTTCAAAAGCCATGACTACTGCGATGAACCACATATAATTGTGTCAACTCGCGACAGAGTTAGTGACGAAAGTGTGTCGTGGCTTTTTGATAAACCGTACAGGTACACAGAAGTGGCATATAAGAAACACAGAACTCTAGGGAAACGGAATCGTTGTCCACTTGACAGGGAAATGCATTGTTTGGAACAACAGAGTGGCGCACAACACTAGTTCTGTGTTTGTTCTTCAAACTCGACACAGCAGAATGTCATTCTGAAAGTAATCGACACGGTTAGTAAGGAAATTGTGGGCTATGTTTTGCTAGACGTTACACAGGGATTGGTATCAGGCTGAATCTACGTTGAACGTTTGCGCAGACGTCCCCTAAACACAAAGGTCAGGACTACGTACTTAGATTTCGACGGCCTCATTAACCATTGCCTAAAGATATGCAACGATCCGATTCAAGGTACACGGTAAACGAGCTGAATAGTGTAGCTATTACTGACCGAACGACTAGAGTCCATCAGTTGGCCGACAGCCGTACTGGAAACTCTAGTATACACACTGTCGTTCAATCGTACACGTGAATATTCATGCACATTATTCGGTATAGAATGTTCGGCATGCAACTATATTTTTGAGTAGTGATATAGTGTGGGGGTGTCTAACGGAACTTCAAATACTGCCATTTAGAGTAGGTAGCTTCAGTTGCTGTTTTCGGTCTTCTGTGGATCATTCTGGCCATCTCTGGGCAAAAATGAAAGCACTACCTTCATTATTTACTGATGGCGATTTATGTTTATTCCATACTGCATACATTCTATTCCGATCGTAGCACACTCTAATGGGTAAAACCTTCTGTTGTTTTCTGTTCATTCTAAGGAAAAACAGGGTATTGTGTTGCCTCTTGTAGACTAACACACAGACTACCGCGAATCGGTCTTCAGTCGTAGGTTAGCACAGCTCTATCCAATTTCAGTATGAAATCAGGCCGCATACTCTGGTTCATGTGGAAGTATCCACGCCACACTGCAACCGGCGAGGTCAGCCGTCATAATCTATTTGCTATTGTCAAAAAATCGATGGCCACCCATAAGCTTGTGTGTCGACCTAGTCTCAAGATGGACATGCCGGTAACTTGCGACGAAACTGCACACAAACAAATCTGTTTGGTCGGTAGAATTTGCACTCGATTCTGTTGGTCAGTGAGTTCAATTGTTTAACAGTAGCTATGTACGAGGGTGGCGGTACCACATGACCGGGACACATACGATATAGGTCATCACAACAATGTCGGATGCACGAGGTCAGTCGGCTACCGGAGAGACCATGCTGCGTGTTAGGCGGGATGCGCAACGTCGTCTGATTGTCGATGCTGGCGAGTATGCATTCACGTTCTTTCACCATGGCTGACCGACCAAACTTTGTGGTGGACACTAACGCTTCACTGTTACGCGTTGAATAGCCCCATATAATTCGGGTGAGCCACGTGTCATCGAAAAGAATGAAGGCTAGATCATGAAGTTTCCAAAATGGTCAGTATCACCTAATAAATGTTTTCATACAAATAGTAAATTAGGGGTTACATCTGGTATGCTATCAATTCGTCCTGAAACAAAATAGTTTTTCGACGCACTTCCACATCAAATGAACGATAATCGCAGTGGGCTGTTAACCAAAGTTCACAAACGATCAGTTACCAATGTAAACGGTGCGCCTGTCAGCATAGTCGCTTTAGCGGAATATGTCGTGTAATCCAGATTGTGGTGATATTACGAGGTTCAGTACTTCTCTGTCAAAACATCGACCCGATGTAGACTGCTGCAGTCATTCTTTCATTGGAGTATGAAGCATAGTGATAAGTATGAAACTTCAGATTGACCTTACTGTATAATAAAGGTACCACATTGGAAAAGCACAGAATTACAGTTCTTGTCAAAACAACGAATACGTTTCTATGTCGCCTGTGTGCTTGCAGACCCTTACTTGATCAGTGTTCACACAGTTTTGAACGCGAGTGATGTGTTGGTTATCATTTCGAGTTGTGCCTTTGTCGCTTGTACAATTACTTTCTTTATGTGGACCTATTGTGCTAAACATTTGAGCGTAATAATCCCCTAGGAATAGGGCAGAAGCTTTCAAACATTGTTCAGAATAATGTGCTACCCACTATACTGCCAGACTAGAAACCACAATTTTAAAGTTGGGAACGGATTTTGTTTATCCGGCTGCATACATCAAAGCCGAACGAGTAAACGTGATAGTGTCGTGTCGAGTGGTACGTTTCAATACTCCAGGGAGTTTTCCGCATGGTCTTTGCAAAGACAAAATAGGTAATAACCAGACAAAAACTTATAACGTATTGTAGATGCATGGTGGTTTGGATGCACAACCCTTAGTTGACGAGAGCCTGAAGTGAAGGCTTCAGCTCGCGTATGCAATTCGAAGTCAGCCAGCCTGATACAATCCGATATGCTCCCAGAAAGAAAACCAACCGGAAGATATATCTCCATCCAATAAACCTTTTTAAGTGATACAAAGAGATTTGCAATAGGTAGACCAACTGAGGAGACAAATCGCCAAGAACCACACAAGACGCACCATTAACGGTTTTTATGGGGTCCGGTCCCCCGAGAGTAAGCAATCCGGCGGTCATAGCCGATCAGAACAAGCGGACTTACACGCTAACCTCAGACGGAAAAATGAAGTATATAGATCCACTTGCAAGGAATCTACACATGTTGCTCTGGTAGGATAAAATCTATAAACTAGTCTGATGGTTATTCAACATTGTCCATGATATTAAACAAAGTCCAATGCTGGGACGTCTGAGTTAGTAACTATAAAGGGGTAGACTAACTGAACAACAATCCCTAAAAGACAAACTATTTCCCCAGATCGCCCCTTTTTAATTTGGCCTACAGCTCAAGGCGAATGCTAACAATGTCGTTCTATCAGTCATTGGTTCCGTGGTTCGAATATTAGTTGTTTGGATCATCTTAAGAAAAAAAACAGTTTTAAAGAATTTTGGTCTACGAGTAGCAGTGCTGACGCACGACTGAAGTTGTGGACGGTTCAATGCTGACCACATAGGCGCTTGTTTTTCACGCGCGTTCGATTCCTCATTATTATGTACTAGTTGTGTGATAGCCACAAGCCATAACAGAAAATCATTGCTCGGTATAGTAACGCTTGGTAGGTTTGTAATACTTTAAATAATGAGATCTGCGTTAGTAATAAACGAATGCTTACGTTGATGTCTCTGACAAAGTAAGGTTCTTAGACTTTGAAAACTCGAAGAGATCGGATTCCGCAGAAGTAAAGTGCTGTCAGTCTAAGGAAAAACATCGCAAACGAAACTCTTTTGCTCACTTTTGAAAAACCTATTTTACTAACGAAGCACAACGTTAACAGTGAGCCATTTTCACCACCAATCGTGTCGTCAAACAGCCACCTAATAAGTTGTTTACCAAACTGATAAATAATTTTATCGCAGTTCATGCCATATACAGATAAAAACCGGCTGCATTATTGTGCACTCCAAACACCGACTTACATAACGTATCAGCTTCTGCACATACTTTAAAGAATGGCTACATTTGTCCAATTTAGCTTGATCAAAGTGACGCTCGATTTCATTCATCATGTAAGTCAGAACAAATGAGGTTGCCTGGGGACCGAATGACACACATGGAAAACACTGCAGTTTTACCGAATCGATTACGTTAACTGTAACTTTGGTCACTGTTTATGTGGGCATGCTGTCGTAGAAAGCACATGGAAGTTACGAACGGAAAATTGCTATGGCCAAACAAATGGGTAGAACACAGGCCAAGGTCAGAATCGTCCTTATACACGTGTTCCTCTAGATATTATAAATCAATAGATCCCACAATGCCAAAAGGGACGGCCACAGGTGGGCGTAGTGGATAATGAGGTCAAGGTCAGCCAAGTCAGGCCAGAAGACTGCCCAGACTGTAAGCGACAGGCTTTTTCTCGGTGCCGTCATGGCAACTGCTGGACAACGCCATGTCGTTGAGTTTAGGTTCGAGAGGACTGAAGTCGCGGATTGCTAAAATGATGTTTATCGCACAAAAGCAATCATCCTTCAAGTAGAAAGTCGTGAACATAAAATCGGAAGAGAATTCACCTTAGTGTAAGACTTAGTAGTATGAGTCACTCTGACCGAGATAGATAAGCATTTCGGTTTGGTGACACGCCGGTTAACAGAAGTCGATTCGTCAACATTAAAACATACGCAGTGTTGGCATTTTAGTAAAATTTACCTTCAGTTCTGTGAAGTAAGGAACGTGCACCTGCCCTTAAATCAAGCGTCAGTCTATTTCTGCACAGTTTGAGACCCAAGATACTAGAATGGGATTTATATCAATGCTGTCTACGGGGTATCACTTAAAACGGATTCATCAATGTAGTTTTTCTATGACCAATTCAGAAGACATATAGACGAGAAAGGGTGATCTGTGGAGGGTATTTGGTAACTGGTTCGCCCATTTGAAAAATAAGATTTACTTGGCTCTCCTCGGCAGTAAAACCCAATCAGACAAAGAACATGATGCCATTAAGACACGTCGGCCACGTCGATACCACGACAATAATTACACGGGAGAAAGCTTAGAATACATTCACGGTTTTAGAACTAGAACCAGATATTGGGATTTTCCCTCCAGCTTGCCAAATTACCCAAGACGAGCATTAAAGATTAATACAATTTCTAACGCACACCTATATTTTGTTTCAACCAATTGAATAGACGATATCGAAAGCAGTGATAGTAGCTTTCACAATTCAGAGGTGTTACAGTGGGACACAGTATACAATCGAGAGTCACAAAGACTGAAGTTCGTTAATAAGAAAGAGGAAATGAAAAAAATTCGACCGAGCTCAGTTCACTTGCTTCATATGCCTATATTTCGGCACGAACGAGAACAACGATTTGCTTAATAGCAAAAGAATACAAATTTCATTACTGCATTCTAGTAATGATATGAAATTATAAAAGCACACTGAACCAACAATGCCATTGACCAAGACACCTAGTTCCGGGTGATCGATTTTAATAAACCTATCAACAGTTTATTGTCACTAATTTATTTATCTATTTATTTTTTTACCCTAACCGCAGGCTCTGACGCGAACGGTGTTGGTGATATCTAATAAAACCAAAACGGCTACGTGCAAATAAAGATTAAGTATGCATATATGAATCCCGATTTTCGGTTACTTAAGTGGCACCTAAGACCCAGTTCAGGCGCTTGGGAGGAAGAAACATAGGGAACAAGAAAACTGATTCATGTAAATATGGCCTACTGTACAGTTGTTCCGGCTTTCATGCTAACATTTGTTTATCCGCCTTCGGTTCGATTCCTGGGCGTCACTAACACAGACAGGCCGAAAAAGGAACAAACCAGCTGTTTACCACCCTGCAGGTGAACACTCAGACCAGTATCTGCAGCAAGTCTAAATGAACATCTTCCGAGGCTGTGCTAGATGATTCCTAGTTCACAGACCAATTCCAGAGGCAGTGAGAGTCGAACGCTGTTATAGAGTAGCAAGCAATATGCAGGTTGTTTGCATATTTATCTGCTTTATCACCAGTTCAATGAGGTTGGCCTGAGGCAATGGGATTTATCCCGATCCTACCTCAGTCGGTAGGTGAACAAGGCCAAGTGGAGGCGGTTCAAAACGAAATCAAACCATGATTTCAGTTACTCTTATCATTAGCTTAGAGTTAACATTTTTAAGCGAACTTTTGTCCTTTACCCGATATACCGAAAATGACTTTCGCCTATTTTTTAGGGGAGGGTTGCGAGTTGCTATCCTCGGTAGTCATAGGAACACCGGTGTGTTCGCGTAGTGGGATAAAAGCATAACCCAATAATTGGACAATAAAGATCGATACCAAAAGTTTAATGTACCCTTTGTTCACGGACCTCTGATGAGTATAAGTGGAATGTGTTAGGGTGTTTGTGGAACAATGTGAGAAATAACTGAAGTGGTGCGTTTTTGTGTCGTTGAGACGACATGTACAACAAAATGCTTTGTCATGTTTGATAGTTAATGAGATCGCGACAAAATCCATAATGTTGCATAATTTCCTACAGTTCACTCAAACAATAATCTCTATATGGGTAACAACTACAGTTGTTCGAGAGTAGGAGCACATTCGTTTTAATGGAACTTAACCGGTTTATTTGAGAGGGGAGTAAGTCATTTGGCTCACACAGCAAAAATGAAACAATGCGAATCGAGCAACCGGATTCTTTTCACCAATTTTTACGTAAAATGGAAACCAAATTGTCTTCACGGTAGACGGGGAGGACTGATTATACGACGCGGGAAATAATTGATTTAGGAAATAGACAGGTTAATTTGCAGACAGTTAGGGTCTGTTCACACTGGAGCACATCGCCCAACTCAGTAATCACTGTTAAACCGGTTGGTAGTTCCACAAATTTACTCGTTCGACAAATACACGCGAGATAGTCTGCATGACATGACTCGTAGTCGTCAGTCGCCCAGTCCCGTAGGTCATTAAATGCGTTGAGACGTGATTGCAAGCCAGCAACTTCAGTGATTTGCCGTTTGGTTTATTTCTGTTCCGGTATTTACCACATCCATAGACAGCTTAACACTATATTCCCCGACGGATGTAGAAACAGGAATGAACAGACGAAGATTTTTCTCCCCTTCTCTAACGACATATGAGCATATGAGGAGTCTAATGAAACATGCTTCTCTCTGTAAGGGAGGAAATAAGTCAGGCGATCAAATTTTTCAGGCACTTAAGTTTCAGAAAACCTGGAAAGCTGTTTTACCGACTTGAGATAAATGGTGATGATAACGCTAGGCTACCAGGTATAACTGAAAAAAAAGAACAAATTGAGTTCTTATGAAAACCAGACAACGTCTCGATGAGCAAGAAGAGAACTACTCCAGTCAAGCTCTCTACGGTTTGAAGTCCAGTTACTTCCAACTGGTCGTGACAACCGGACAGTACCAAATCTAACCTATTTGAATCTAGAGGTAACATATCACATTGTGGTAAACACGCTGCTATGGAAATGGTAATATTTTGTCGACCGCCGGTCTGTCTATTAGAGTTGTCCCGATAGTTTGTGCAATTACTCTTAAGCCGACGGAGGATGCAGTTCACAATTGTTCGTGGTCGAACGAATGGATGCAATCTTTCTGTCAGTCTCACAATATGATATACAAGCTCAAACGAGTGATCTTTAGCACCCTGTCGCAGAGTCCGTATGTTTGTCCACAAGTCTCACTCAACTCCAGCTCTTCCTTTCGTAATAAGTCCGGACGAACTTTATCTTAACTTAAAATATACCAGTGAATATGATTGCCGCACAAAGTAAAGTATGGAACAGAGGCTCTTGACAACCACACGCTTAGGACCTTTCAGTCAAGGCGAATCAAGTGTACAATCCGTCTTTTATTGGCTGTCGTTTGGAGGCAATTTTTAGATGGAAGACTACTCACATATGATCGAAACCGACCGGTTTGGTCATTCTGGATATACACTACATTAGTAAGAGCATCGCTTAAGTTTGGCACTTAAGTTCAAAGGGAATTGGCTAAAAAGCTTATCAGACTATAAGGTGTGAATGATGTTCAGTTTGTGACCAATCAAATCCATCAACTTAACTGATCATAAATTGGTAAACAAACTGGACGGTAGATAAATGCACATTCTTGAAGCTTATTTTGGTCATTTTTTCTTTATCTTTCCAACAGCCGAAAAGTATGTGACTTCTTTTCCGGGCAGTGAATATTCAGATCAATTTTCATTTTCAGTGTACAACCTGCTAGTTCACCGTAATCGAAGGCTGACTGTAGGATGAGAAGACAATCGATGGGAAGCAACTGTCTAATGTAGGTTTGCTGGGTTTGGTTAACGGTGAACTGAGATACGTAATTAGTTAGCTCCTTCTAACATAATGTAACATTCGATACCGTCAACAAAGTGACCTATGATAATGTAGAATGCATTTATGTATGGTGACATAAACGTGGACTGGCCATTCAGCATAGTACACTGACTGCTGTTAGGCAGTCAATTAGAATGTCACCTACTGGCGGCAAAATTTGTGATTACCTCGCATGCGACTAGTTGGTCACGATACTAATTCATTCCTCTCCGGACAAACACAACCAGGAAAAACTCCATCTGGATTTCCAGTCCCAGGTAGCCTAAAAAATAAACATTCAAGTGGTTGTCTAAAACCCAACGGGAAATGGCCGATTTTCTCTCTCTCTACGACTACATCACAACTAAACATCGTTAGCAAATTTCGTGGGTGCCAACAGTCCAAAATATGGGAACAAACTAAATGAATTTACTGTGCCATGTAAGGGCGTGGTCAGGGCGAATCGGTCAATATATCCAGGTTGCTTGTTGATACTTGTTTCAGAAATGCCTATTGAATTCGATGGTAACGGAATTCACGACTTCGCACTCAAAGTAACTTGTTTAGGCTAGAAATACAAATTTTCCGACTGCATAACGACGGTTAGGCTAATAGTTACCATGGCTTCAAGATGATTAGATCTCCACTACGGGAGTTGAGGATTTAATTACGAAAAAACGTGCACAAGTTGTACCTCTGTTATTTGACATCAAGTGACTGTGTCATATGCTGTAGAGATAGACAAAGTTGAAAGGATGATTTCAGACAAAACACCGCAACTGCAGTCAATAGACTAACTGCAATAGAATCATAGTATGAATCAATTAATGGGTGTAATTATTTTTTAAATGTCACTTGATAGCATGGTTACAATTTATCCCATACAACGACAGGCGTACAATTCAGAAGAAAATGCACGGTGATTTTATTCAAGTGGCTTTCGATAATACATTGTTTTTCTTGTCTAGTTGCTTAGTTATCCATGAAGAGAAATCGCTAAAATCGAATTTATGGCAACTTAAAAAAATCGAGCCAAATTGCTTGTCGCTGAAATCTTTACGCCAAGTGATTCTGAGACATTCGGTCCTGAGTTCGTAGACTGAAGTAGTCTGACTCTGTTTTTTTTTCAATTTGAAAAACGGGTAACGTTATTAAGAACGAAATCCGAGTCTAGTGCTTCTTTTCGAAGTGGGCTAGCCGAAACGCTCAGTTGAATGCAAAGACTGCGATTAAGTGTGAGTGGTGTTCAATTTTGAAATAACCTAAATCCCCGAACCTTCAACACTTACTCAAACCGTGCTCAGTTGGTTCAGTGCAGACAGTAACCTCAACCTAACTGAGAAGTCCTGATCATGGGGTTATCGATTGAATAGAACAGCGTGATTCTGTTCATTCTTCCTTCGAAATGATCGGGCAAGCTGAACATTATTTGGTCATACCAATTGTGAGGTGACTGGCATTATGGTTAATACGCTAGGCTCACAAGCACGAGGATCAGAGTGCGAACTCCGATCGGGACAAGACTATGCACTACTGATGAGCTTCGATAAGAGCAAAACTCGAGTCTAGTAATTTCTTTTGAAGTGGGCTATCCGAAGGACATATCTGAGTACGAAGACTGCGATCAAGTGTTGGTGGTATTAAATTTTTGAATAATGTCATACTTCCATTGACTGCAACACACTGGACAGCTAATCCGGCGTTAACTCAGCAGCGTGACCTTTGTCATTACGAGGAACAATAAATGAACAGTTCATCAGTTTGGATGGCATATTATTTATTTGGACAGATGCGACCCACTCGGCACAGACGTAGACAGGAAAATCGGGGCTCGAACCAATGAACTTAAGATTTTCCGTTGTTTACAAAATAAAACTACCTTGTCTCAAACTTTCCATATTAATAGAACCTACAGAAGACTGTAAGGGCTCAATAAAGAAATAGTTGAACTGTCTACTCCGGCTTATCATACAATGACCTCTCACCATCACATATGTGACTATATATATTACCACCACTGCACACAGAACACTGTGTGTTGGCTTCAGTTAATCAAGCCAACACATACGAATTTGTGTTAGTTCTGAATCAGTACATCAGTACACCTAACGACCTACATGGTTGTTGTGTTAGAGATCGCTTATTGAAGCAGAATAGTATGAACGCAAATCTGAAAGCTACTTGCCCCCCTCCCTTTATTCAGACATTGCCTGAATGCGTATAACAACATAAAAGAAGCAAGTATTGCCGGGAAAATACTTGTACATTTAACACTGCTACAGTAAATTCATTACATCGGCATTCTTCAAACTGATAGTAATATGAACAGTGCAGATTACGACTCACCAGTAGAGTAGCCAACCGTAAACAACTGCAATTTTCTCTGAGCAATGACCACCTCTAGCAGATACGAATGTGCGACCAAATCAAAATGACTGCTTGATTTTGTTTGTCAGTGGACCAATCACATTGTTGCTCTGATGACCCAATCAGATTGATCGGAAATATTTTCGTATTCCGCTTACCGACCCTGTGACCTCGAGACGAACTACAACTTGGGCACGGGAACAGTCAGTTGTGATTGGTTTATCTGGCACGGACTGGTGTCTGGTTTGCCTTATGATCGTTTCGGTGACTCATCAACCCCATTGTCGTTGGGCTAGGTCGTAGACCAGATGCGCGTGTAGGTTTGATCGCATCTGGGTTGGTTGGACTGCCTTGTAGAGACCACCAGGCCCTCCACCCAGGGTAACATTGGAAGTGGTGTGGTAATCATCTGTGCCGTTATTCACGCCTGACCGAACGGGATAGTAAGGCCCTGGACTAACGATATATTCCCCCTGTTAGCGGAAGCGAATCGGCTGTTCGGCTCGATATTGTCACATTGTCACAGATTTTAATTTGGGAACAACTATTCGCAACATCATTAATTATGATGTACGCTTTTTTGTACATGTTTCATGAAGTATTTTGCAAACGGTCTGCCGTTATGCACTCGATGCTGTTTTAGTATGTAGGTTGTGTATAGATATGTATATGTGTTGTGTGTAGACGGTTTTGTATATATATATATATATATATATATATATATATATATATATATATATATATATATATATATATATATATATATCTATATGCAATTGTGATCAAATGACTGACTTATCTGACGACTAAACTGCATAATGTCGATCGAGATACTGATAAAATTCTATCAATTTTTACGGTGAAATGTCGTAACAACAACTGGAAGCGAGATCTACTACGTTCGGTCAAACTTTCGATTCTGCATGTTTTGAAAAAGACACAAATTAGCTCAGCAGCGAACACAAGTTGTGTTGCAGGACGTTTCATATGAACTGAACCCGATGTTTATGGCAGGACCAACGACATCATCCTTATGCTGAACTGTAAATTGTAGGATTTGGTCATGTCGCCGCCTGCTAGGACAGAGTCACTAACTACTTTAATGTTGATAATCCCTTTGTGAGTTATTTTCATCGATCATCCATTTGACTACACAGATCAGTGCAGTTGTCAATCAAACAGTGTATAAAATTTGATAAAATCAGTTATTGTTATGTTCAACCGTCAATACAAAATGTCAGCTTTTACATGTTCAGATGTTCAACCCAATTGATTACCAATCAGAGTCAACCCACTTGTATGAAAATCATGTCCAAAGTAAAGTTATGCTTGGAATGGTATAAAGAAGGCCGATTAGCTATGGCAAGAGTCTCTCAAAATTTGCCGTCGGACTTTGTAGAAAATGTGGATACGAATAAAAGTGTGAATGTGGATATGTGTTGAGTTTCGCCCGGTCAACTTGACGGAAGTAGAATGAAGCTAGGTGGCAATACTCATATCTCTACAGGAAACTCGCTCAGTCGGAACAGCGGTCGTCAGTTGACATTGACCTAAAGAATTTCCCTTCGTGTATGCGACATACTTGCATAAAGACAATATGTGTTCGAGTACCCCTATTGTTTGAACTCACCGACAATACATAGCCCCATTCAGCGCTCAAACGTGATAGGCAAGTGTGTTCATACATATGTACATAGCCGCACGTAGTTAATATGCTGTCTGGAATCTGCCCCACAATCGTTTGTGTGTAGTGCTCAGGTTATTTTCTTCCATTCTTCATTAAAGTCAAATGGTGCTCTTTTGATTTTCGCACACAGAATTGAAATCTAAACCATCACTCCGGTTGAGTTAACCAGAAATATCACTGAGTACTTAGGCAATTGTGAGTCATTTTTAAGATAAGTTGCGTCTGTTAAGAGCACAAATTTTAATTATACAACTACTAGTTACAAGTCTACTCGACGATGATGGAGCAGGTATTCCAAATCATAAGTTTGCTGGTGGACATTCCCATTGAGAAAAAGATTTATTCAACTCCTGTTAATGACTAAAGTATACCTTCCTTGCCTAGTGTTGTGATGCAGCCCGCCTCATGTCTATTATCTTAATCCGACAAGATTCTCTAACAAGTATATAATGCGGACTGTTGTGTAACAGGCAGCTTCGGTTGTGAGTAGTACAGTGCGCACATTTGAGAACTAAAGAGCAAGTATAAACGCCGGAAAGACGATAGACCAGAACCGGCTATTGGAATAGTGTGTATGCACTATAGTGGACGTTCCATCAGGGCGAACGACAATGTACTGTTACCCAGTGTGTGTGTGTGTGTGTGTGAATGCACGTCAGCCATGCAACTGAGTGTGCGCGTTCGTAGTCCTATGTTATAGCATGGCCTGTACGGTTTTTCATGCAATAAACAAATTCACACGCTAAGCGTCTCTTTCGGTCACAACAAAGGTCAATCATTATTTCTATCCTATTTACCAAAAAAGCAAAAAGCGAGCCAGACAGACTCCAAAGTTGTTGGATAAATCCGAGAAAACTCACTCGACACAAGAGTGTTAAGTTGTTGATGCAATCCACTTTAGTGTACGGGCGGCTTTAGAGCATAATTTTATTGATCTACTGACGAACCATTCTGAATCAGATGAGCCCTGCCTATATTGCGAATAACCAGGCCAGAGTGGAGTTCAGACGGCAACGTGTTCTGGGACAAGAACTGTCAATTTGGTGGTGGATATATACTTAAAAATGAATTCTACTCATTCGGATATAAATATTTACACTTCAATGTCTGTAGTTCATTGTACACATTTTGTGAAACCGTAGTTCTCTACAGGTTAGGTTTTACTTAGTTATGGTAACCCTTGTCTCAGTTGAAGTGTTCTTTTCAAAGTAATCATTGACCAGCTGAATCCTGTAAATAGGACAACCCAAAGTTGACTGCACAAATTTTTTTCCATGCGTGCGAAGTTAGTAGGATCAGTTTACCTGCTCTAGATACCCACCCTATACCAGAAAAAAGGATATCAGTCTACATGAAAAATGTTGACAAATTCGTCTCCAACCCATTGATCTGAAAACTATTCCATTTAAACAGTCAGTGAAAAAGTAAGCCGGCTAAAACTCATCCACCAGGAATCTGTCAGTCTGTGAGGAACTGTAGACGTAATGCAACAGTTTCATTAAAACCTAACATTTGCATATGTCAGCTACTGTTTGGCCACATCACGCAACCGCACTGGCAAAAATGGATGTCGCAACAAATGGATGGGTGCAACAGTGGAACTATAAATCGTTTTACACATGGGTTTGTTCAGCGACCAAATACCAGCTTCGGAGTCCCAACCGTTAGTACCCATAATCCAACAACCATTAATTCATTTCGATAAAATCAAATGAGAATACGGACTGTTAGTCTCCGTGTCTCAGGTGACTTATCTCATCCTGAGAATCCCGGCAAAGAGCAGCAGCTAACGAAAATCATCTGATTTCACACCAAAGTTCCTATTCGTATTTTTCTCCGGTTACTACATTACCCAATTAAGTATGCCCGACTGTGTATTCACGAGTGGTTAGTGGCTGAGCGTTCTTATATATTATAATTCGGTCGTGCCTAATGTGATGTCAATGGCGCAGTGGTCAACACGGTTGCCTTATGGAAGAATGGCCGGAATTAAAGTTCCAGTCGTGACAAGAATATATACTACTAACGAGCCCTAACAAGAACGAAGTTTGGGTCTAATGCTTCTTTTCGAAAGAAGCTGACTGGAAAGTCTGTGGGAATGTGACAGTTGCCATCATTTTTGTGGGATGTTTAATATACGTGAAAACCAAAAGTCCATATTACTCATCAGTAATTAGAAATAGACTCGTTAGAGTTCATTTAGGCTAAAGGAGGACAATTTAGGAAGCGTATAGTGCATCAAATTCTCCCCTCATGGTAAAGAAGTCCAGTTTAAAATTACGATTTTGGGTCGACATCAGAAAATCCAACGAGGTTACTATCGGCAAACTCAAAAATAGCGGCACAAATGGCGGTGTTACCGTTTCGCGAAAATCAGTCAGCGCGTGGGCCAACCACTGCCAGGAACGTTGTAAACGACTGAGGCTGTTCCAATGCCTTTGTGACAAAGGATGTTGAGATAGCTTCTTGGTCGATCTGGCCCTTAAAACCACTTCATGAGGAATGTAACGACACCACCAACCTCGTGAAATAATTACTGTAGAAGAATTGTCAGTTTCAATGAACAGAAGGATCTAGTCAGGCTTATGTAAAATCCGTCAGCTAATGAGGAAAGGATAACTAACTATGAAGTCGCGATTGTCCGGAGAGAACTTTATTGTACCGACAGACGCAAGTGGTTCTGAGATCATAGTCTTATTGAAACAAGAGCAGAGTTTTCTGGAACACGCCAGTCAAACTTTGAATCCCAGCCTGCCGCAAGTATTTTTTGACAGAAAAGGAAGGTATAATGGCAATTTCTACCTTAGAAAAATTGGATCTATACTTGCCGGACTGGGTTTTCTGTGTAAAGACAGACCACACACTTTTAGAGTGGATCAAATCAATGAAGCGCCTTTAAGGAAAGCTGGTTTGTTGGTCTATGTGAATGCGGAAGTACGGGTTTACAACCACCCGTTTGCCTGAGAGGAGGAAATACATCCACGGGCTACTCTGCTAGAATATAACATTTGACCAAGTCCCACAATAAAACTACAAGAGCTAACAATATCGAGCTGAGGCACGGTCCAACATGTTGTAACTTGTGCAAAAGGAAAAAGCCGCGTTCCGAGAAGTGGCTGATAAAACTTCTGGCGAAAGGGAGACTTGTAGAGAGTGGAGAACATCCGCGAAAGAAAGCATGGAGATCATATTGGTCAGTCTTACGTTTGAGCAATGTTGGGATCTTAAGGTGACAACTGCAGGAAAGAGTAAGCTTGCCGGAAGTGTCAGCAGAGTTTAGATGAACATTTGTGAGAGAGTGCCGTCATCCGGCTCGCATTGGGTCTCCAACTTCAGCAAAGGTTGAAACAAGCAACTTACTGGTCGGGGGCGAACGATGATATCATCATTTGAATCCTGGTTTATCAATACTTTTAGCTCCCATAGGACAGTGGCCACTTCTATCATGATCTTGTTCAATTAATTCTTGGCAGTAAAATCGAGGTAAAATCGAGGCCACTTTTCGTGACGGGCGTGTTTCTGTTAATCACTTCTGGCAACCACTATATCGCTTTTTGACAGAAAGTTTCACAAGATAGGTCGAAATGGCCGTTAAACCTGAAAGTGCTTTTTGCAGAGCCACGAAGACTTACAGCAATCCAGATCTTTCGATTCTACAAAACAAACTGACGACTCAAGGCCTCCTCTCTGAAAGTGAACGGTCTCGGAACTGTGTGAAACACTTAAGAATTATGAGAGTTTATACACTACTTCAGCCCCAGTAAAACAGATTCAGCGAAATACACAGTTGCACAAGCTAAGAGTGATTAGCGACTGAAAGATGGGGTTAGAAATAGATGGTACTACTGATCTTGCTCGCCCACCACTCCTTATCATAAAACATAACAAAGAAATCACCGGTGGATTTAATGTGTGAGCGAATGATTTGATTGGCGGTAGATCGGAGAATTGGTTTTCGGGGTGGACAACGAATGGGCGCTCACCAGGTAAGTAAAGTGTATGAGTAGTCTAGTTAAATCTTCAGAACTGCGCAGAAGGCTGCTAAGGAACAATCAATCAAAAAATTGTCCCGTCGATTTGCTGTGTTCAGAGGCCGATGATGTTTAGATACAGGAATAGACCTGGATGACTGAAGGGCCTGACAACTCGGAAGGTACCGTATAGGTGAGTGGAAGGCCAAAGCCCAGTAAATTTGACCAGGATCGAGAAGCATCAGCATCAGGTTCACGATAGCCAAACAGCGTGATCTCGTGGTCCGAAAGGAACACATGCCATGGGTGTCTGTACCGACATTGTCGGCATACAAATTCTGAAAAGAGTGAAGACAACTTTTATGACTTTTACTGTATCTGGAGTAAGTTTTACGCCTGGGGGGGGACCACAGTGAAGAAAAACGACCAAACTAGACCATTTGTGAGTGGTCAGGAAAATGCACTCATTCATGTATTGAAATGTCGCGAAGAAATATGTGAGGTACTTGACAACGGTCTGGCAGGAAATGAGATTCTCCACACGCTATGTAGCTAGTGACACATGGATTGCTCAGGGAATACCATTATCTACAAATGAATGCTCATTCCTGTTGTATCATTATGCAGTTAACACTCGTCTCGACTAACTGATTTAATTATCCATACAATAGTCTCGCTCTTAGCTCACAAAACCATCATTGTCCAGGATAACGTGCAATCTGTGATATCAGCCTAATTGAAAACATGATAAAAGGTAGATCGTTGTGAGTCAACATGACAATTACGGCTGTTCCCTACACGATTACTCGCCCCAAGCATTGATCACATGCGACTGGGACTGAACATTTATACACGATAATTTGACGAAATTCGTTGTACGGTTGGGAACACAATGATCAATATTCTCGTTAATCAAACACTAAGGTTGGAATTTAAATCCTAGTTAAGGGAAGAATATATGCACTGTTCTGGAGTACTGCTGTGATCAACACTCACTAAATGTTTCCTCTCGGGAACAGATGACCAAACTGTTTATCTGAATGGAATTGGCCTAACAAGATATGAACACTATACAATCTGTAGTGGAGAAATCCCCGGATGTTTACCAGTAATCAAGGGACCAGTCAATCTCGTGACCTTAGCTTGATCTATAATTGCTGATTACATGATAATCGATTGGAATCAGCGTGTTTTCTCTTGAGTTGAACCAGCAACCCGAGCACCACTCACGATAAATTGCGATTGAACGGTTAGATATGTTAACTGAGTGAAATCCATCGATAACCGGATGGTGCAGTGATCAACACGGTTGCTTCATCATCACGGGGGCTGAAGTTCAAATCCCAGCAATAGCAATTTTTAAAGACAGCGAAACTCTTGTCTAGTGTGTCGTTAAGACGAGGTCTGGATGAAACGTACTTCTGACTTTAAAAGATGCAGTTAGCTAGGATTGATGTTCAGATTAACTAAATGAGATCCACCAACTATAAGTCAGCATAACTTGTTTACTATTGTCATTTCTGAAACATCGTTTATAAACTGTCACTTTTTCGTATGAACGGAGTTGAAATCCGCCTCGAATTAATGCATCAACCTTGGTTTAGTTATCGCCACTGAGCTTCTGAAGCATAACTTCATAATGATATCGGAGACGAACTGTGCATCATGTACAGATCAGACAAGTCTATCGATCTGTTGTTCTACTTTTCTAATCAAGCTGAAACATTTGTTACGGTGTACCACTGTGGATGTTACGAATGTCTAACGAAAATTCCTCAGCTGTGGTTATTTCTCACGTCGACCCTATGCTTGTGACCTGGTGGGTTAGTTGGATATATATGTTTCACACAACCGGTACGGAACCCATCAGATAAACATCCGTATATGTTCAAAAGTCAATGCCGTCGTGGACGGATCAGCTTGCGTTCGGCTTCACTTATCTAACACTGTCAATCAAATACGCTTTAATCCTCAGAGGTGGTCGGTTACCGGAAGTTCATCAAGTGGATTCAGACAGCCTATTTTAACTCTAGACGCGTACATGCACATCCACACCCGAGCACGGATGATTCACATATTGACCGTTATCCTGGTTGGCCTTAGCTTTGAGTCCATCACCTACTGTTACGCTGCGTAAGCACAGGTTCCTGAGACTTGGATGGTAAGAAAGCGGACGATTCCAGATGGAGATAGCGTGACCCGAATTATCTGGAGATCAATAGGCAGAAATGCAAACAAATAGGCTGGCCTGTGAGCGTTAGCAATCTTTTCGGTCCGGCGTGTGTGTGTGTGTATGTGTGGAATGAATCAGTGTGCGTCCACAAGCACACAGCTGACAGAGGTGAAAACGTTCTCAACCGAGTTCACTGACTTTATGGCATTAATTTAACTGGCGGATAGACGCTGGCAGGCTTACACTTTAGGTTAGGCACAAGATGGACTGAATCTAGAAGAAAATATCAAACTAATCTACATTAAAAGTAGCGCAATTCGGACAATAAATGGCATTATTATCGGTGGAGGCTTTCGTTGGAACTACACTCCGTCTTGTGCACCATATTGATAACGACGCCATTAAGATGAATGTATCGACTAGGATTCATGACTTGTTGTGTACGAACACAGTCTCCTCATGCGAAGATTAAACAGCTAAATGTGTGAGGAGTTTGAAATCGACTTAGAGGTTTCTAACAGGCATATAAAGCTCGACGTTAGGTTCAAACTTAGTTTACCTCAGAATAGCACGACAGGGAATAGAGACATCTATCTATGTGTAGAGGCTTGACGCTGCTATCCAACAGATCAAGTCAGCATCCTTTCGGGGTTAAGTCAGCAATCTCATTCATAATGTATATGCTGTTCGCTCCAAGTCTATCGCTCACTGGTTCCCTCACTAGAGGTCACTACTTCAGGAGGACAGAGTTATCAAGACTGAGTTATCAGACGGATCTCATGGCTCTTAGCAGAAAAAATATTTGTTCTTTCCAGTATGTTTCGAAGGACAGTCTTAGCGCATTGAGTCAAAAGACTGCCAGGTAAACGTGGAAACCCCACATCTTGGTAAGTTTGCACTAGCGACACGGCATTTGCTGCATCATCTGAAACATGAATTCCTGCATAGAGATAGAAAATTTAGAGTCCAGACTTCCCTGATCACTGTTAGTTCAAGTGCCTGGAAAGTTCGGAACTTTGCATTTGGTCTTCTCAATTTTTGGCGCAGTATACCAAGCAAAACATTAATAGTGAGCTTAATTTGTTTGTAGGTGAAAGTGTGGTTCAAAAGATCTTCCGATGTACTTCCATGGTCAGTCATTTCTGGCATATTTGAGATTGTTCACTTTTCGCAGTTCGCTATGAGAAGAAGTTCGTAATCGTGCGTTATGCGCTTCCGGCGCAGTTTCCTCCAAAAACTGTTGCAACATAAAGGCCACGGTCGATTACCGATTCAGATCTTTTAAAGTGTAACAATATATGAGGGCAAATAAATAACAGACTACTGCAGGAAACAATTCAATCGTACTGATCGGTCAGCTAAAACGGACCGACTATTCTATCGGTGTACAGCTGCTTTAATTCAGGAGAATTAGAAGACTGAATAACTTACTTTAACCTTGGCATACTTATTTTTGATATCTCCTGAGACCAAAATCACCATTCTACTGAACATTACGAAACTGTAATGTCGTAAAAAATATTTTAATGCTCTAATCGCGTCTTTTAATGTAACTATTATCCGACAAAAATACACGTCACTTCAATCTCAGAATCAATATCATAATAGCCCGACAATCGACATCTTGACAATAGTTTAAACTTTCTTATGTACATAAAATAACCACCACTAACGGTCATTAAACCTATTCACCGTGATCGTTTTGAACAGATCCAGTGTAAAGGCAGAAACGATTAAAAAACCGTAGTTAATTCAAATTTGTCACTGAGATGTGTAAACTTGAAAAAGTTCTATACAAAAACGACTAACTCAAAGCAAGCAGATAAGAACTTGGAGATACCAGTCAGTATGAGACAACGCAGTTTTGATTACCACAACAAGTTCCAATGGGTGGAATATCGTCTAGCTTTGAAAGATGAGTACGTCAAAGTTACTTCCACAGTGGGATGCACAACATTTCAGGTGATGTTGAAATGACCGACATTTGGCTGAAGTTTGAATAGGTGGAAATCCGACCAGATTTTGTTGTACACAGCCAATGTTTTGTGAGTAAATGTTTTATCCTTCTCGTTTCGACACTGGTCTTGTTATTTTCTGTTTTGCCGTGTCGTTTTTCTTAATCAACTTCGACAATGCGGTTTACACTGGGGCGGTTGGGCGAAGCCATTTTGGTTTACGATTATTCAACTCATGCTTAAATTTTGCCAGGTCTACTCATATTTGCTCGTTCTACCCACAGTTTCAAATCAGTGTCGTGGATCCTGAACTTCGCAGAACACTGTTCCCTTGATTAAAGTACATGAGTTTACTGGTTATTGGATCTTTCTGTGGTTAGTGATTAAACCTTGTAATATAAAATTTTGTTACCTTTGTGATATCTCACACTGTTTTGAAGACAAATTCAAATGGATTGTTTTTGAAATTGTTGACTGCTCGAAGAAAGCGCGTTCGGCAACACAGATTGTATGCGAATCATGCTTAACCTATTCAGTAGTAACTGAAATTGATTTGTTCGAAGTGATTTGGTGACCGAATTTGTTAGGCTTGTTAAAAGATCAACCCTGACCAGTTGATGAATAATAAAATAGTATCGCAATCCAACTGTATTTTGCTACTTGTGGTCGTTCACCTATCTCTAAAGTTTTCTGAAAACAGTCCTAAAAAATTCACGTTCACACACGCTTTTTTTCAACTTAGAAGCTCAGATCTAAGTTGAATCCTGTGACTATATATATATATATACATATATATATTTCATAGTTGGAAAGTCGATGGACAAACTCACGCTGTCAGTGTTGGAGACATCGAAAACTCATTGGGAAGGACGAAGAACGTGGTTAATACTTCTACCTAAGCCCTATCAGCTTCATCTGAGGTTCTCTAGAGATTTATTGAATTTTTTCACCAGTTGGTTTCATTTTGCACCAGTACTGCATACCTAATAATGAATGTTGTTTGTAATGTGATTGCTTGCTGGTTAGCTTTCTCAGGAGTCATTATTGTAATCGAACAATTAGCTTTCTGTTGATAATAATTAACATTTGTGTTTCAGATAATTATGAACAGTGGGGGTGCTGTTCGTAGCTCTGGTTGATGGTTTTGGTATTGGTATGTTCGCCGAGCTTGGCATTTAGGCCGCAAACGTTTCATCACCAAACGAGGTGACATCATCAGTGCATAAGTATTCCAGCGTATAGTTCTTGAGTGTGGAGTTTGGTCTGGTGGGGTTTGGTTCGGATGATGTCACCTCGTTTAGTAATGAAACGTCTGCAACCTAAATGCCAAGCTCGGTGAACATATCAATACCAATAACATTGGGGTGTCTCAACAAGTTAGTTAGAACCCTCAACAAAAATAGGAACCAATGGGCAACTCACCTTGTATATGGGTCATTCCGGGCTAGTTGCGGCTAGTAACGAAGGGAAAGCATGTGGAAGACAGTGGAATGTGTTAGTGGGGACTCTGTGAAACAGATAGGGCTAGGTTTAAGGGATCTTTTCAAAATGTTACCGTTGTCTCAGTTTATGGAAAATTTACCGATCCTATTGGTTTTGTTTTGTTCAAAACAATCAGTCGTTCAATAAATCCAAAAGAAGTCACAAAAAGACCCAAACTAGTTCGTGCGTTAATCATTTCGCACATTATGATCAGTTACCTAACCTACAAATCTACCGGATCCTAAGTCAACAAATTGGGGTCAAAGTGGATTCCACCGGGTTGTAATTTCACTAATTACAAGAGTATTAATGATCATATGATTGCGTTATCGGGGTCCAGATAAGTTCAAGCGTGGAGCTGTAGGCTGTCAATAGTGATCGATTCAATCAAGTTCAACTCATGCACTGCTTGATTACACATGAGATTACTGAGCGAAGCCGTAAGTTCAATGGACAAACAAATCAATAAACTGAAGATTTAAGCGAATGCCTAATTCCAGCTTATACAGACTGTAGGCTGTTTTTCGGCCAACGTATCGATTTAAACAACGATTCTTACACACTTTCCTATCGTGATATCTACCGTTGTAGATAGATTTTTGTGAGCACTAGGAGGAGGCATTTTTAATGATGAGCATATAATGGGCTGAGGCAACTTGTAGAGGCTTTCGAACTTCACACAACGCTGGCCTATGGGGCGTCAGATGATCACTTTTGCAGTATGCCCAAATATTTCTGATCTATTTTGTACACCACTGATTAATAGTGTGTATAAATTTTGGTTGCAGTGTCTGATGAGATTCTTCGAATGTACGTTGACTTGGAATATTTCATCCTAAAATGCTAGTTCTGTCTCCCTTGTCTACTATGAAAAGTCTTGTCGCATGGTCGTGAAAGTTCAAACCATTTGACGCATGTGTTTCCATGGACACAAGCAGGTGAAATGTGGTATGTGACGGAACCATATAGATATGCGATGTTGAAAATCAGCACGCTTTGACTGAGGCGAAGTAACATAAAGGTCTTGCGTACAAGTTACAAAAAAGCGACTGATTATTTAGTTCCGTTCACAATGCTTTCTTCCTACAGAGCCTTGACCCAAGCAAGGAAAAACCCTTACAGTAGACAACCAAAACCAGTCCCGGACATTTTTTTTACAGAGGTCCATTATTCTCCTCTAGAGTAAGCGCTTCACTCAAGAGGACATTCTACTTTGTCCAAAAGATACGCAGTCGAAAGCGACGAATGAAATTCCGAACCAAACTGGTATGACTATTTTGGGCCCGGTTCACATCACGATATAAATGATAACGGACTAAACCTATGGACGCACGCATCTGTCAGGGTAGTTGGCCACTAAAGACAATTGATATAGCTGCCACAATCATGTTAAGGACAGAATGACTGGCTTATTATTGCCATCTCACTGAAGAGAAGCCGAGTTCTCTCCCGCTTCAACACAGCAAGAATCCGGAATGTTTGAAATACATCACTTCCAGTGTTAGCAAACAAGTCAAGTGTTCTACACTGTGGTCCAAATTCCAGAAGTATTGTGGCTATTAATTTTTCAGCTTATTCGCATGTTTTTTCCACTTGTATTGATCTGATATTCCCGCCTGGACACAAGTTTGTCAAGCTTTAATCCATCGGCCTTGAACAGAGCAAACAGAATTGAAAAAAGATGACGTCCGATAACGAGTGAACAGTGCGTTGAATGAAGCTTTTAGTCTTGACGCTACTTCATGTTTAAGTAAGGTGACAAACAGTGACGTGCCTATTTAATATTATTTTCTTCTTTGACAATGGTGACGTCATGTTATTGATTAGAAATGATTGTGAGACTATTTAACTACTGATTATTACTAAGGTTTTCAAGAAATACGAGGTTTTTCGGAAGGCTGTTCCATACTAGTACCACGAAGGGGAAGAGGCGGAACCATCCAGTAATTTAAAATGAGTAACTGTTTCCCCCGAAACCCTCTTATAGAAGACAACTGTGGTTGTTGTGAACGCTGTCTTTTATCAACGGTTTACTGTAATTGTAACATTCTTAATGTTAGTGTCAGTCTGATTTTTGCAAAATGTTATTCTTTTTCTCTTTTATCGTGATTAGCAAACAACCAAGAACACTATCTCCACTATGCCATGAAGATAGTTGTGTGACTTTCATCACAAGTAAAGTTTTACACTTGCCTGCAAAGTAAAACCATAGATATGTAAAAATCCGAACTAGCTGTCATTATTCGAGGTGAAGTCACTAATACATAAGATTGTCCAGTTCTGACATGTATGCATGAAGAGCCATTGAGTACTGAGCAAATGTGCTTGCTTTCCTGTGTGATGAACAGTTTCTGGGCTAGTGAAGATCTATTCCACAAGAGTTTCCCGACTGTCGAAAAGTTTTTGTTCATCCTGTCGCGGCTGAGCGACACAGATCAAAAACTGAGATAACTAGCGGCAGTTATATTCTTGATTGGTGCATCATTCGCAAACCATATATATATATACAAATATATATATATATATACGCATATATATATCAACAGGGTTTAAGGGTATGATCAATGGTTTTGAAACATCTAGAGTGACCTAAATATAATCTCTTTATAAGGTACATAACTTTATTCATCCGGGGGCAGAGTGGGCGTTTTTTTTACTGTGGGAAGTATTCTTTCCAAGCCAAGTCTGGCATTCTGAACTCTGTCATGCTTGCACAAGACAATAGTGGAGACCACTGCACCATTGACCATAAGTTAAAAAATATTATACACAAACACTTACCGCATTTGCTTGTGTGCTATGTACTAGCAGTGATTTCTAATAAGAGCATAACTCGGGCATAGTACTTCGTTTTAATGTGGGCTGACTGAAAATTCCACGGGAATCCGATAGGTACCATAAGTTGTGAGTGCTTTCTAAATCTATTTCATCGGGCAACAATCCTACGTGCGTGAGAATATCTAGCCTATAATTAGCACAAGACTTTGGTGTTGACGCGTCTCTGGGACATTCAACAGGCTTAAACAGATTGTCCGTGAGTGAGCGCTCTTCACTGATGGGCAGACATTCGAGTTACTCACGTAACTTAGCGGGTGTTCAAAAGGCAACCAAACAATCTTAAGTAAACATAACCATTCACCAGAATATGCCAAACATGAACCAAATGAGAATATCTAGAACGTTGTGATTATATCATTCAGCACAATTGTAACTTGCGAGGAACTTTATCGATATTTCATTCTGGTGTGTTTATACACAAGGAAACCAGTGTCCACTTCATAGTCGATTTAACGGAGATGGAGCTTTGGAGACGCCGTGACATGGCTTACTGTAAAACAACGGCGACTAACTTCGTTGATCTGTACTACAGACTTAGCCAGCTGAAGTTATGTATATCACGGACAAATTATCTAGCTAATCTGAATAATTTATTTATCATCTAACTTACATAAATAGACAAATGTAAATCGGACATACAGTGACTTGATAAACATTGCGCACAGACCTTTGACAAACGCACTGCAAGATCAGTTAATGTATAGTTTTGAGTATTGTAGCAGAGAGCAGACGCACCGTTCAGGGTCTACTATTGATTTCATAACAGGCTGAGAGTGTATTGAAGCCCTCAGAAAGGTACCGATTTATACAGCTGAAATGACTAGCATCCGCCATTTAAAACTGAAATTGTGTATGCAGTGAAAACTGAACGATCGTTTACTTCAGCATTGTGGACAACTACGTCAAAAGAATTGCTCCTTATATGGTACCTACAACTTATTTCCTGCTTGCGGAATTATGGTCATTTCATTCCGTCAGTTTTCTGGTTATCTGAAATACACATGTTGTGGTGAAGATGGACGAACACACTAAACTATTCGTTGGCAATCGGGCGGTGGCATGTAACTAAGTTTTCAACTAACCGGTGGAAAACACAAGAAAGAATGATGGAGTGCACTCAGACAAGGAATGATGTTTTCCATGCATGGACGTAACATTAACAAATGTGACACCTCGGGATTATCATTATAGGCGAATGTATATTTGTGTTCGAGACGATGTGGAATCATATACCCCCTGTATCAACTTCCTGAATGAACACTCCTTGTGCAACCCGCGGTCTTGGCTAACAACACTATCAATTTCATGACTGACCCGTTTTTACTATGCAGTGCTTAATTATAGATAACTTACCCAAACTGTTGATCTACAAACGAAGGTGTCACTGGTAAACTGCCGTTCTGTGTTCGGTTATTGACGTTGACTCGGTTAATCAAACTTACGTTGGTGTTTCTATTGGACGCTCACCAGAAATGAATCATCTCAAACATGTTCCCTTGCGACTGGTATTTTTGTTAAATAGTTAGTTTACGGTCCCAAGTTAACAAACCCAAAACTGCCCTGATGCAGTATTTAGGCTTTTATGTTACCTTGGTAAGGAGCGTTAGATTGTTTGTAAATCCGAATCTTTCAGAGGCGGATATGCCAGGAAAGCCAAGAAAGAGAGACCGGATTAAGGATAATACTCCTTGCTGGCAGCATACTAGTTCACTTACACTGTGGCCCGGGTTTAGCATCTTGCCGCAAGGTCACTGTGTTAGGTGCAGTAGTGAGGTATTCTGACTAAGAAAGAAGGTGGCTAGAAAAAGTGCCCTCATACAGAGAACAATTCAGTCGCTCATTGATTGCGCTTGACTGCCAGCAACTTATTTAGTTCGTTTCCATATACTTTTCAGATGCTCGGTTTGACTTCGGCTACAGTTAAAACGCGCAGCAGAAACTAGAATATGAGAGAAATATCAGATTTGCGGTGTCTCACACAATGTAACTACTTCAGCGATAAGTGAGTTAGAAATTTCAGTCGCGGGTTTCTGGCTGTCACCTAATAGGATACTGTACCCCGTTGCCTCTTACGTCGGACTTCTGAATGCGATCCCCCAAGTCCTTCTCGTGCGACACAAACAACTGGGACGTATCCAAGTTATTGTTCCTCTGAAGGCTTACACCACTCAACTCTACGTTCGCTAGAAGTGACAAAGTTATAAAAGACAAGTTATGTGAGGGCTTTGTGATTCCGTACGTTCTCGTCCATCACATGTATGCAGTCTAATTTGGTTGTCAGTAGCTAGGCATGCTGGTACCTACATAATGTTTGTGTCGTTTTACATGTAAATTTATACGTAACTGCAGAGAAAGATGCACGTTATCTTCCTGAGAGAAGCCTTGCAACAAGACCTGATGAACCCTTCCCGACATGGCTGCCTAAATCGATAGAATAACCGGAAAAGATACCACTGAAAATCTGGTTTAAATTCAGCTTACCAAGAGTCAGAGGCGTAGTATTGATTGATCATGCGGTTGTGATCATTGCTGTTAGATGTAATCACAAACGGCGTTCATTGAATACCCGTAACCCTATGCGGTGTCGAGTTCAACTACGCGCACGCGTTTTCAGAATTTGTATTGACCATTTTATTGACGTAACACCAAATCTGGTTTGTATATAAACAACTTACTACGGTGCACAAGGTGATTGGGTCATCTCAAAACTCACTTCTCTTGATTTCTCTATTTTGTGTTTCGATTTCTTGATATCCTACTGAGTAACTTATTGGCTAACCGAGTCATATGGATTGGGGACGGTTGTCTGGCTACCAAAATTAAATTAATCAATTCAAATAAGGAGAAACCCTACAGCGATATCTAATATAATCACTGCTTTATTGCATATTTCTAAATACTATTTTTCTTCGGAAGTTCGGTTATGCCTGTACCTGGTATCCATTTATGCTGAATGCGAGAAGGCGCAATCAGCCCTTTCTGATTATATTTCAAAATATCGAATTCCATAAGAATTTGAAATCCGACTGTTCCCTTAGTGGCATGTTGGTTTACAACATGAGGCGGGATCTATGCATATTCGCATGTAAAGGTTGTAACCTGATTGAATGAAAGTCTTGTGATGTCCCTTTCTCTTTCACCCTATGTTGGCCGGAACCAATTCCAGGTCTTACAGATTGTACCTCACTCACAACTGATCGCAGCTGTCGCATTCTCATAGACGTGGCACTAGGCCCCTTTCGAACACCAAAAGCACCATACTCGAGTTTCGCTCTCATTAGAGCTCGATAGTAGTGCATATCCTTGCCACTGCCGGGACTAGAACTCCGGCCACGATTTTCACGAGGAAACGGTGTTTACCACTCTGTCATTGACCTCACGTTAGGCACGACCATTGCTGACAAGCGAAAGTGTTCGTGCCTAATGTGAGGTCAATGGCATAGTGGTAAACACAGTTGCTACATGAAAGCGTGGCCGGAGTTTTAGTCCCGGCAGTGGCAAGGATATGCACTAGTGACGAGGTCTAATGAGAGCGAAACTCGATGCTAGTGCTTCTTTCCGAAAGAGGCCGACTGCCACGTCTATGGGTATGTGACAGCTGCGATCAATTGTGGGTGATGTTCAATCTATATGAAAACCAAAATCTCCTGCTACTCGTCAGTAGTTCCAGGTCTGTCTGAAATTACTAGTAGACTTTATGATCTGAATGGCCACAATTTTCCAATACCTCTAACATAAGCTGCGACTTAACAACATGGCCTTGACACTGTTTTATGCTTACACATGGAGAGATAAACGAACAGACGGATGTAGGCAGACAGTCGAGATTATCTGGCAGATGGACAAACAGATAGATAGGCTAACAGGCATAGGACCAATGAGAAGGCCGGCTCAGGTAAAACGTAGGTTATTGAATATATTTCTAGTCTCCAGGGTATGTATGCCATAAGTTACCCACTTGCTCCATTGAATTGACAGAACTGAATAATTAAAAGGAAAATTAAAACAAATGTCGGTTCAAAGTGCATTAAAGCGTTAGGCTATGGATTAGTTAATATTTCTAATAAAAGTTCCTTAATCTGTTAATTGAATCACTTGAGTAGATGAGGTCACATGAACATTACGCATGACCTACTTTAGCACGACTCTTAACACTTAACGTGGAAGGATTTTCCTAATTTTATCGTCGACCCAGCTAGTCAAATGAACTTACCCACTCATCATCATCATGACAACCATGAGCCTGACCAGAAGATACCGTGGCTCGTGTTGCCGCTCATCAGTGACGTGGAATATCCTGGAAGAGGAAATGCTGCCGACATAGTTATAGAGTAATATTGACAATAATAATAATAACAGTAGTAAAAACCAGGCGGAGGAACTACAAATGGTATGGATGCCGGTAAGCCATTGAATGCGACACACCGCCATATTGGGTAGTGTTTCTAGCCAGCGATTTGAGTGATCACAGCCAGGTGGGAGACACTTACTTACTCTGTCCAATACAGTAGTCAGGGTCTCCCTATTTCGTGACCACTTTGTTGCCTGGCCACCACGCGGTTTCATCCAGCTGTTGGTGGTATTAGTATATAATGCCGGATACGGTAAGCAGTCAGTTGGCATACGAAGTATGTGACTCAACCGTCGGGGGCTGTGCAACGTGAGTACTGGACCAAATGATCACGCACCTCGATCGCTCCGGAATAGGCGCAGGTGAACGGCCATATAACTCACACGATCACTCCACTTAATGTGGACTAACTGACAGACGAAACGATAGCAGTAAGTCTGTTGATATCTTCCCTGCGAACAGGCCACGTTCCCCCACCATAGAGCAAAACAGAAAACACACAAGCATTGTAGAGCATTCTTTTCAGCGATAACCGAACGTCTTTACGACGCCACAGATGACACGGGCTGGAGAAAACTCGTGCCCTTGTCCTTCTCGCTGATATCTCATCAGCAATATTACAGGCTGAGGAGTTACCCAACTATGTGAAACTGTCCACAGTTCCGAATGGAAACAAACAAACCAAGAAGGTCGAAGGGGGAAACCCCAGACTTGAGACACCACTTTACAATTTGAAGGTGCAAAGCGCATTCCATACGACCCAGCCCGGTCACTCAGTTTGTGCCGTATGACCTACATGTCTACGGCGGATGGGTTGAGTAAAACAATATTTTCCACATACTTCTTGTTGGTCAACCTAGCGCCAAGAAGAAGTTCAACATCAAGCTTACTGGATTCCCCAAGCGTACCATCCAGAATACCTTTCGTGACAAAACTGAACAACAGGGTGAAGATCGGACACCCTCGACGAACAGCGCTAGGTGCGACAAACCCCTAAGGTAGTTATTCATGAACCCTAATTTTGCCTGTAGCCTGAGCAAACAATGATCTTAACAGGTCCACCTTTTTTCTTGGTACCCCCTTGCGAAGAAGGCGGTTCCAGAGGGCGCTACGAGCAGCAAAGTAAAAAGCAGTCCCTATGTCTGAAAACCCCACGACCGTCGGCTGCCAACAAGAGCACGGATGTCCTCAGACCGGGCACAGGACAAAAATATGAACAACACAACCACCATCGGACCGGAAACTCGCATATTCCTTTCGTAGCTGGCTTTCGTTGAGCTTAGTGAGTCGACCTAATATAAGACCAGTGAGTAAATTGAACGCAACAGACACTAGACTGATACCTCTGTTGTTGTCACATAGGCGTCAGGTTCCCCTTTTGAAAACGGGAATCGCCGTTGATAAGCATCAACCACAATGTACCTCTTCAAATTCTCGAGCTGTCTGAAAGTGTTCCATCAGTTCTGGTGACAATCTTTCCCCACCATCCTTGAGAAGGAGAGGGGGATCTGGTCCGGGAACATTGTTACACTTCAATAACTTAAGCCCCGGAACCCCTTCTGCTTCCGACGAATGGCCGTCTGAAACGCAACAACAGACCACTCGGATCCCGTCGTCCACACGATCTGATTGAGGCCAGTTGAATAGTTCTTCAAAATGCTCAATCCACCTGTCAATTTGGCGCGACTGACTGGTGATATGTGAACCATCTTTTTGACAAACAATCTCATATACACCGACTCGGCTGCCAGTATAACCACCGATCCAGGAAAATAGCTCTACGTTATTCCCGGACAAAAAGGCTAGTTCTATCTCTTTTGACTGTTCGGTCAAGTGATGCTCACGACCTTTGCGGAAGCTTTTGGTCAGCTTGCTTTTAAGCTCTCGAAGATGGCACCATATTCAGAACCAGGTGGAATCGACGCGACGAAAATCCACTCCTGTCGTGACTGCAGAGCTTCTTCGAAGCATACTTCTTCAAAGCATATTTTCAAAACTGTTACGATTTGTTCCCAGTGTTCGTTAGGTTCTCTCACCCGATCCGAAGTGGGAAATTTGTTCATCATTGCCTCCTGACAAGCGTTCTTCCCATACTCCCCGCTGGAAGGCCAGTTCATTATCTTACATTTATGAGCATACGTTCTCTGGGCAAATGACAAAACAAAATAGGTGTGCACAGCGGCATTGTCCCGATTCAGGTGCTTGCTTCTAAAAGCACGACAATCTTTAACAGAGTAGTGCCATCTGCAGCTGAATGCTGTGTAATTGACTTGTGTCCATGACTGAGAAGAACAAGGTGTCTCCAGGTAAAACATTGTTTCTTCCTGCGTTAGAATGCAGCCCTTGAAACATAGAGACGGTTGGATGCGCACGGCTGTAGCAGTCCTTCGCCAAAACCAGTGGGTTGTGCCCGGACACCAAATATACCTACCAGCAGCTTTTCTTCTGACGAAAGACGACCAAGTTGAACATTCAAAACGCCCAGTAGTATGATAATGTTCAGTCTGCTTCAGAAGGCTAGCATGGGTGTCGTAGAGCGCATCCTTGGTAGCATCCGAACAGCTGTCCATTGGAGCTTACGCCGACATAATTGTTTTACAGTACCTCCCTGATTTGCCTTGATAGACTCTAACCAACTTACTGAGTCTTACAGATCATAAGCGATTGTCCACAGTGATCCAATCGAGCCAACATTACTCTGCTGTGGAACACATTGCGACCCCCACTCCAGCTTGATCATGAGATTCGGCTCCGGTGTTATCAGACACCTTGAGAGAGAAGCGTTTGGGTCGGCAGTTATCTGGAGGTGAGCTCAAGTGAAAAGCGGTGCTAAAGTCGTACACTCGTGTCTCCAACATACGGAACACATCAAGCTCCAGAAGTGAGATCGTACTTGTCATAGCAACTTGCTGACCGAATTATCGGATAGTTTGGAAATTGAAAGTGCCAACCTTTCCATTTGTCATGGCTTCAGAAAACGATGATTACACGAGAGCACAGAAAATGCAAATACTCGGGGTCTAAGGCAGAAGGAGAAATTCGTGATGGGTGAATAATGTCACGGTCAGGAAGACGATAACTTCTGTTACTTCCCGCTTGTTTATGCCGCGGAATGAGGTTGACTTGAAAGACTGCACCCCGAGCCTCTGACCCAACAGCCTTACCCCTGAGACAACAGGGTACACTGCTTTCTTGGAGGACTGTACCCGGAACCAGCGGTTTAGGAGTCCGACTCGCTTGGCAGTGAGGGGATTGCCTACCCCGAGGACGCAGTGGATAAGACAATATTGCCCAATTCTGAGCAAGGCCGCGCGCCTTGAATGTATTCGAATCTACACCAGGTTTTTGAAAAATATCTAGTGTTTTCCGACTGTATGAGGTAACACACCCGCGGTCACGGTCAACCGTTGGGATGTCGGATTGTTGTTTGATCGTAGGTATCTTTTCAAATCTTTTTCTCTCTGATTCGGAAGACAATAGTGTTGCGGCTACACATTACTGACAATTTGTTTGCTGAGATAGCGACTATCGATCGATTACCTCTTAAAGACGAGTTGTTTCACTCCCGCGTGTTACTTTTCCTACTCTGTCAGACACACTTATCAAGTGTGCGTTTTAGATGACTGACAGGACGCATTGTGAAACGGAATGACGGAAGTTACATAGTGGAATCATTCACATTGCTACGCACCTGGTTATGGTTCAGCCAAAGAATACTTTTGCTACTGAACATTAACCAATGTGATTACGCTATGTTCACAGAGGAACAGACAATGCTAGCAAAATTGCAGTGAATCTAATTACTGACGATGTATTTACACGCAAACACGCAATACTCAGTTGGAAGCTGAGCTATTAAGGTCCACGAAGCATGTGTCAGACAGCACTGACAATAAATAGTTGAGCGACCAGACCGAGTACTGAATAAAACTCTCAACAGCAAAACAAACCTCTTAAGCAATGGCTTATCCCAAGAGAATACTGCAGATGAAGTGGAACTGGATTTCTGCTGCCGTAAAATAATTTATGAGCAGACGCCTGCTGATCCCTACTGACTGCAAATACGACAGGGACCGCCGTGAACTGTAAACTTATAAGAAATGTGCGCGTGATCCGTGAGGCTCAGTTCTTCGAACAAGCCAAAGAGATAGAGAAAACATTTTATCAGACAATAGTTGAGTGGTGTTTCTCCTGATTCGCAGTTGTATGGGCTGTCGGCAAGAAGTCAGTGGGACTAAATGTAGAAAAAGTGGCTTACGAATTTGTAGTCGGTTGCGGCGGCCTTACAGGTGGACTGAGCACCATAAGGAACAATTCAAGTGGCTTGAGCAAGCTCATTCAGTTGTAGATGATGCAGACGATGGAAACTGTATACTTTGTTCTGGCGTTCTAGGCGTTCCTCTGTCGGAAAGTGACTTGGTTTTAAAGTTTAAAACAGTGAAGCTTAATAATATCCAACTCCGATACATCTTTATTCAATTATTCAATTATGGCGGTGAAAGTTTGTTATCTGAACTGACCCCACCCCTTTGTTTCCTATAAGGTACTGAAGAGGTGCCTGATGGCCGATGCTTGTCATCACTTATTCCCACTTACAAAGTAGTCACTAGGTTATCACGTGGCAATTGGAAAGGTTTCAGCTTTGTCGCTACTGCATCTAAGATTTTGTCAGATCTCATAATACGGTGGCCTATGAAGCACAAATAGAATCAACTAATCAAAGAATAGACAGATTTCTGACCTGGTCGCGTGAGTACCTATCATGACTTTATCCTGCAAGAAATAACAGATGATGGATACCTGTTTTCACAGCCAACCATTCAGGTACTTTAGGACATGAAAACTGTTTTTGACTCGTTCTGGGAGGCTATTTCTGGGGCAATTTCCGTCAGAGATGCATTGAAGTGGTTGTTGAAGTGGTTGGCTGCCTGTTCTGAGTGCAGAATGCTCACTTACGGAGATATATCTCGAACATCTTGCACATCAAGTGGCGATCGACAAAAGTGGCTGATCTCCTTCTTCCTTTGTAATGGACAATATTCTGGATGGAACATTCAGTGCTTCCGAGAATCCTGGAGTTCAACATTTACTAGACAATAAGGTAACTGATACCAAGCGTGCGGATGATATTGCCTTACATAATTTCTTTGCAAAGAACATGCAGACCATGCTGAGTCAGTTTAATGATATGGCTGGCTTGTATGATAGGTACTTTGAACCTTTAAAATGTAGTGGTCTTACATGACTGCTTTGTCACGGACCCTATATTTGTTATGTTAGTTAAACGGTTGGAGGCTGTCAGTTGCTTCATCTGCTTGAGTAGTCATCTCGCCAGCCTGCAGTACTGCTGATGAGTTGTCCACGAGGGTAGTTAAATCACATTATACTTCCGTTAACCTCCACCACTTGTGGCGTCACAAAGTCAGCTGCTTGTGGATTAAGGGCACAGTTTGCAGTAAGGTTATGTACTTAATTATGCTTTCTATCTCAGAGGCCTGGCCAATCCGTACGGAAAATGTATTCGATCACTGTTTTCTCCGTCGGTTAGCCTATATCACATTGTTGAGTAAGGCTGGTAGGTGCCGTCTACCTGATTGGGAAGGTCGCAACTATCTCCATGTATGGTTGCAAACATTCCCTCTTATGGCACTGTGTCACAGTCAGTGACGACCCTACATCCTCAAACCAGTTGAACTTTGTGTTTTCTGAAACCCTAGTGTTCTCGTCTGTTTATGTGTTTATTTTATTCTTCATTTCTGCAATATATATCCAAGCGTAGTTATTACTGTGCAACGTAGTGGATTATTTTCATGATCAACGCAGTCAACGCCACTTTGCCCACAGGTAGAGCCTAATACAGAATTTCAGTGATTGATCGATCGAGTGTGATTAGAATAAGCTTTCGTGGGACTGTCCACAATTTGTTGAAGGGTGGGTGCCCTCATACGGCGATTACCGTAAGGATCTGCGAAAGCATCCTAGGTGACACGAGTAAAAGTTTACATACGACACAATGTATTTAAATAAATCAGGTTCTTACTTTAACGTGGGACAGAATCGTAACACGAAAATCTACACACACACAAACACCTACGTAAACTACTACTTCATAAGCTTTTGAAAGAACGTGGCGTCTGTTCCTTGCTATTCAGCGATGTAGTTGCGTTCCAGTTTCACGAAAAAGTGGCTTATGTTTTGGCTTAATGAGGCAACGTAAGTAATACGACAGGAAGTGTACGATTCGGAAACAAAGTAATGAGACCAGGATGACCATTATGTTTTTCTGCATACAAAATGCTAAAGGTGAACCAGGAAATTAAATTGAGCATTGTTAACTAATTTTAGCGCGTGCACTGAAGAAGTGTAACAGCAACGTACCGTGCCTTTGTTGGGGCAGATTATGCTGCTGGGTACGTTATGGTTTCAGCAAGATGAAGCCTTACAGATTATTTCTGTTTCTGTTGCTGTATACTGAACATATTCCGTTGAATATTAATTGTGAAGTGAAGCCCGATCGAATGTTCTGATTGAACATCCTACTTGACTTCATTGGGTCTCTTTTTTTTGAGTATATACCAAATTCAAGGTCTACTAGAATAAATGGAAAAACTGAAACAACTAACGTAAAGTGCCACCGATGGATGGGCTTTTTCATGTTGAATCCAACTGTTCCAAAAAGAGTTTCCATGTGAACGGAGCTTTGAACAACAGACTAAGCAACTGTTGCAATGAATTTTGAACTTAAATCTTCATGAGGAACTGTTGATCAATTAAAGTAATCTGTTTTGTTTAAAACAGTCTTTGGTAACAGATAAATAGCTTTCCACTAGCTTCCAATTCTGTACAAATACACCTTGAATCCTCATTAAGTATTCTTCCGACAGATACAGTTTCGTCATCCACTTGTTCAGTGTTATCATTATGGATTTACTACTGGTGCCGAAGATAAACTAGGCTCGTTGCTGTATTCTTCAGAGTAGAATTATCAAACCGTCTGTCGAAAACTCACGTGACTATCTGTTTTGTTTGGTGCACAGTTTCAGCTTGCAATCATTGAGGTTGATGCAACGATGGAAAGACTAGTTATCAGATTCGGCGTACAATTCGAATCGAATTGACAGGTACATACGCAAACAAACACTGAAGAGATGTGATTAGTGCAGCTAAAGTGTGTTAACAGAAAGGTCACTGAGTTTTGACAAATTGTGGGCAAAGTAATACAGTCGGAACTTGTGAGCGAAGCAAAAGGTTTTCAGTTGACAACTGAAGTGTCACCTAACTGGAGAACAAGTTTGAAACTGTGGTACACAAGTGGATTGTCCGCTTCACTGGTACGGACTTTCATTCGCGGGTGATTAAGACAGACTAGGACACGTCATCGATCGGTCACTCACCTATGGATATAGTTGTTCACAAGTAACCACAAGATCAGTTTTGGCATGGAGTTCGATGAGTTGGGTAATTGAAATGAACGGGATAAGATGCTTTCTTTCACGGTCAGCAGTAAAATCTGCTGGACATGTTTGTCACAAGCGGCAAATTTCTAGTTTCATTCTTTCACCGGTCCATATGCTCCAAAATGGGTTTAAGTTCATCCTACTATAAAGTGAATAGTAGACTGAGATGTGGGCAACTGAATGCGCACTCTACAGTAAGCATGAATTCGCAGATAGTTTTCATTCCAACCATATTACCCTTATTTCCTGACAAACTATCAAAGCAGATATCAGGATGTTCATTGTTAAATAGCGGAAGCAGAATGAAATAAGCTGTTGCTTTTCCTGCAATGCTTCGGTTTCAGGTTGTCACAATACAAATTTAGATATGGAGGCTGGGGCGAAGTAACCTTGTAGCGCCACCCACTGGGAAGACTGATTGGACAACAGTGCACGTCGCTTTTCAACAACTGGTTGAATAGCTAATGAGGAAGTGTTTCGTTTTGTGGACACTAAACGAGACTGATGCTTTGTTATTCCAATTGCATCGGCATTCATTGAAATTTGTCGTAGGACCGCCCTTGACTTACGCATCTGATAAATGACCTTGAAAAGTAAGCCCATCATCTCCACGTGGTCACTGTAATGTGCGACCGAAACCAGCAAGCGCGCACTAGTTGACTTTGAATTGTTGACGGAGCGTGCTGCTGTGTTGTCGGCGCCGTTTTAGTTATTGTTTGTGTAAGTCGTGTGCATGGCTTACTGGGCCTTTGGCTCATGCTTGTTTCTTGTTGTTTCCTTTCGCAGGACTTGTTGGAACCCCTACTTCGGAAGAACGCTGTCCCCTGGTGTCTCCACATTGCCCCACAGTTGGTCCGGAAGTGTAACGGACAACCCGAGTAGTAACAGCCGGCTTGCATGCTACAGTCACTACCGTCCAGGTAGGCTGAAATCACTGATTGGTCAATGGTGATGAAGAGGTTATCAGAAAATGGGGATAATAAGTGGCGAAAAGTAATCTGGAGTGAAGAATAAAACCAAAGTATGCATATACTTTTAAGACTACTAAGAAGGGGAATCACCTAAAAATCGAAATTAACAGTGGGAACACTGTCATATATACTAGTATAGGCAACCTGTAATTTTGATTAATCTAACGACAGAATTACTTATGTGATGACTCTTTCAGTATGATGGCAGAAATGAGGAACATTTAGTACGAGTAATGCTTTATCCGAGAAAGGGTTAATTCGGGATCGAGTAATATGAATGATCAGCCAATTACCAGTCAGTTACTATGCGACTAAACTGGAACTGTTTTGCAAGGTAAATGTTATGTTGTCTCTCGGTTAACTCGATCGTTATCACACTTGCAATAAGGTAAAAATATATTCTGTAAACTACCTTGCAATTTGACCTGCTCCAACAGCAAATAAAGGCGACCAAGTTTATCTGTAGTAAATACCCAAATGAGAACAACCGGAGAATTTGCAAATTTGCAAGAATTGGAGTAAATGTTTGTTGGGGATTCAAGTTTTAAGAATCGGACGAAAGTTGATGAGTTCAAAAACCACGTTGTACAGTTACGTCTTAGCTAGTGGAAACTGTTGTGCGAAGAAACGTTCCTCATGGAAGGGGTGCCATACACTTGGGGCGGAAAACAATTGCTTCGTGAGTTACCTGCGAGAAAAAGTGGCTAGGCACTATCGAGTGTGAAGGCACTGGATTGGACAAACGTCCAACCGACGATTCACAGAAGGCTATGGTCGATCAGTGTCAACAACGTGAGCAGACTGATGTGTCAGTGCAATGACCATTCAGGACAGCATATCTCCTTAGCATGAGATTTTCCTATAACGATCATCAGAGTACAACGAGTTCTTCAAGTGCGTCACGCGTTAAAACAAACGAGTTACAGGTGGAGCCAAGCTGAGCAATAGGAAGGCCAAGACATCGGCACCGATGGTTATTCTTCATTTTACTGATGCATCTTGTCTATAAAATAACCAACAGAAACTCGATAAACTGAGACTTGCTTCGTGTTACAAGTTCTGCTTTTGATTTGCTTCGGAAAGTAGCGACTTTTAAACATTCAGCAGGGCTATACGTTGGATTTTTCAGCGGATGCAATTCATAAGATCATAAAGAATTGCCCGAGAGCAGTTTGTCAGAATTGTTGGTAGTCATAGTCGTAGATGAAATACCACTAGGTTTGGCTGAGAATCAGGTTACCTGTATATGATAGTCACCTTCGGTGAAAATAGTTTGATTGGTCCGGACGACTGGATTCAGTATTCTATTTAGGAAGTTATACTTACAATAGACGATTGTGTTAAGACGACAGTGAGATAATTTAGGGAATACTTGCTTCCCGCCTGAAGTCGTAATTGAAATTTTGCAGGGAGCGGGTTGTTAAATTATGTCGTCAGAAAATTTTGGTCCAATTGATTGAGGAAAACTACAACAGCGGACGTGCACAATTACAACAAAACTGCAATGCATGTACTATCTGAGGGACAGTCGCCATCATATACTTGATTGAGCATTCGTGAGCTCAATCTTGGCCTACTTGAGAATCTCTGAGACTACTATATATGTGCCTAGATCATAACCTCGAAAATACCAGTTATTGTGTCATATGAAGAAAACTATTTAGTAGGTCTTAAATGATGCGAATAAATTCTAACTTGAGGACATAGTTCATGACATGAGTACATGTCATGTTGAAGCACCGAAAAGTGGAAGTGATTACGAGGGCCGTAAAGAAAACCCGGACTAGTTGAGCAAATCACCATCTTGTTAACTCGTATTGTACGATAAGGCAGGGGAGCACAACTGGAGAAAGAAAACGCATCCAAACATCACCAGTTGGTGTGATTTGTGTGGGACTTGAAGCGCACTCACTATGGTTCAGCCAGACTGTGACTTGCTGGCCTACTGGTCGTCATTGCAGACGAAAATCAACACCATTAATCAAGGTCTTCACAAGCTTGTACAAGTTTGCTACATATTATCGTCGAACTGATATGTTGTGATTCAATCAATGTACGCATGCATGCCTGCTCTGATGTATTTTTGCTCGTACAGATAGGTTACACCAGGCACTAGTCCGTTGGTTGCATTATCATGACTGTATCAGTACGAGCAAAATCCACACCAAACAGTCCACCGTGTGTTGTGCGTTCGGAAATTTAGAAGTAGGTCTTAATTCCGGTGCATCTCAGCAACCCGAACTGTTCGAATTATCGGCCCTCTATCTTGGAGGATCACACTTAACAGGTACACGTCAGTTATTTCATGTAAGATTTCCTGTGAAACCAGATCCCATCGAAACAGATGTGTTTGTTTTCTGAAAGGATTAACAGAAATTTTGAGCGTTGTCTCGGGCTGACTAGCTTAAGGCATTGTCAAAGACAAGATACAGTAGATTTTGCTAATGGAATGTATTCGACCAACAACTTCAATCTGAACACGACCAGAAATGACTCAAATTCTTACGTACACACAGTAATAAAAACGTTTAAACTCTGAAAGATCTAAGAATTCTGCCCACCCAAGCGATGTGTATTTCTTTAACTGACTTCTTGAAGAAACTACACTTGTTGTGTCATGCTAAACCGTTTGTTGGTAAAGTTATTTATTATTCATGTAGCCATAGTGATTCGTAGAAGGCTTAGTACTGGGGTAGGAAAATTGTGTACTACACTATGGAAGATCACTTTGACTGAAATTCCAGACTGCATTTTTGACACGTTGTTCATAGATGTATAGTCAAGGAGACATGTTTATTCGACGGATATGTAACATTTGAAGTTTAGTGCATCCCCTAGGAAATGTTGAATTGAGCACTGTTATTTACGTTACTTTCATAGGCGCATACTTTGTACAGAATGTTAACTAACAACCGACTTTTCATAGACGTTATTTTATCATTTTTAGATCACCTAAATCAAAATTGATTCTGATGAATAAATTGTGTACAATATGGTGATATTTTAAATGAATCAATAACATACAGAGATGTTTGGAAAATGAATACTTTTTATTTACGACGTTTCGGCCACCGCGAATAAATCTCGTCAAAACTACTTTTCAATTAAATGATCACATGAATAAGATACACTAACTTATAACTAATTCAGTCTTGTGGTTGCCGCTGGCTGCTTATCAGTTAATAATCCGGTCCAGGCGCTGGCTTCAGTGTATGCATGTGTGCATGTGTTGATGAGACCGCCCGTGACGTTGACGGGAATAGTTAAGCTTATCCAAATAGACGAGAGGTTGACACCACCAGTGTGGTTGACACAGGCACAAATAACCTTTCCTCGAATTTCTACATGAGCAGTGTAACAGCAATGCAATCAGTGACTGAGCACAGAACTATGAACTTCTTAACGTGTCAACTGACCTTAAAGAAGCAACAAATGTTCGATATTAGCATCCACCGAGGACCAGGTGACTGACTTTCGATTCAGCACATCCATAGTGAGTCATATGCACAAGTGTCTCCTCACTAATGGACATGACGAAAGAGATATGCATCAACAGTATAAATCATGAATAAGAATGTGTCTAGTTGATTGCAGTGTTAAAAGATAACAAGTTCCCAAAAACGTTCATCAATAAACAGACGACAACGCCTGTGATGATAGGAAGATAGGAATATGCGAATCGCTTCCGTTGGAATACCCTATTGAGTGGGTACATCTGAAGCAATCAGGAAAGTCCTAACACACTGTGTAATCAGCAAGTTCTTTCACCTTGACAACACCATCTGATGAAGGCGAAAAACTCGGTCTAACAACGCGATCATACCAATCGCGTTTGTAACCTGTGCCCGATTGAATACACTAGTCAGACAGCCAGATAGCCGATGGCTAGAATCGCGAGACACAAAACGACACGTTTTCCGCCAGGAGAGGCATTACATTAAAAACCAGAACGTGATTCGGCGTCAGCTGAAGGTCATAAAGCCGATTATGCATGCGGAATTCCTGGCAATCAACACACATCCTGACTGTGTCAACTACAGTGATGATGCCTACCTCTCATCCATGTGGACTGGCCTAACGACACACCTGAATTAACAACGAAGCGGGGCGCGAAATGAAGCCGGTGGAAGCTGCAGGGGTCATATAAAGCAAAACGTATGAGGCAAACCTACCAACGCCAAGGGCGATCTCATAAGTACACGCACAAAATTATACACAGAGGACAATACCCGAACTAGATGATTAACTGCTAAACAGGCAGCCACAACGACATGATTAAATAGTCAGCATCTCAGCAGTGCAAAGCAAGGCATGTCCCCTCCGTGCATAAACTGATACTTAATATACTGGGGGTTGCTAGGTCCTTCTGGATTACACGGTTAACGGTCTTAGCTACAGTGATTTACTGAAAGAACATTTAAGACGATTATTCTGACTAACGGGAACAGGTGTACACGGGAGTTAAAATTTTCTTAGAAAGGAACTTGTTCTCTTCAGGACAAATTAACACTTATTTCGTTGTTTACTTTTTGTCTGCCTGTGTACTTCACACGGAGAATGAATTTCAGTCTGTCGTAGCAGTGACAGATTAAGAATGCATGATAATTTGTATGGTCTCTCTGGATGAATTAATTGGCAAACTTTATACTCGACCTTTCAACTCCTACGAATTTATATTACTTTTAAGTAGTGCGACGGATATCATAACTTAGGTGAGGCCCAATTGCGAAAAGTTTGGTCTTCGGCTGGGTCTGAACCAGTGACAGAAACAGCACACCAAAACGCGGCAGGTACCTTACCAGTTGAGCTACGAAGCGATGAATTTCACCGACAAATGAGTGACCCGATAATCTTGAGACAACTACTTGTTGAACAGTCGTAGTGGATACTGTACTAAACCATTTGTCTAGAAACTGTGCATCGAAAGACGTCACCTTTGATCTCTATTAGATATGATCATACTTATTTGTAATAAACTGTCTATAATTCGGACACGAAGCAAGCCGTTGATTGTAGGTCAACTGATAGATCGCCTAACTTTACATTTCTTTCTGGAGCCTAGTTTGTACAAATAAGTTTGTTCGTTATTTTATTGCAAATATGGAAATTCAAACGTTCAATGCAAAGCCAACTGTTGTGTGAATATTTCTTTCTTTCGTTGTTTCATTATCAGGGTAAACACCACACACTGATGAGTTAATCACGTGCGAAAGAAGGTGCAATAATGGATCTACTGTTTCGTTATCATTGCCAGAAGGGTCCGAGTTCTAGTTGCGTAACACCTAATAGCTGATTATACAAAATAAGGAGGGCTTCTAAAATAGGGGTCGTGATTACGTAATCTGTTTACTCCAAACATGAACGCAGTATATCCTCGAGATGCAAACAAAAGAATGAAATTTGGCTACTATTTTAAATTTTCTGATGGTTTCGATTCAGCTGACCTGCAAGTCGTATTCTCTAAGAATGGAAAGCTCACATAGTGTTCAACCGAATCAACAGAGTAGCGTCCACAAAACTGAGTTTTGCGCGAAGGTAGTTAATTTTATCGATAAAGATCATGTGACTATCATAGGAACAACGTTCAAAATCACCTTTTTGAACATAACATAGGTTATTAGAGTTCTGCATCTACTTTCAATGATTGCCGAAGCAAATGATCTGTGAGAACATCTTCAACACCATATGGATGGCATTTTGTGAAAAGACAGCGGTTGTCTTTACTAAGGAAGGTTTAGTCCACCTTTCTTTGTCCTTTAATCCCGCTCATTGACGCCATTAAATATATTTACATAAAAATCTGTCCACCGTATAACAAATGATATAATCATGAGTAAAACTATCGGTTAGAATTCCTTTTATGCAAAGGTAAGTGACGGAAGAGTTTGCCTGATGTTAATTATATATAAGGTTGGACATCACCCACAATTGATCACAGCTTTCGCATTCCCATAGGTTTTCCAGTCGGCCCCTTTCTAACAGCAGAAGCGCTAGACTCGAGTTTCGCTCTCATTAGAGCTCGTCAGTAGTGCATATACAGTGGCAGTGGCATGGAAACTCTGAACTTTGACTGGATTTGAATCAGCGACA
>JTDE01000033.1:183774-205656 GCA_014338405.1 Paragonimus skrjabini miyazakii
GAACACACAGGGCCGACTTCAGTCGATTGATTGCGACGGCCTCAGCAAACCGCAAGAATCTTGAACTGGGATGACGTAATAAGATTTTGAATGTACAAGCCGGATCGATGACGTGACCAGCGGTTAGGATTTGTCTTGCGATTGCGGACACTGGTTGTTCACGTGTTTCAACAACATTGAAACTGAGATGACGTTCTGATCCAGTCGGTCAATCTCTCTACGCTGATGAGGGACATGGGAGATCCGACTGAACGGTTTCAGTCATAGAGTCATATCGGAGCCGTCACATCTTCTGGTGCTACACATCAAGCCCCAACAGATTTGCGTGTTTCTCATGTTGAAGTGCAGAGATAAGTAACTTCTACTAATGTGAATTTATATTCAGAATGCGGTGCCGACAGCTCCATCACTCGCATCTTAAGCAGAACGAATGTAGGCTATCCGAAATGAATTAGAGTGCATACTATGTTGCATTGCTTGTCCGTTTAATGACTCGTGAAAGAGGCCTTGCTGGAGACGTCATGGTATTTTCCATCTAAACGGTAGCTCCAGATTACGGCTGCCCAATTGTGCGCCCATCATGAAGACGTCCACTTGAACAAAAATTAAGGTGGTCCCGTTGTTAGTCTAACTAAAAAGAAAACCAACATAAATGATGTTTATCAATATTCAGGTGACAGAGCATTCTGTGGTACAGTTACCTGCTACTTGACCTGATGTCTACAAGAATAAAACTGTTGTAATTTTTACTGAGATGTTTTGGGTTTAGCGTGAATTGCGTGATTGTAACCTGGTGAGACAGTATTCGGGTAGCTGCATATTAAGTCGTCTGCAAAAAGCTACAATAAATATTTATATAAATAGTTGTCAAAAACGTTAACGACGTTGGTGGATTCCAGCGTGAACTGTTTGAGAAATCCTGTCAGGGCAATCAATCCCCTGGATCATTTGGTGGATTCCTTTTGAGACAGTGGGACGGGTGGGTAACCGAGTCCAAATGTGAAATTTCCGAGCTCCTGGCGATGCTTCGTAGCTCAGCTGGTAGAGCGCTTGTCGCGTTGAGGCATGGTGTTTCTGTCGCTGGTTCGAATCCAGCCGAAGCCCTGACAATAATTATTACCGATTTTCAGTTAACACAAACAACTATTGCCACGACAACTTTTCGACTAAACAAGTAAACAAATAAAGCATACCGGCGAGAGCTCAGTTTAATCGCGATCCTCATCTGTACAATATTGCACAACCCAGTAGCATCCGAGTTCCTAACCGGTTTTGCTACAAGGGAGAAAAGCTTTACATTCAGGATGCTTATACATGCATACTTTCTGTGTTCAGTTCGATATTGCTTTGTCACGAATGTCTGTCAGCCATGAACCACTAAACAAGAACCGGTCGAATTATTACGAGGATCTTCACATACCAGGTTTTTCCTATGCTGTTTTCCCAACGTAAGGAGTGATCGCTAAAAGACACCCCCGTGGATGGGTTAGTTTGCAGTCTTCACTCTTGTACTATCCGACGAATCAGGCATAAATAAACTCAGTTCAATTTGAAATAACCTAAATCCCCGAGATTCCACTACTGATACAAACGATGCTCAGCTGGTTCAATGAAGACAGTAACTTCAGCCTAACTGAGAAGTCCTGATCACGGGGTTATCGATTGGATAGAACAGTGTGATTCTGGTCATTCTTCCATCCAAATGATCGAGCAAGCTGAACATTATTCACACAAGGTTGTGGTTGAGCATTTGGATTTGATTATTCGGTCGTACCAATTATGAGGTGGTTGGTAATGTGGTTAACACGCCAGTCTCACAAGCACGAGGATCAAAGTGCGAACTCCGATCGGGACAAGACTATGCACTACTGATGAGCTTTGATAAAAGCAAAACTCGAGTCTAGTGCTTTCTTTTGAAGTGGGCTAGCCGGAAGGTTTATCTGAGTAAGAAGACTGCGATCGAGTGTAGGTGGGGTTCCATTTGATATAGCGTAAATCGCCGAACTTCCACTACTGACAAATAACTCTGATATATTCAGCTCATATCGAAAAAATAACTAAACGAGTAGACGAGGTTCATAGTGTTATTAGTGACTAGTGTGGCAAATTTTAACTATGAACCAATCCATCTGTGGACAATGTAAGTTTCGGCTGATATCACACATGCAACAGACACGGCTAGCCTCCACAAGCAAGGGCCTTGTGAGCTGTACTACGCAGCTATACACGAGTCTGGAATCTTTATACTGGGACTTAATTATCCATCCACATCCCTAGTGCTTATTCATTCCGCCAAATAACTCGGGGAATGGGCTGCTATGGTATTGTTTTCTCATACCACTAGTATTGGTGTTCACCTTAAGCGTATTGTTGGCAAATGCTATGAAGACTAGCTAATTATGAAGTTTATAGCGATCAGGTCAATGTATGGTTGACTGTGGATGAGTGGTTTCATGCAGTGGTTACCGTATAGTTTAGGCTTATTGCCTCGTAGCTACTTAAGCTGGAAGTGTATTAAATAAACATTCAAATCGAAAGGGTTGTAGCCGGTCACAGAATACACTTCCTTGTGAAGTTTCATATATTGTCGACGGTTAACGCGATTGCTAATCTTGGTGCAACTGTATCCTCATCAATTTGAAGTTAACATTAGGGAAATCTTGGATAGTAACACATGGAAAGTTGAATCTTCTCTGTACCGCCTCGTTTAGTCTCACTTCGTATATACGTCCTCTCATGTCTTTCGATCGTTCCAAGTGTGGATAATTTGACGGTATCAACGCTGGTTCAAACCTGGCGATGATGAGAGCCATTTTCGATTCCGACACTATCTCGATTATTATCTATCCTATAAAAAAATAAACAGTGTCCAAGATAATCTTAACATCCTTGTTTGTCACTATCATGGATAGCTATAAACGCGATACTGTTATTATAGATGTAGGGATCCTACCCGCGTTTTAAAACACCCAATCATTAGTTATCAGCTAACAGGCTGGGGTCCACGTCATCTGGACGCAAAACAAGCTGACCTTCCGTTTGGACACAAAGCTGTCAGTCCGAACTACGGTACTTACCGTATACCGTAAATCTGCGGCAGTAGGAAGTAAAATATCTAGAGGGATATTTTGTTTTGCATACAACAATTGGATTGCCGAATATGTGTGGGTGACCCGCGCATTTGGGATGATGACGCTGATAGTTCGTCTAACTTAATATACTAGTTGGTAGAAACGTTGGTGGATTCAACTGTTAACTCGTTGAAAATACAATTCTTCAGTTCTAGTGACCGTCTCACTGGGATGTTACTTAGCTTTCGCTGTGCCAATCAGCCAACGAATTCATCTAAAATTGGATGCAAAATGCCAAAAAATAAAACTAAAGTTGACAACTTTAAGTCATTATGGATCTTAAGTTATAAAATCTGTTGAAATAACCCGCAAACAAGGCACTCTAGTGTGTAACACTAACCAACGTGTCGAAATTAAACTTCAAGTTTAAGCTGAAGAGGAAGAGCGGAACAGGTACAGTCTAAGTGTGGTGTCCTAGAGCATCTATCAGCAGGGTGCCACAATCTAGTGCCATTCATTCACACGCCTTGTGCTGATTGACCCAAAGCCAAACACAGGAGCTGACTACTTAGTTCGGTAAATGTCTTATCAGGCTTAAGTATCTGGACACAGTGGGGCATCACGAACTTAACAGTAGGATGTCACCGCTTGGCGTGTGTACGTACATACTTTCCAGTAAAAGATTCTATCTGTTTAAAACCTATTACAATCTGGTCGTTATGTTAATACGAAGCTGCTACATAAATTCTACATCTTTATTAGGTTACGCTTTTGTATACCACTACGTAATAGTTGTTGATCAGTCTTGACCACTAGCCGGTATTTGTTCGCATTTGAATGCATCAGAATGCTAAACGTAGTCGCTCTTATTTAACATTTTCCCTAAGAGAGATAATTAAAATCCAATACCACTTGTATGTGTTAATTAATCACAGCTGCACTTTACACAACTTCATTCAAAGTAAAAACAAGCAATGAGACCAAATATAAAAGAAGAGAAATTCCAAGCATGCCACCTATCCAATGAACAGCAATTTATGAGTGACAATACTAAACAATCGACAAGTCCCCCCCAATAGATACCTCTATAACCATCAGAGGCAAAAGGTTTCTCATGATAAGCTAAGCGCAGGAAAAGTGATGTCTCGAAATCATAGGCTCTTTGGAACATCTGGATACTAGTACAGTCAAGACATATACACCAAGATGGAGAACTTTTCTTTCATAACGAGCGTTAGGAAAGTAACAACAGTCAGCTTCATGTTCCTTGCATAAGAATCTAACAGATTTAGGGGGAACTCAAAACGGTCCGCAGAAAAAATCAATGACTGCATGAGTGAACAGACGAAGAATATCTCTTCTTGACGAGGAATGCATGATTCCAAGAAGAGTGATGGTTTCAGATGTGTGAGAGATTGAACCTACGGTATGACAACATTATGGGAGATGGTCCCGTACTGTTCAGTCTTGTCGGTCCCAGAATATTGAAACTGTGGTCGGGATATTTGTGAGTCCAAATCAACACAAATCAACACAACTTCCATTGTAGGATAAAAAGAATGTCGGCTTGTACGCTTTTTCTATGTTCAGGTGACTAACGATCAGACTAGTGAATACCGGTATCTATAGAGTCGATATCTTCCTCTACAGTGTCAACAAGACAGGGTATTCGATGCAGGTTTCGGCTGTTTTGCAGAGGAATGAAGAAATCCGCCTACGGTCCAGTAGTTTAAAGTAACAACCGGCAAAACAAACGGTGTTACTATTCGGTCGCAAGATCGATCAGAGCGAGGTCTAACCACTGCCCGAGAAAATGATGACGATCAAAGCTACGGCAGTGCTAACATCCAAGAAAACGCGGATGCGGTTTTCTAATCGCTTTGGATTTGGTGGCTGCCTCATAGAAAACTTTGGTGAATAATAATTGCCGATTTCATTGGTACGAAAGAGTCATTCAGACGTTTATCAAAATGCGACGGCAGACGAAGAAAAGATATTTCCCATGAGGTTGCCAGTGATCAGACAGAGCTTCATCGTCGCGAAATATGAAAGTAGCGTGGGGGTCTTAACCTTACTGGAGCCAGTAGAAGGTGATGCTGAATATACCAGTCGGGTATTAACGTCCACCTAGCGAAATTATTTAACTACAGAATAGAATTGTGTGATATAGTGCTTGAATTGGATTAACTAAACTACTGACTCTCTAGGTAACCTCACTTGTTGGGCGTTACGACAGCTGGAGTACGACTGTACAACTCGCCATATATCTGGAAAACAAAGCTATGTTTCTTATCTACTCCCGCTAGCTCAACACGATTTTAATGCCTCAAATGCGTACCAACCATGCCGGCAGACTTGAGGGCGACATTCATGAAAGACAGTCACGAGTTTGCTCGAAAGCATTTCATTAAACTTACGACATGTCGGAGCAAAGTGCTTACTGATCATGAATCAAGAATGATGTAAACAACTGTGTGTTAGTTTGCCAGCTGTGTAACCTGCTTAGGGGAACCAACCACTTGAGTTGGTATCCCACTCAGTCAATCCCAGCCAGCAACGTTAGAGAGTTATGGTGTACACGATAGGTCTCTTTTTAGGGACATCCTACGGAAACTAGTGTCATGACGGAACAGTTCACAAGACAGGTAGAAGGAGTCCTTATACCCAATCAGTCTGCAATTGCTGTATACAAGGCTGTAGCGGAAGACATGGAATACCACGAAGCATACGGACAGACCAAGTCCCTTGCCTCGAAAGAGAGGAGTTCCGGAATTGTTTAAGGTGTCTACTTACCAATAAGGTTTGCACCACCACTCACCACTCAAACGGACTGACGGATAAAAGCAATCGTAAAATCAAAGAATATTCGGGGGGAAAAGCAAGAAGCTGGGAAGAGATGTTATCATTGATTTTGCCGGCCTGCTGTTGATAATACAAGGAACAATGAAGTGCATAGGTACATGTTACGTTTTTCAGTTAATCAGGCTTATGGGAGCACCAACGGATGAGCGTGCGTGAGTTAGCAGAGGAGCGAAGGTTGGTCAGTCAGAACCCGACAGGTGCACAAGAGGCTGTCTGGGAACAGTCAACTGATACGATATCTGGTCAATGCATTGTGTGTGAACAAGCCTCGAAGGTTGTGTAGAGACCGACGGAGTCCCGGGCAGACAAAACCCGGGTCTTGAAATTTCCTAGCAAAATGGGAAGGGTCGACTGTACGCAGTAACGGAACGTCGCGGTCCAGATTGCGAATGAGGGACATCAACATCGGGTTCACGGTAGTAAGTTATAAAAATCGTATGACACCGCGGTCGGAAAAGATGTACCTAATGTAATGAGGATGAGCGATCGTAATATACTACTCGCATAATTGCCATTCAGTAGTAGGACCAGAACATATATTTTGACATCGAAGTAGCTGCATGAAAAATACAGGGAGAAACAACGGAGTGCAGCATCGCACGTAAAGGAACTAAGCATTGACGTCTGTGGCAGCCGAGACGGTCTGGACCGAGTACCGTATGCAAATGAGTGTTTTCGTTTGTTGTCTTGTTTAAGCGCTTAACTCATGTATTGCTTTCTTGAACGACTAACCTTTGTGCTATCCGCGTTCTTGGCTCCCTAACAGTAGCGCATCAACCTCACCAAGGTCGACACGTCAATCATTGAGAAGGCTAAGAGAACCGAAGCGATTTCCACCATAGTAAAATGTGAGGTGAGGATTGTTGCCAGTATGAACGAACACCATATTATTCGTGGGTAGTCAGATGTAAGCACGTACTTAGATATTACTGTAACCCGGGTAAGTGCAAGCAAGAATATTGGAGTGTGTCTGAAACGAAATGATTTCCTATATAAGAACATAATGCTGGCAAGTACGGCGTCCCGGGATTATTATGTGCACAGGTGCGTTTGTGCTCGCCGCAGTGTTGAAGCAAATACCCCTGTGTCGAATATCAGAATGAACATTAATTTTGCAACTAGCTTTCCTGATTTATAACACAACTACTACTACTGTATCATTTGTTCTGAAAAGCAACACACACAGCTTCATTTGAAGATAGAGCAAGCGATGATACTAAAATTTAAGCAACGAAGGTGTAAGAAAAGGAAATTTGAAACATGCTGTCTGTCAGATGTGGAGCACTGCATGATTATCAACACTGTCAAGTTTTTCCGTGAGGATAGCAAACCTTAATAATTCTGTCATTAAATAAAGACTTCCTGTGTGATATATTAATAAAGAGAAAGGACAAAAATCAAAAGGAATCTCTCAAAATCAAAAGTTCTTCAGAATAAAGGGATGCTATCACTGTCAAGGCTTACGCGTCGGAACGAGGAAATGTCCTTAGTGAAACAACCGACAGAAGGTAGCAACGATCAACACCAGGGTTCCTGCATAAATGTGTTGGGTTTTCAGGGAACCGAAAACAGTTAGGCATAAATTAGTGACTGCCTAGGAGGGTACTCTCGGTCGAAGAATTGCATTACTAAAAGATGGATACATGACATCACGAAAACTGGTGATCAGAGAAGAACGATAAATAGAGTCCACGTCACAGCCCGTAATATGAAGGACCGGCTGAATAACGGACTTATGAGAGTCAGTCCAGTACTCCACAACCCTATCCTTCCAGATAGTTTGACTCCAATAATCGTCCACTACATTGAGGTTCAGTAACACAACAACGCCGTCAAGAACCGCGATAACATCGGGTTTGATGAACAAGCTCGCTGTTGGTACTCGTATGTCCTTGAAGACTGGGTAGCCAAAATTGCGCAGCCTTTTCGCTAGGTCTTTGACCTCGCGGTTGCGCCAAGCACAACACATATTGTGGGTGATCCGGCAGGATTGGAGAGTATGAACTGGGTTTTTTGATTAACCGCAATTGTCACGACAAAATACTGAGTTGTCACCTTGACAATCTGAAGGAGTCCGGGTCTCAATCTGAAGAAAACCGCGTCCAAGCTGGATTGCACAAGTAAAAATCCCGAGGAAAATGCGGTCTGGGTTCAACAGCCAACGACTAGGGAGTGGACAGCGAGACATTTCCTGAATACCACAGCCGTCTAGCTTATGACGGGGCTTATCCATCCACGTGGCATGAGCCTGTTTCTTTTTCGCCTCCGCCACACCCTAAACGCGTACCGGGACGTTGACGCCCTTCATTAAAGAGCCAAACGAGTCATTTTTGACCGCTTTCCTAAAAACTGGAAACGGACTGGAAAGCAGTCTCTTAATTCGTGATTTGCACGAAGTGGGAGTAGTGGTAAGCAAACTCGGAGTGCCCAAACCGTCCAATCGACTTGGTGTGTAGAAATAGCTGATTGACGTGTCTTTGGAAAAACAAAGCAACTGGCAAACTTTAGGCCCATAGCTTTGAACGTTTTTCGGTAAATTGGTCTCAAAACTAGCGAGTGATCCATCCTGAAGATGAGATGCTGTCTGAGAAGGTAGAAGCGTTGATGCGGCTTTAGAGGGGCTTTGGTTGTTTCATCCAGCATCGTACGAAGCTGCAGTCGGTGATCAGTTTCCCGCTGAACGCAGACGCCCAGTGATTGGATAATGTCCAAGCCGAACTGAAAAGACTCGTCAACCATAGCTATTGTGTTGTGTTTATGGTCGCCACAGATGACCATGAGTTTAGCCTCACGCGTGTTGATCTTCGCTCTGGATAGCTCCAGGACACTAGCGGCGGCTGCAAGCTTCTCGGAGAGACGCATACGATTCTCAGTCAAGAGGATCTGGTGGTGGGTGTGGGCAAAGCCGCTGAGACTGGGGGATGGAGCCTTCGAGCGTAACGAAAGCGTTCTGATAAGAATCAGCAAAGTGGCGTGTTAAGGGTTGAGGGGCACCAAAAGCTTGGACAGATCTGATATTCGAATCCTGTGATATCGAATCAAATACCTTAAACACGTCAATAGGGACCCCACGCAGACTGGAAGACATAGTGCATGAGTTCCGAAGCAGCTGAAGAAGCAGTGAGGTCGCCCCGAGGCAACCGTCACAGTATAAGAATGCAAACTGAACAGTGGGCGGTTGCAGGCGCGTATTCCAACGATCGGCCAATATCTTGTGAAGGCAACTTATCAACGTTGAAGATACGGCGATAGGTCTGACCTTGGTGGAAGATGAGGGATTTTTCACTTTGGGTACAAGCGTGACGTGAGAGTTGCATAAGTGGATTGGACACCTTTGAGTTATCAGGAAAAGATTGAAGTGTCCTACCAGGGCATCAGCTTCCATGCGCTTCAACTGTTTAAGCAACAGTTTGTCGAAACATGGAGCGGCGTTTTTCATGTTCTTCTAGGTGCGTGATACTTCTTCTCTGATGATCAGGTCATCCAATCATCATTCTGGAGGCAGAATCGTGCGAGATCATCGCTCATCAACGAGCGGATAAGCCGATAATACATCGGACCAGTATTCATTGCATTTATCCAGAAGGCCGCTGTTGATCATATAGGCAATTCTTCATTTTACAAGAAAACTACGCGCGCAGCATTTTTCTTACGCTGGGGGCACAGCGTTTGGATTGCTGCATAGTTAGCTCTCCGTATCTACTTCCTGGTAACGTGGGTTCCCGCGTTATCACGACCATGTCGTCGAGTGATCAATCGTCAGGTGTGCGGAAAAGCTTATGAGGCGGGCATGTGCAGCTGTGATTTAGCTTGTACCACTGTGAAAATGCCTACCTGAAGACCACGGGCGATGGTTAGTAATTCATGGGTGTGTAGGAAAGCTTCGCTATTGGACTCCAGCAGGGGAATCACTGGTTGTATCAAACAGGTAAACTACTCGAAGTGATCGGTAGCTTGCGATTCAACAGCCGATGTCATGTTAGTCTGCGAGACGGCTGTTGGATCGGCTGCGGGACAGTACTCCTCTACCAATTCAGCGTATACAGATGCGTCCGAATGCCCCCCAAAGTACTACCTGGAAAATGTGACAGGTGCCGATGATGAAGTTTGCGTCGAGTAGGGCATGACGGAGCTAGTGCGTTGGTACATCTGACTAGAGAAGCCGAATCTTGCTGAGATCAATTGGATCCAACGGTCTTCGTGAACACGAATTTCTCTCGGTTGTTTTTGACGGGATAAGTATGCCTTCTGTGTTGACTGAGACCAATTTTGGTGGGAAAGCTGCGGTCACAGTTGGCGCAATCAAAGATGGTGACAAGCTAAGTGTTCACTTCCTGCTCTGGAGCATTCCTACGTCAATGCATAGGAGTATGCGCCGACAAGCCAGCATTCGATTTGCAACTTTGGTCACACTCTAAGCAGGTGTATTCCGCTCGCATATCTTGTGTACTGGTAGATACCTGGACGGAAGTGCTGGCAGAAATTTCACTGTCACGATCGAATGTAACCAGTACATTAAAACCATGTGAAGTGGTTGACCCTATCTGGAGTTGGTAAACTCTCAGCCAGTCAAGGTTTGCATCGCAACCACCCAGTCGACAAAACGAGACGATGGCTCAACGCGCCGGCTAAACTTCTTGTTTTATTATTGTTATCAGCAGTTTGTTTGGTAACGTATATGTTTTTTACTTTCCAGTTTTATCACAGATCCTTAAGAAAAGAGTAAAATACTCATGAAATCTAATATAGGATTATTTTAGTTAGACAGTAAGCAATGAAACGGATGTACGGATAGTCTCAGGTCTTGTAGGAGTTCCAGATATCTTTAGCAAATAAAATACCGAAATCCGTATAGGTTACGGATACTCACTAGAAGCACTTAATCTTTTCTTACGCAAGTCTCAGAACTCAGTAAACGAGTTATAGTAGACTTTGTTAGAAATATCAAGTTTAACGTTAGTGCGTTTTAGATCAGAGTTTCTTATGCATGAATAGTTGAATACTGACTAAGTAATGGAATCACCAATGCTTGCACCATTGAACTAAACATTTTATCTTGTAAAAAATTCAATGGGATGTTGAACGTCGAGTAACTGCGTGGGAAAAATCGCCCGCGATGACAAAGAAAGAAACTTTCCAAACAAGCAAATCAGGACTTTGAGGGAGACCTGTCGGAGATAAGATTACATTTAAACTTGGACAACTATTGCTTATACTGTGAAACAATGGTTAAGAGGTAATGGCTAAATTCGTATTGAAAAGATTAAACGAACATTCCATTCTGTATACTTTTCATCCACATAAGAGTAAAAATTCTCCCCATTTCGAAAGTAACACAAGTGGTATTTTGAATCAAGAAGTATTCACCAGATTCCACCAATCCAGTGTCTTCATACTCCTGCGGGACTCTCACATAAATATTAGAAGAATCAACATTTTAAAAAATTCCACTAACTCTTACAGTTTATTTCTACTTAGACGTTTAAATGGCTTACTCATATTTGAAAGTGTTAGTTATGCTGTTTCTGTGCTGCTGACAGAAAACTGTTGTTCAAACGTTGAGGAATACTCATTTTCAACTTTTTGTCATGCTAGTGGACTAATCGCTGGGACGGTATGTTGCAAATACTTGTGCGCCTTATAAATCGTTGCGTTTGTAACGTAATATGACAACAGTTGAAATAATATAATTAAACCGACCAAAGCGAAACAGCTCGGAATTAAACTGGTCAATAGGCATAATCATCAAGTGTGAAAAAGTTGCACCGTACGATCGATTGGGAAAAAGTGTGAAGATCTCAAAAATAACCGTATATGAACGTTTGGCATTTTGACAAGATGATGAATCCCTGTGAAAGGGAAGATGTGTTATGTTTTATGTGAGGTTTGTCTGGTAAATTAATTTGTCCATAAATTGACCATAAGATGATTTGTTGTGGTATACTGTGAAAATTTGTCGACGAAGGTTAAAACACAGTACGCATACGGCCATGCATCTTGTTTACACGACTAAACAGGCCCACGTGTAAAAAGCAATGATTGAGTTCACTCAGACTGGGACTCTACTTCATTTGGAGTCATCTCAACTGAGCTCTTCTTCGAATAACGTGCCATAAACTTTCAATTAGTTTTACGATATATAGCGTTTTTGTATGACTATAAAATGGCTCACTGAAATGCGTCCTCGGTAATAACAGTTTCTGTTAAGAGACGAATTTATCATAGCAAACCAATCGGGTCATCGGTGACGGCTGACGAAATCATTTATCATAACAAACCACTCAGGCCATCGGTGACAGCTGACGAAATCAGTCATCAACATAGCAATGAGGGGTATGTTGGACCAACTAGGAGGAGGCGTGAAAGTGAGCGTAAGTGTCGCGCTAGCCCGATGAATCAATCAGAGCGCAACGGCTATGGAGTTGGCCCTACTTGGCCACTTGGTCGCGAAGTGGCCTAAACAAGCGGCCAGTGGTTGAATACGTAAATAGCCATAATTGGCAACTATTTCATGCTATATATTTACAAGCATTTCGTTTATTGGTTGAACTTGAAGTAGGCAATACAGCGTGTTCTCTCGCAGTCATGTTTTTCCTGACTCCGCACAAGTAGACTGGGTGAAGCCGCATAGCAGGGATACAGGTATAGTAGTCAAGTCGTGATAGGACGTTTGGCAGAGGCAAGGCGCATTACATCAGATACACCTTCATTTGGAGTCATCTCAACCGAGTTCACTTTCGAATAACGTGCGCTAAACTTTTAATTACGTTTACGATATATAGCAATTTTATGACTATAAATTGTCTCACTGAATTACGTCCTCAGTAATAATAGTTCTGAAATAAACACCCAGGCTGAAAAGTGCGCGATGAAATGCAATAAATTGTAGCTTCAATGTAACGATTTCCTCTTGAGAGCTGTCAACGATGCTCACTCGTGATCGTTACTGTTCAACTGTAGTGTAGCAGAAAAGAACGTCAGATGAAATGTCTTACTTTGTAGACTTAGTGATCGGGCAGAGGCAACCTCGATGGATTACTGCTAACGTAGTGTCAAACTAAATACAAAAAACACAGATGGCCGGCAACTCTTCAAACAAAGGTTTGGTTGACCACGGTGATAGAAGTCGGAATTACATAATATATGGAAGAATTAGCAAAGAGAAGCGAAGTCATAAAGCAGTAGTCCTTTATTTCAAGACAGATTGGATGTTACTTGAACAAATAACATGTCTAACTGAAAACAGCTATAAGGCCAAACTCGATAAATCTGTTAGTTTTTGTTGATTACAACTGAGTTGAAGTGTTCAAAGTAATCGTACTGTTCAACAGATTATGAATACTTTATTGTAGGTTATAGTAAGCCATGCGACAGATGCGAAATGACAAATAGGATCTACGTATTTTTTTTGATGGCTGAAATTTGAAGACGCAAACAATTCTACTATAAGAATGTAACAATCTCAAGAGTGAGTAAACAATTATGCTAGAACAGTTGCACGTTTAGTCGTACGTTTAGTCAAGACTTACCGAGTATACCCAGCCAACCATCCGCGAACACTATCAGGCCTACCGGTACTACCGGAGACGTTCGGATGATAAACGCATGGTGCCAATATTCACGTAATTATGAAAATATATAGTCTTTCATATTAAACCAGTTCTATCGGATGAACGGAGAAGTTAGATGATCAAATTATGTAGACGCTAGAAGGTAAAATAGGATTCTCATCACCAAAACATCCACAACGTGAAGACTGTTACACACACAAGGTAGCCCAAAATCCTTTTGTAGTGGAAAGCAGGTTTCATAAAAGGATAGTGCGATATGGAGAATTCAAGGGTTTCAGTTGTTTCAAACACACACTGTGAGGTCAGAAGGCAATATACACCGGTAGCAGAGTTAAACTACAGTGGAAAAGATGCGCACAGCGGAACTGATAAGAGATGGAATTCCAGAATGCCGACAGAACCAATATAAACCAAGGAAATGCACGAATGACTAAGGGAGAAAAGTAAAATTTATCTCAATAAGTTCAAGCTTATAATACACTGATCCAGAAAAATCGGCGAATTGCCACACAAGCAAAAAAACCTTGCGGCCTCAAAGAGATGAAAGCAATTCGCCAAGAATCACGTATTGACACAGGTGTTTCTTTTGAGGCACTAAATGCTTCATCACGTAATAAAACAATCCCGTCCAGTGCATTAAAATTCCCACGTTAAAACGTGATTGGTCCAACTAATCCAACGAGGCAGCCAATCTTAATTAACGCACTTCGTATTAGTCACTTTGGCCGAGGAAGTGGTACGGGTTATTCGAGGGGTGTTAATAGCTTTTTCTAATCAGAACGGGGATAGAAGTCAAATTCGAACACAGACTTTCCAACCCTGTTCATCTTTGTCTATCAAACTGCGGGTTTTATTGATTCCTATTACCGACAAAGGATTGCGGGTGGTTTAAAGTGTCTGTGGATCTCACTCCCAATGGAAGTGAGTTTTGAGGCAGTGGTAGACTTTGAACTGCAAGAGTAAACCAGTTTAAGAAAATTTGTATAATTTCTCTAATATACATGACTGGCGGACCTAAATACATTCGCATCAGTCCCAGAACACGTAGACGTATTTTCAAAGCATTTGGAGGGAGCGATGACTGGAGCATGGTTGCCTTCTGAACAGAGTAAAGTGCCATACCGTTTACAAGTGACTTCTTGTAGATTGCATCAGTTATGAGCCTCAGTCATGCAAGGGATATGGAAGCGAGATCCTAACGAATTAAGAGATTAGTATGTTACTGACTTGGGTTTCCATGGACCTAGTGATTATATAGCAACTTTCGAGATTGTGCGTCCAAGCTGAGTTTGTGAAGGTTTCATAGGCGACGAGCAATCGATATTTGGTCGGTGCATAACTGTCAAGAGATTCTGTCAAATATCCGTTGGCATGAGGTCAAATAAGAAACTGAACCTCAGGGACTTTCTGGTTACCGATTGATAGAGTGTTATGCAAATTCAGCGACTATTTGCTGGAATGATAGGACGGATTTCAGTTTGTTCTGTACGAGGTTGATGAGAGGTTCATTGAAAGAAACGGGGACACACGTTTCTGTAACAAATAGTGGAGGCCGTAATCTTCATTTGATTGAAGTTGTGACACCAAACTTGACAGTAAAGTATAGGACGATGAGGGGAGCAATAAGTAGTTTTAACGTTCAGTATCAAGAAACGGTCGAATAACTTGAGCCATGTATGGATGACCTGGCGATATGCAACGAAACACAAACCTGACGCCCCCAATGAAGAGAATTGTTCTATACTCCCTCTATAAGTCTCGAACACTAGTCTCACTGCATTCAATGCTGCCTTGGACCTAATCAGTTAATCTTTCACTAAATTGGTACGGATTATCATTCACCTGTCGAATTTTGTTTGTCACCCTGCCTACACTGCAAAAGTAAAATTGCAATGTTCAGTACCATTTATGACTGATGTAGGGAAGTTTTCAAACTTAAAATTTATTCGCTTTCAAGCCCTCGCATCAAAAATGTGTGGTCATTGCCTAAGGTTACAAAAACTGGCACTGTATTGTATAACGTTAATAATTGTGTTACAAACGAGGAATGCGCATAAACATCAGTAGTTGTGATAATGAAAAGCATGACGTTATTGCTGATGTAGCCAACCTACGATTAATTCATCAGCTTAAAATCATTCCGTTAGTAGATGTATACACATAAGTGCATTCAGCTTATACCTAGTTTAGTGATAAGCTCCACATTGTCTTTTTCTCATCGTGCCTACTCGAAGCGCCGGTCAAGCTTTGTTCACTTCGGTTACTTTCGTTGACGTAATTGATCGTTCATGCTGACCGAAATAAAGCAATCATCTAACGATCTGCGTCATTGATTGTGACTTCTTCGTCATTGGGTCTATCAACTATACTGCATCTGAGAGCAGTTTCCAAGCAAGTTTACTGAACATATGTGCAGCAGAGAAATAAGTCCAATTTGCCCACTACTAATATATAATGAGGACGACTAAAAAAGTTTAGCTAAACCTATTTAATCCTAAATTCGTGCTTTCGCGTAAAAATTATAGAGTTAAGGTGTGATGAAAATGTTTCGATCGCACTGTGTTTGTATGACCTTTAACGTTTAGAACACACTAGGACAGGAAAAACGCGACAGTCTGGTCATTCGTCTTGATTGAGAGCAAACCAACCAACTAGTCAATCAGGTCAGTTATTCTTAGTGACTTGATGTTAATTAGACACGACAAAGCAATCAAATGCAGTCTATTTAATTTGTCCGAGTTAAATTAAACGAGAGATAGTGTAGTGCCTACCTCGTACCCGACACGATATGGGGAATGACGCACCATGTTTTTCCTTCCAGCTAGATCCGATACACATGCCGTGTACTTTCGTATAAAGTGAAGATACTGAATGAACCAGTGATAATAACGAACTACACTTACCTCCCAATACCAAGTTGAATTGAAGAAGTCAAAATCAAACGCGTGGCTGATATTTGTGTTATTGTTCCTTATCCAACATTTCTTCTACTAAATGAGCTCCGTACAAGTCAAATTACTATCTGGTCGTGTTCACTATGAAGTGAACGGCACCATGAGTGACATGCCTCCTTCCGATCACATAGATGAAGATTAATCTCCTGGTCTTAGAAAGGATGCATAAAACTGGCCATTCATAACATGAGTGAAACGCGAATCCATTGCTTCTTTTTTGAGAAGGGTTACTTAAATAACCTGTCCACATGCCAAAGTAGCAGTATCTTGTCTGTTGTTTATCTTAAACCTTTCTAGTTTCCGTTACATGTTACAAATTAGAACGTTGGTTTCGTCTCTTCCAGTGCAGTTATTTATCAAATAGCAAGAGGCTACTCTTCGATTTCACAGTTTTGTAAACCCCACCATGAGATAACCTTGTCCCACTAGAACCAACCAGCTAGATTGAATAGAGAGACGAACAAGAAGGCTGTGTCAGTTGGTTCGCGGTAGCTTGACGACAGCAGAAGGCAGAACAAAATATCTCCAGTGTGATCATCTCACCTTCTCTCCTTTCGAATGAATCAAAGGTGTAATATACTTGTCTGGCTCTCGCTCAATCATGACTTTTGTTCCATCAACTGTTAACTCGTTTAGATGGGTACTGTGTACATACAACTAGGAGGTTTGAACATTTATCATAGGTTGATTATTTCAAACTTGACATGAAAAGAGATAAGGCTGTTGTTCAAAACTCGTTGAATTTTTATGGGTGCTGATTGAATCCCACTCACTTAGGTGGTGGTCTGTCGTCATTTTTGTGTACTCTTAATATAAGTCGTTTACGAAATCGCCGTTGCATACTGCTCATTTGTTCAGTCATCTTTTGATTCAGTACACCACAACTCCGTCAAGTTTGAAATGTTATCCGACAAAAATTGAACTTTGGTGGCCATTTTGGTTATTCAGAGTAGAATGATTTCGCGAGAAAATGTTGAGTGGTAGGGTAGGCTTTGAGACTCAGGTAAGTGCTATGCAAAACTGACGTGAATTTTCATATTATGTAAAACAATGTTGATTCACCCAGTGCGTGAATAGCTGTCTGGTCAATTGACGAGAGTGAATTATACTTGGTGGATGACACTGTCAAGCTTACGAACTATAAGTGCTTGCTGCAAGAAGTGTCACTATTTTTAGTGCGGTAAAATCGTATATTTCAAAATGACTATTAAATCAACAGAAGACTGAGATTATGCATTCTAATAGGTTAGTTGTATGCACGGTGTAGGCTGGGTATATATCTTGAAACGTATATATATATACTGATATCTAACTTGGTTCTGTAAGTATGATGATAAACAATTTAAATGAAAACACTTACCACAAGATATATTAACGCATATTACAATGCCGCGGTAAGATAGGTAGCGCGTTCCTGTTACTCAGATAAATAAATATCGTAAACTGAGATAAGGAGCAGAATGTAACGAATAAAGTCTGATGCAGTTCAACTGTTTACAGCCGATTTACAGCTTGTGGAAATCAATTAAATTTTGGCGCATCAAACAGTAGCGGATAAAACTCAGTAAAACAAACCGATTGTTCTCATTAAATTTGCAGATAAACATATACTACTATAAAAATATGAGTAAAGTGAATATTAAACGTGAAATTAAAAGTCATAGTGACAATGATATGACAGACTGATGGTGATTTGCACGGTAGTTTAAGTCTTCTCGCAGTGAAAAATCTCACCTAGTAAGATAAAATTCATACTGTTTATTATTTGATCAACTGTGACTATCCGGGCAAGGTGCTGTCAGACAGAGAAATGACAGGTACGGTCGTTTCACTCACACGTAGGGTAATTGAAGATCAAGTGATTTTCACCAGTCTACGCAAACAGTCGTTGTTGAAAAGCGCATCAAATCACAGGCAATTGAGAGAAACAGCCCAAGCTTGCTGACTCCAACTAACTTGGCTATTAGTATTGTCCATCAGTGTAAAATGCGTTTGTCCGATGGACGTGATTTGAGCATTGAAGATCACCATCTCCCGTGTTTTGTCCTTGAATACATATACAAGAACATACCCGGGCCCATAATATATGACTGTAGGAAAATAAAATAACAGATGCAGCAGAATATCATTCATTTCCATATTTTTGGCATCGAACCTAACTCGGCAGCAGACAATAAATGTACTGCATACAAAAGCAACATTCACACAGACGTCTTCTGAGAAATATAAGAGACAAACATGTGAAATAAAACCGGACTGACCCCTTTAAGTAAACGAAATCAAGCAAAGTGGATAAAAACAGTCGACAGTACTAACTCCTCTGTTTAGCCGCTTACATGTATGTGTATGTGGACTGAAGTTTCAGCAAATAGAGTAAAAAATAACCGGTTTCACAAATCGATGTAAAGACAATACAACAACCTAAGTAAAGCAGACCTTATTTGCAAAGGTTCACAAGTAAACCATGAAAGCAGAAAATGAACATTATTTTATTATGTGCACACAATGAAAACCACCCCTAATTGTTTGGTTGAAACCTTTTATTCGTAACAGAATTTTTATTTGCCGACTTTTAAAACACTGATTGGCTCGATTCGCTTGATTCCTTTCACCAATCGCGATAGATTGACGTCAGTTGTGATATGTTAGCCTTTGAAAGATAGGTTTAGAAAGACCAGCATCTTAGGAACGGTACTCACGGCAGTCCTGATCAGTCCTTTTCAGCTGTGAATATAAGTGAACTTCTCGGATATATGTAGGTGGGCATTACCTTCTTCGGGCTCTCCTCATCTTCTTTCAAACAGTCAGCAGTGCAGATCTCCCAAACTTTATGAAACAGGGTTCGCACCGGACTTCGTCTGTATGTAATTGGCGCAAAAGAAGAAAACCGTAAATACTGACCACTCTAAATGATCTTGCGGTGCACTGGGCGCTGTATTGAACCATTCTGCTACCTAGTGAGTGAAATGTCAAGAAAAGATGAAGTGTTTTTTGTTCCTTATTAAAGAGATGCAGAAAGATCAGGATGAATGGAATTAAAGGTCTGAAAGTGAAACAAAGTAACTATTGGTAACAAAAATAGAAATATCATCTACATATCGCCTATAGAGGCCAAATGGAGTACCTATTGCCATACTATCAACTTGTTTATAAGATGATCCTCAAAAATCAAAACGGATATTCTCCTTGCACAGAAGTATAAGTACTTTTAGACAATCAGCTAAAAGGTAAAGGGGTAAATTTTGACGGTCGATCTTGTGCACGGACAACTCAGCGTACCATAAGCATTCCAGGTGGCGTGTAGACATTCTTCATTCTATTTGTCAGACGTTTACTCCCAACCGTGTGAAAGATTCCTTCGAGCTGGCATAAACTTCACAGAACTTCTCAGCAAGTTAACATAGGATGTATTCTGTCGATATTGACTCTTTATTTACTGACGTTTCACTCCAAGAAACAGTTGATTTTGTTTCTCGTCGAGGATAATATCCCCTCAATATGTAAAATTTAGGCCTGCTGACGCCCGTCGAACACATCGAACTCCATCTTCAACCTACAGTATCCTGTTCAGTCACAACTTGCTTATGTTTCAGGCCCGGAAATATTAAAGTAGACAACAGTGGTAAGAGCATAGAAGTGCTGGGTCGTTAGTGAACATGAAATTCCTGTTGATGTGACTTGATTCCAGAAGGTTGAATAGTTCGACGCCTGTCTGTCTTCAATCATGGTTAGTTGGTGGTAAGGAATCTTATTATTCAGTGTTCTCAATAACCTTGCGGAGTTTTCTACGTCAGTTTCGTCAACGACCCGTTCATCTGAACCTTTCTGAAACCGATCAACTCCTGCCACAGAAACCCTATTAGCGCGTTCCATTTCCATAGCGCTTACCTCGACGGTTAGGGGTGGAGGACGAACAACTACAATAGAGGCTGGCAACTGATTACAAAATAGAACAGTTGAACAGCTGGTCCTTTGTTCAGTTTTTACTGAACTATTTTCCTTGTTGGTATTGACAAAAGACGATAATTGTATTCGGCAACCGAAGAAGTTCGATAATTAGAAACAATGAACAATCAGGATACCATGGACAGAAGAAAACAGTCAAGATACAAATACACTAAACAATTTCTTATCTACCATAAGCCTGTAATCAGCAAGAATACAAGAGCAAGAATAAACTGTAAGCAGAAGTTAATCGGAACAAGCAGTCAACCAGATTTGAGAGTCCCGAGGCGCATACAGTTGATTGCCAAAAAATGATGTCAATAAGGCTTCACGACACTTCAAAATTTCTCACTCGCAAGTACGCAGTAGCATAGTAAACAGTGGTATGATTGCTGGCTTTGTGACTAGTCACGCAGAAAGTAGCCGCTTGCGTTTCGAGTGCGCTAATGCCCCAAAAATACTTTTGAATATGAATCGGGTACTGAGTATACGCGTTATTCCAGTAACATCAGTTCCTCAGCAGATTTGTAAAATTGGCATATAAATTAGTCACTTGTAACTTTTGCCAACGTTTGTCGAAGTATATCCAAAGGAATGTTATTAGTAACCACCTTTTAATTTACTGAAAGACTCGTTAACGTGAAGCATGAAGTAAACTATGCACTGATGTAGTAGTAATTACGAGACAATTTTGGCATCCAAGTCATGGCTGAATAATAGTGTGCTTTCACCATTGAATACAACAGTAAGTGAACTTAACGAGAATAACTGTACAACGCTAGGAGAAGTGATTTTTAGTAAACCTTTAATTTGTCACTCTTTGTAATTCAGTGTAATGTGTAAATCTGAATCAAAATCGCCTCTGGTTTGCTTTGGACTAGAACAATTTGTGTATCGTTTCTGACAACGTCTGAATAAGTGAGTATGAAACCGCAAGTGATGTAGTCACAAATAGACAATCTCTCATATTTGGGCAGGATTTACTTAGGGTTTAGTTAGAACGAGACTTCATCGGTTCGGGAACGGAATCGGAATCGGAACTGTAATTGCCTATTTTATCAGCGAAACTGGAAAATCTATTAGAATGCGAAAAATGTTATCAATTTTGGGTGATATTCAATGTGTATGAAAGATCAAACTCCCGTACTACTCATCAGTGATACTCGACGTTTCTGCCCTGACAGTGAGAACACATTGGTAACCCACCAGTCTGAGACTGACAGCCCACTGGCGATTGCATTCTTTACTGTGTCACTGGTTCACGTCGCAACGGTCTATTGCGCTTGTAATTCTTAGGCGTGCCACGTAATTGAATTCGCGGTCGTACAACTAGTGTTAGTTGAAATTATGGACGTCCGTCCGAGTGGTACTCCCTCAGAAGGTCCGGTTCAATGCTCGTCTTTTCACGATTTAAGGCCTACATTACAACTTGAGAGAATCACTTGAATGGTATCTTCGTGGCAAAAGTTTTGACTATTA
>JTDE01000033.1:206010-267055 GCA_014338405.1 Paragonimus skrjabini miyazakii
TGTCTTCATTTTGAGATCGTAGTTCTTTCACACACATCGTTTAAGACGTTCAAAAGCAGTAATATCGTTGGACTTGCGAGGTCTCATGTGGCGACCCGCGGATATACTTGTTGATGGATTGCTACATGAATAGTAAACTTGGGCGAAGCTATCCATATGGTGATTTTCTATTTGGCACCGTAATCAAATTAAGACAAAAAATATTACCTCCGAATTGGAAACAGAGCCAACGCGACGGAATATTTTATACCTTATGCTAACGACCACTATTCAGTTGTTAAGAACAAAAACGCCTTGGCCATATTAACGTTTCGAACCACTCAGACGGCTATCATGAAGCGAGGTAAATTAGATAAGTTAGAATCAACTCGTACGTCAGGAAAGCAGTTGTAGCCAAGTAGTTACATACAGTTTTCTTCCTAAATAGTTTCGGGAACGAGGTATCAAAAGAACACAAAAGCGATAGGTTTACAGTGAAGGCTAAAAGGCGGTAAGACAATTTTCATCTAACCCAAAATGCAACCAACGCCGAGGTCAGTGAGCCTAGGAATTTGATGTAGACTGTTGACATTCAGTTGAGACAAAACTTATTGAAAGACCCTACATGAATGCTCAGCCAGTACAGTATCAAAGGAAGCTTTAAGGTCACCAATACGGTGTATAGTAGTTGTTTTCGCTTGGAAGACAAACGAGCTGTCCAGATTGCATACTCGGAATTGTACGCAAGGAGTGAAGTGTTCTCTACGCTGAACGGACTGCTCGCCAACTTGAACTACACACAGTAGAGTATTTCAGATGCAGTAGAAAATCTCTAGCGGTGTTCTATAACTCAGGAAGTTTGTACTTGAATCAGTCATTGATATACTGGTCATTCTGATAGATAACCCTGAAAATCCAACTGCAATAAAAGCATTTTGCGCAATCAAATGTTGCCTAATAATAGAATTTCTTTCAATTACAAACATGCCACAGGTAGTGAACCTAGTGGACGGTTTGGAATTGTCAGTATTCTGATGTGATCAACTGAGTAGAACGTAGTACTACCATGTAAGAGAGGCTTGTCATGTTCCGTCACCCACCCAGTCCCGAACTGTTCACAGACGCTCCATATACGATCGGTGACATTCGTTTGTGATTAGCCTGTCAGAGTGGCCGAAGCCAAAGAGAGCCGATGTAATACCCTCAGCAGAAGTGGCTTGCTTTGTGTACCTTACGGTTCCATTCACACCCCCCACCAGAAGGGTTAAGAGCAAGATGTGTGTGAAGTGATCCAGCTAACAAACGCTGTAAAAACCAAGTAACGGGGTCGCTGTGTGATAAGCACAAAATACATATATATATATGTATTTGTATATATATACTGTGGTGTACACGTCGATCAGATGAACGAGAGTTAACCAAAAGTTGTTTATCGCAAACAAGTAACACTAACAGAAGAGTAAGAAAGGCCAATAAACGGTAATGGGCAGTACTTCACGGTTTAGTTAATTGGGCCTTCTCTTCTGAAACTGAACAGACAGCCGGCCAACATGCACTCTTTCAGTTTCGGTTTCATTTTACACTACTGCTTGATGTCATGTCTCGACCATCTTCCGGTGAAACCTTGGCTTCTGACCCTACCGACGGAACATCGTCTATGTCTATTCCTGCGTGGAATTCAGGAAATCATATTGAGCGAAATTAAGTGAAGTTGCCGGGGATTTCGGATCTTTTATCCAACAAGCAGTGTCAAACATTATGCTTTCGACGAGAAACGGTCCTTTCCATTGTCTCTGAAGTTTTGTGAAAACAACCGGAAGCACCATTTATCTGTGTAACCAAACATTATCTCCAGATTTCAAGGGGATCTTGAACACTATTACGTCATATTAATCATTCTGATGCGGTTGTGCAGTCTGCAAATGCAATCATGCAATATGATTTTCCAGCTGTTAGGTATCGATCAATTTACCAACATATCCCACTACTGTGGACTGCATTTGATTGAACAAAGACTGGCAGATATCGAAAGATAATCGAACGTAGGCAAAAAAGCAGTTTCGGTAGGTCAGCACACAGCTCGGGATTGTCAGTTCCCAACCAACCAGGTTGCGGCCCATGAATTTTTCCAATAACTGCAGGAGTGGTCGACCGGTTTTCTCAACCTGCTCGTTGTCTCAAGGATATTAAGTGGTCTTTCGGGGTTTATGGATTCCCAGGATCCGAAAAATCTTCTGCAATAGCGCACGTTTGTAATTAGACAGGGCGGTTTGAGACTTTCTGGTGCACTGTATGGTGAAGACCACCAGTTTCCTAGGTGGCCACGCTGGTTTGTGACACGCGTATATGCACTAGTTTTTCGTTTACTGTCACACGTTGACAACATTGTTGTGACATATTCAGTCAGGGTATTCTATAATGGATATACCTTAGCACTGCGTTTCAAGTACCTCACCTGGTGTCGTTGTTTTAGCAAGTGATTGCGGATATAATGATTCGGGCACAGTGGCCACCATGTTAATTTTACTTGGGGATCTTATGATTATGACTTTATTATCGGGCTGAGGCCATAGATTTCCATAAAAGTTTTCAACGACATTTTTACTAATGAGTAAACATCGCGGTATTGCTTGGTGCAGGTTGAACATAGCTGGAATTCGGTTGATAGTAGGATAACTGCAGCCTTGTTAAATTGAACGTGTGGCTATTTGTATAACTGTGGCAATTCTGCTGTATTCAGTTTGACGTTATTGGCACAACTATGAACATGGTTTCTTTATCTGGGCATGCATTGGATAATAAATTCTTGTCTTCAGAGGAACTACACCGCCAATAGGTGTTACAGGAGCGGAGATCTAATGTAGTGGTTTTCTGATAAGGAGACTGGTTAGAAAACTGTAAAACTGGATTTGGACGTATACTTGAGGTTTGTAATTGGTCAACAATATATTGTGTAATGGCAGCCTGAAGAATAGTTCGTGCCGTCTTTTTAGTTGCTATACTGGGATGTGTTATCGGTTTACACAAGTCTTGCCAAGACAGGTGAACTGTATTCGTTCCGTTGAGATTGCAAATGATAAATTAGAAACGGCAAAAAAGCATGACGGCCGTGAACAAAAAGGTAACGCGTACAAGTCACATTTTCTGTAGAAAGCTAGGGCTGGTAAAGTTCGAACGGCAGTGTAGAAACATAAAAGGAGAAAGGTAAGAATGCAGGAACTTCGCAGACGAGCACCGTAACAAAGCGTTGACCAATATTTGTTACCGATGAGTAGTAGGGGATTTTGACTTTCATATAGATTGAACATCACCCACAATTGATCGCAGCTGTTGCACTCTCATAGACTTTCCAGTCGACCCCTTTCGAACAGCAGAAGCACTAGACTCGAGTTTCGCTCTCATTAAAGCTCATCAATTGTGCATATCATCGCCACTGCCGGGACTTGAACCACGGACATTCAGTTCATGAGGCAACCGTGTTTACCACTGCGCCATTGACTCCACGTTAGGCACGACCGAATTATCATATGTGAACGCTGAACCACTTTCGCTTGTGAGTAATGATCAGGTTGCCCGATCGCTTCGAGAGGTCATCGATTGGAGTTAACAGACAGTAACTGTGTGACACCATGGGTCAATACCTCCTTTTAGCACAGAAGGCTCTAAAGTTTCCTGGTCATCTGGACTCAAAATAATGTGTCAATGCTTAAAATAATGTCCGAGGACATTATGGTTGTAATTTATTAAAGGTAGTAGGCATTGTATGTTGGGTATACAATACAAGCCAAATGGTTAATAACCAGTGTTAGCCGAGCTCAAACGAGGAGAAAACAGGATGAATAATGCAAGCTTGGTTACGTTTGACGACAACAAATTTGTTTCAGAATCACACGCTTAGATGGATCTATGTTGTAAGAGCATTACATTGTTTATAAAAATGTAGGCTTCAATGACCAGTATAATTCTTTAATCAAACAGTAAAAAACAACAACCTGTAGGTTATTTTGTAGATAATTAATAGCGAATTAAGCTATTAGGGGAGACCGTAGTTCCAGAGTTATCACATTAGCGCAAGCACAGTCTGTTCCTGCTTTCCCTGGAATTTTTTTCTCAAAAAGTGCACACTTTCATGACCTCATTAGTCAGAAGAAGAAGAGCAGTTGTTAACTGAGGGTTTTTCCAATCGAACATCAGAAGACCATCTCTCTTTACTATTACACTGAAAAGGCGTATCTAGACTAAGGAGACTGGAATCTCTATGCTTATAACACTATTGTTTACAAGCCACAGTTCATCACGGCATAATTGTACTTTTCGAATAAGCATAGTTCTGTCATAAGGATAACCCCGATGTCTCGCCAAACTGATATTGATAAAAATGAGTAAGCGGGGTTTTGAGATGAAACAAGTATATTGTCACCCTCACACTCACTTTGTGCTAACTCAAGCAAAGGTAGTTAATCAGAGTTTGCTCTATCAACCGAAGTTCTTCAATAATGATAGGACGTGTTGGGGTGGTTGTGAAAACCACCGCATATTCAATAACTGCGTTGTATTGAAAATCATTTGGGTATACCTTTGGCATATCGGTCCACGGTGGGGACTGTTCCATATAAGATGGCGCTTAATGTTGTTACAACCTTTTGCCTCAAAATGACATCATTATAACCTACGCTAATGATCACTAGTTAGCAGTTTGTATGCGGTATGCAGAATGTATGTATTAAAGACAGCTAGATCGTGTGACTGTGGGAAGTGAGTCGTAATCCATATGAACGTCAAGAGTGAGGCGAATAAAGATAGGAGACGTTTACTGTCATTCGGTTGGTTTTAGTGGGTACAGTAGGCAGCAGTTTCATTGTATCCTATCGGAACAATGCTCCTTATAACATTTACAGAAGAATATGACTGCCGTATTTTTGTTTTGGTTAGGGAACGCGCAGTCACGTTTTTTGAGCCATGTGACCTGAATTCACGTTACTCGGACCACGTGACATGTACATTAACCACACAATTTGTTTGCAGTTTTGATTTGGGGTGAAGGGGTGAGGTCCATATATAGTAGCTTGGTGACCTTTCTCGTTCAGCTTCGTTGTGGAGGCCGGGATGAAAGGACTAGATTAACACGTGATCCGTCATAAGGTTTATCGCACGAAGCCTGTGTCCGCAATTCTGGACGAGGCTGCACGAATCATACTGTAGGTCATACACACTTAGCTTCTTACCAGTTGCAGGAAAAATAATGTATATCGCCAGGTTCGGATGTACGCCACTTGAATTGATAAACGTGTTTTGCGGAATACCATTTTAGATTGGTAATCCTCAAACAAGCGAACGAACACATTGAATGTTTAGGTGGGATTTAAGTGAAGGATTTTTCAAGACTAAGTCCAAAGTTCACAGATACAGTCAGGTATTCGTTTCAGTGTGCATAATATCATTAGAAATATGGTTCACAAATCCTATATTCGTCTGCAGCAAGATAGACAAAATGTGTTGGAAAATTCTGAAGCTTAATCCTTTTCGGGTAGAAGTTGATTATTTGAGAAACCTAATGGCACGCAGCAATATTTTTCGTGACTTCAGCCGATTATCACTTTCATACGTAATTTCAAAAACAACTGACATAATGAAAGTGTGTAGATTGCCTCAGTTTTGGGAAAAACAACTTGAATTTAATTGACCGACTGACCGTTACGTCAAAATCGATTTCAATTTCTACAATCTAGTCAGCTTTAGTTAGTGGTAGTAGGGGTGTTGACCGGGCTGAGTGCTGACCAGACTGTGCTGTACTCCCATTTTGGAACCGCTTTCACCTCACATAGATCACATTGATCAAAGCAATACGAGATAAGTAAATCAATTGAAAGATTCACGCAACAGCTGACGTGTTCTACCGAAGTTGTGGCTCTTTTTAAAAAATCATCTATCTCGTGTACGAAGTAGGAAGAAACATAAACAGTAATTAGTATGTGTAGGGGCTGATAAAATCTTTTATATGTTAACTTGACCTATAAAGTGGTCCTTTGGGTTTTTCATAGTCACTTGCATGGCATTTTTCATCGTATATTTTGAGTGAGTCGATGTAACTTTAAATACAATCCATTTCTGTAGCCATTGACTCGTAGTAAGGTTTTTGTCAGCAGAGTCTAAACTGAAACCCTTTCATTATGAATGCACCGTAAAACCCAAGTGACATGTGACCACCACCAGCTTACTTACTGTCATATTTGTGTGTAATTCCTTATAAATCAGCCTACTACAATTGTAAACTGGAAGAAGTTTCACAACAAACTCGGCCAGTTCACAAGATTCACGAATTTATGAAGTAACTGTATATTTTCTACACCACGTTGACCTTCAATTCAAATTAAATTGGTTAACACCTAACTATTGTTGAGTTCGTCCGATCTTACTTTGCAAAGTGGATTGTGCTTTCCATCTTACGGTAGACAAAAAACAAATAGGCGGAGCTATTGAGTTGAAAAACTTTATTTATCAACAAAGCAAATAATTCCTCAGGCCTTCACACTGAAGAACCTATACACTAGTGATCAAGAAAAACTGTTTCTGCAATTAACACTCCTGAAAGACTCGCGAGATTAGAAAAGAGACGTTATGAATTAAACAGCTTCACGCTTCAGGCAATTCCAAACATGTCCAAAATAAAATTGCCACCTGGTAAACACACAAATGGAAACAACGTTTAGGGAGACAACTACACGGTCGAAAAGACAGACTTTTCTGCTTGAGTTCATGATCACATTCCTGCTTTGTTAAAAGACCCGAGTTTTATTGAAGGGTGCACGGTTTGTTAGTTTATCTGAACAATAGTGAGAGAAACGCGTCTTACATTTTAATTGTTCTTGCTTACAATTTAATAATAAAAACACGTCAAAAAAGAATCGAAACTTGCAGATAATACGGCTACTTTTATCGTACTAGTAAGAACCGTAGGCTGTTCGAACTAGTGGGGTTATGCAATAGAGGACAGTGTATAAGTCTACTTCATGTCCCATATATAAGTTTACTAGTTCATGTTGCAGTGTCTAGTTTTATTTTTGCATGGATTGAGAACATTATCTTCCACAATATTGTAGGCTATTTTACAGTCGTTGACACTTGTTGAGTTGATGTTGAATTTCTCATCAACTTCCATGACTAAACCACGAAGGGCATCATATTGGTGTGCAATCACTTACAACACAAATGCTTACGTGAAGTAGACACGATTAGTCAGTGCATTGAGAAAGTCATCGGACGATATGAACACACAACCTTCGACAATCTTATATCCGGGCATCAGCTGCATAAATTAATTAGGTAGGAATGGATGGACAGGCAAACTGATGGCAATAACACAAGAACTATCGTTTATTGTGTTCAAAAAACTACACTCTAGGATTTAACCGAATACATTCAGTCCTAAAGTTGATAGCTGAATGAACTCAAAAATTCGGGTTTGTTGTCGATAGTTTCCTGGTTAGTTCATCATCAACTGTAGAGTCACAAAGGAAGTCAATCGGCAACTTAATTTTAACGAGATCAACTCAGATCTTTGGTGGTGTATAGTGGAATGAAGCCTTATTCGGAAAATGAGAACCATGTAAACACGTTAAGTACCTATCCCTAATTAAACTGTCGACAAGCGGAGACAGCACCTATAATCAATAGTGCGCACGCATAGCTCAGCTAAGATGCATGATGATTCACATCGCATAGACAGCTGAGAGGGACTGCGCTTACTTGATATCAGAACCATCAGGAAGTACCGGCAACAATTTGAGTGTGTACCTCAAAATGCAGCCACGTAAATGTAATATTTTGGATGTTGTGAAACATGGACCTGCTTACACAACGTAATGATTTGTTTTGTATAACTGTTCATTGTTGTGTGATCAAGGTGTGTTATCCTTTTGAGAAAACGCTTCAGTACATGCATATCAGTTATCAGGAATGCAGCTGTATTCTCATGAGACACACACCAAATTGGCTAATCTGTGATCTCGGCGTACATTTGATCAAAAAAAAGTATGTGGCGATTTAAAGGATTCAGTGATTTTGGAGCAGGGATACCAGTGAGCGAGGCAAGTTTAAAGTGAACACCAAAACAACAGCGCATCTATATCTGCTGATTAGACGATGTTACGGGAACAGATGCCGTGGAGTATCTGAAATACTTTCGGCAATGATATTCATATAAATTTAAAATCTACAGGTGCTGAAATCAAGAGACCTCAACCGATGAAACATGATGATATTTGTTTTTGGCAGCAGGGAGTATATTACTGATCCAAATTATCACTCACATCTACAATGTGTAACCAATGAATGAAGCGACGGTCGGCAAGTGCTCTATACCAGACTGATAACTGGCCCAAAAGAGGAGGCCACGCAGGTTGCTTAGACTCTTCTAGTAAATAGTGAATAAACGAACCTTTTAAGTTCCATTTTTCCTTGGTTGGAGCAGCCGGTCAGCCACATACAGTCAACGGCTAAACCTAGGTATACTGTAAGGAAACAATACGTGCACTGATCTATACTGTTACCCTGGGAGGAGGTCGGGCTTATGTACTGTTTTGATCAGGCGGTCTATGCTGACTAGAGCTCCGGTCCATCCAGGTGCAACCTTGTCAGACAGGTCAAAGGGGAGCAGTTAGACAAAAAGAAGTTACCTTCACTGGATTGTATGTCGTACTATTGACCGCGTAGGGGTGCCTAGGTAGCGAGGCACGATCCTATGGGCATACAGCAGAACTATTTTTATAGTTGCGGCACTGCTGTCTCACGTATCAGGAAGAAGGGGGTTAGCAAATGTACCATCAAACAAAGAAAATTCCGATCGCCCAACGGTTAATAGTGACCGCCAGCGTATTATCCAGTACGGTCAAAAAACATCTGATATCTCCCAGAAACCTGATATAGCTTCGAGTACATCAACTGCGCGCAGCTGTTGTGCCTGCTGGTTTCGTTTTGTCATTTGACCAGAGGACACACGCTCGTAAATGCGAGGAACTTAACTGGTATTCGAGCGATGAGAGTATGAAGATCGATTACCAGGAGGCGTTAGTGGAGAAGTTGCCCAGTTCGAGTCAGATGAATTATTTTAACGAATACTAGGAACAAATCGCCGAAGCTATGAAAGCATGCTGTGAAGAAGTATGTTCAGAGGAATCTGTTCAGTTATGGCAGGAATGGATTTCCGTCACGTCGATAAACTTCATGAGCAAGCGTCTATCGATTCCACCTGGTTCTGAATTTGATGACGACCGTCGAGAACTTAAGCGCAAACTGACTAAAAGCTTGCGCAAAGACCGTGAGCACTACTTGGTTGAACAATCGAGAGATAGAAAAAGGCTTTCTATCTGGGGATGGCAGAAGGCTTTTTTCTCTGATCCGTGGTTGTAATGGCCGTCGAGTTGGTGTGAGACCATATGTGAAAATGATGGTTCGCTTATAACCAGTCAATCGTGTCGACTTGACAGATTGACCAAACCTTTTGAAGAACAGTTCAGCTGGCCTCAAACAGATCATGTGAACGACGGAACTCGAATGATCAGTTATTGCGTTCCAGACGGCCCTCCGTGGGAAGCAGTAGTGGCTCTGGAGCTCAAGTTATCGTAGCGTAATGAGGTTCCTTGTCCAGACCTCCAATCTCCTTCTCTTTTCAAGGATGGCAGGAAGAGGTTGATAACAGAACTGACGCGACTCCTCCAGACGATTTGGGAGACGGAAGAGGTGCCTCGGGGTTGATGCCTATCGACAGTAACTCCGGTTTTCAATAAGGAGGCCCGAGGTCCATGTGACACCCACAGAGGTAACAGTTTGGCATCAATTGCGTCCACGTGACTCAGTGGCCTCATTTTACGTCGGCTCACTAAGCCCAGATAAAGTCAGATACGCGAAGAACAGGCAGGATTCCGATCCGGTCGAGAGTGCGTTGATCATATTTTTACCTTGCGACGGATCTTGGAACATCGGCACTGTTACAGACAGCCGACATTCGTGGTCTTTTTGGACCTGAAGGCTGCCTTTCATTTGGTTGCTCGTGACGTTCTCTGGAGCTGTCTTCTCCGCAAGGGAGTACCAGAGAAACACGTGAATCTACTGAGATCACTGTATGCTCACTCTGCAAGCAGGGTGAGAGTTTATGGACAATTGTCTCGGGCGTTCATCACTTCTATTGGTGTTCGTCAGGGGTGTCCGATTTCCCCCTTCCTGTTCAATTTTGTCATGGACGACATTCTGGAGGGTGCGCTTCCGAAGTCCAGTGGGTTTGGTGTTGAGCTTCTTCTTGGCGCTAGATTGACCGATCTGGAGTACGCGGACGACATTGTCTTGCTTAGCTCCACTACCGAAAACATGCAGGCCATGCTGAACAAGGTGAGTGACAGGGCTAATTTGTATGGAATGCGCTTCGCATCTTCAAAATGCAGAGTGCTGATTCAAGACTGGGGCATTACCACTCCTACTTTCTTTATTGCAGGAATACTGTTAAGACTGTGGACAATTTTACATACTTGGATAGCACTATCTCGTCAGGATAGCAGTGACACGAGTTGCCTTTGCCAAACTGCGTCATCTGTAGCGTCGAAAAGATATTAGGTTGTCGTTGAAAGGAAGAGTATATAATGCTTGTGTGCGTTCCATTTTGCCTGATGGTTCGGAAACGAGGCCAGTTTGCAAGGAAGATGTCAACAGGCTTGCTGTGTTTGACCATCGTTATCACCACCGATTATCCCGCACTAAATGGACTGATCGCGTGAGCAATGTGGTCGTTCGCAGGTGTGTATTCGTGAACGTCCGGGATGCGCGATCAATTGGTCAACTAATCACGATGTACAGCCTGCATTGGTCGGGCCAGCTGATGGTTTACCGTACCGGGCATTATATGCTGAGGCCACCAACAGTTGGGTCAAACCACGTGGTGGTCAAGCAACAACGTGGTCATGAAATATGCAGACCCTCACTGCTCCACTGAGCAAACTGGATAGGTGTCGCCTGTCTCAATGAGGTAGTCGTGATGAATCAAACCACTGGTTAGAGACGCTATCCGAGATGGCGATGTGTCGCAGTGAATGGCGTACCTGTATCCATACCATTTCTAGCTCTTCCGCTTAGTCTTCTTTTAATAATCTTCAAACTGTATAGTAACGTTTTCTTCTAGGATATTGCGCGTCCCTGTTGAGGTGAGCGGCGGCCCGAGCGACAGCGCCTTTTGATCAGACTCATGGATGCTATGACGATGATGATGATGATGTGGACTTCTAGGAAGAGGAGATCATGTTAAGCATTCTTTAGCTAGGACAGTTTTTAAAATTGTACTGACCAACCTAGCTCCAAAGAATACGTCATACATAGTGCTTGTGGCTAGCCAGCGGTTTGAGAGATCGTAGATCCAGTAGAATCAATGGAGAGAACTGAACAAGGCTTGAAACCAAAACCAAAATATTCTGGTTACAAGTCTCGAAGATGTACTGATTTAATGCAGAGTACACAACCGGTTTTTACGTTTATAACCAAAATTTTAATCATTGGCTGGTTTGAATTTTGCGGCCTTTATCTGCTTTTTAATGATGTCCTACTCTGTCGAACGGCACACACCAACTTCTGTCATTTGTGGATAATTTTCCTGACATTGACACTCATCACATACTCAACCTGCTTTTAACTGCTCCCTTCGGCTTTGCATTTTTGTCACTGCAACTGGTAGGAGCCAGCCACTTCTAGGTCTCTCAGTCAGTTAAATGGTATTACAATTCGAAGAAACTGTGACAGACAGCTTAAAGGTGCACTAAGTTCGACGGTGCGCGAAGCCTTATGTAGAAGAATGTACCCGGTCAACTTGGTATCATGTTTTGCACGCTGATTGTAAACTACACCCATTGCATGTCGCCTTGATCTCTTTGGTAGGATAATGAAATGGTTGTCCATTATGTTCCATGAAGCTTACCGCACTTCCGTTGCTGTTTGGGCTACATAAAATGAATTGCATAACAAGTAGCTTATGCGCACAGACTTTTAAAAAACCATGCTTGGTGGTAGAAATGTGCAATTGCGACTGCTTTGCACTTGTTCAAATCACATATGCGCATCCATCCGTCTGACTATCGTTAACCGATCTTTTAATTAAGTGTCGTTATTTTGAAACGAACCGAAATGTGTGACGAGATGTAAGTAGTGTTCACATCTTGAATATAAACAGCGCTTTCAGATTATGCTGGTCACCTTATAGATTGTGGTAACGCGAACACAGTAAGAATCCATGTCATCGTGCAAATAGGGGTTCACGTCATTCTTATGGGTTAATATTTAAGTGGTGGCTGGGAGCACATATGTTTACTATGTATATGGTCATTGAATAATGAAAGGTTTAGAACTGTCTGTGGTTGTTGAAGTGGAGAACACACAGTTGAATACTGTGACTGACAAAGTAAGTTATCAAGTTGTTGTACAGAGCATTTCGCAGCAGACACACAACAAGGTGTGAAAAGACGAGATTTAGTTACAATTCCGAAAGTCCGGCATTCTAATTTTACGCGGTTAACTACTGAGCAAGTTAAAGACCAGGTGAATTCCTTCATTTTCAGACGAAATATATTACATTAAGTATGCTTGGAAAACAGCTTTTGAAGTCTATACACCGTGGGTTTTCAATCTAATTTGTACCGCTTCCAAATGGAACGCTTGCGCTGTTTTATGGGATGCACACAGAATAGTCAGACTAATTTACATAAATTATTTGTATTCATCACAGAAAAAGGAAAACTGTTCTGAGTATGTTGTCAATTTAAACATTCATTTTAATTTAACATTTCTTTGTTGCAAGTGAGCATGGCCGAACTTGAGAAGTTTGAAACAATCGTACCAAACTAACTGTTTATGAAGCCACTATGTGTAGAATCCATAGAACAATCGGTTATTGAGAATACCGGGAGAATGCTCATATCAGATTAGACAAATTATACAAAGTATGAGAAAAGAATGCATGCATTCCATCATTTCAAACTGAACATTACTCATACTTGATTGCAACATCAGCATTTGGATAGACGTTTCGGACAGCCTACTTCGAATTGGTGCACTATACTTGAGTTTCACTCTTACTGAATCCCATTAGTAGTGCATATCTTTGCCCGAATCATTGTTCGCACTGTTAATGTCGTGTCTATAGGGTAGCTCGTTGATCACAATGCTAGTAACCTCAAGTCGACAAAAACGAATGATCATTCCCATGCACTTAGCCACAACCTTGTGATAATAATGTTCAGCTTAAAGCAGTTTGTTCCCCTGATGAAATTGAATAAAACAGTGAGAAGACGCAATTCAGCTTGCCTAATCATTCCAAAAGAAGAATAAACAGATTCTCTCTAAGAAATCTAATCGACAACCTCGTTATCAAGAATTTCCCTTTAGGTCGAAGTTTCGATCTTCGTCACACCAACAAAGCTTCATTATTCATAATTTTAAGATGAGTGAAAGTTTTGAAAAGATGATCTCATAATATAGGTATGTCGTTATGACCTTGTTACGGACTCGTCAACTTCAGACTGGCGTAGGCAGTGCTACGGCTGTTTTGGTCGGTGCGATAAACTATTACATAAGGGCGACAATCCGAAGAGTAAAAGAAAATTACTGGCGAGAAAGGCAACTGAAAGTTCTACACATCAACAGGGTGACGCACTCCGCAGCCAATACCAAGGACACGAGCGTTAACGAAATCGCTTTATTATGCAGCGTCTGAGGAGCATCCGAAACGTTTGGCGTTTAGATATCATATCAAACGCCGAGGTAGTTAACTAAGCGGACATAGACGGAACTGAAGCTTTGTTGATGTCAAGTTAGACTTCTTGTCTGGGATATGCACGTCGGATGTATTAAGGGGGGAACTGGAAACAATTACTGTAGGAGGGAGTTGAAGTCAGTTAAGACATATCCCGGTTGCTTTTAAAGTAGTAACATAAGGAATATCATTTAAACCGGCATTTGGCATTGTAATATAATAGAAAGTATCAAATGTTGCTGTAATTATGTGAAGTTACGTTCGAAGAGTTGCAGCTCCAGCTGAACCCGATTTTACAATATGAGCACCAAAAGTTTTGATAGTTTTCGTTCAACTTGTCATATTATTAACTAGTCTGCTGATATTTTCCAACTTGGTATAACACAACTACACTGTCTGAAGTCACGTTGTAAGTTTTCATTTATCGACAATATATTTCTTAAAGCTTGTCCAGAAACTAACAACAGGAAGAACATATTGTTCGGAAACCCGACAAATAGGAGGCAGTTTTGATGCTGCTTTAAGCGATAGAATCGGGTAGCCTTAGTTGGTTCGTTTTGTCTCTGAGTTAGCAGCCTGTTGCAAAACAAATTCATTTCACTACGCTACGACTTTGGTGGGTCTGCTAGCCCAGGTCGCAGTATGCTGTATTGTGGAATCTCGGCAGCAAAATGCCAAAATGGATCAGTCTTTATTCCGCTTTTTATCAATATCTGAATATCATGGAGGAGTTTCGCCTATCGCATGTTACCTGGTAATTATTCTCATCTTGTCTTACAAAATCCATTTTTCAACACAATTAATAACGAACTGCCAAACACTTTCAAGCTCACTCTACAACAGTGATAAAGTGCACACCTCCGTAGTTAGTTCATTTGAAAGAACATCTTTTTGTGTGGTGTTTATGAATGAAGCCTCCTCCATCATCTTACTATATTTAACCGATTCCGTTAGAGATTGAGTGAAACTTGATATCATTTGTCAAGCTCCATATACAGATTCTTACGAGGTTAATTACTAGCTATTCCGTCCAGAAGAAATGAGGATTGTCTACTTTGGATCAGCCATAAGATCAATATCTCTTAATCTGTATGTGGGAAACCGTTGTTGTGATGACGATTTGAGCAAAATAATTGCGCACAACTAAATTAGACTTATTCGAAAGTTATTTACTTGTCCGATTAAAAGTCGTATGCATTTTTGCATCCATTTAAGAGGTGCATTGTGTACAAGCGTTGCATCTTTGCACTTTTTCCTATGCTCCATTGAAGCGATCGGTGCAAACTGCATGACATCAGTTGACTGGGCGTATTTCGAGGCTTGGCAGGGGTTTGCTGACCACTGTTCGCTGAGCATTAACTTAGATAAAATCATTCAAATAATCCCGTGGACATTCTACAAAATCCATGCAGTTCATGCAAAGCAGTGAAAACGTAAAAGTTTGGTTGCTAAGGTTCACAGAAGTTATCTCTGTTCGCCTACACTATGTACTCACAAAGTTCTGTGAGAAGGCAAAATATTTTACTATGAATCTTCAGACCGAAAGGATTACCCAAACATAACCATTGTCTTGATATCCAAACTCATTCTGTACAACTGGGTTATTACTTGTTGCGTGACTAACTGTTAACGCCAACCTTGAACTGTTCCTTTTTCACCCGATTATTCACTCAGAATTGTTTCTAGGTGTTCAATTGTCTCCCAAGTTTGATACCAGGGTCGAAAATTATAAAGTTTGAAACTTGAATCAAAATTTAGTTTATTTTACAATATGACGCAAGATCAAATCTTTCGGAAGATTTAGATCTGCCACGTATTAGATATGAACTAAAGAAACTGTACAGTATAGACAAGCAAATTGGCATCTACTGGCTTCAGCTACTTCTGCAGGACAATAAAGTAAGTTGCGTTGATTTTAGCTGTTACGAAATATGTAAAAAACTACAGGCTAACCTAACAGGGTTTAGGCCGTGGTTAGAGTCCACGGTCTCCAACCAGGTTTCTTGGATATATACCACATAACACAGTATCCGACAGTTCCACTTACGACAACTCTACAGCCGAACATTCAAGCGCGGCTTACACAATGAGACTTAAATAAACGTAAGTCACGTTAAGCTGACAATATAGATTTGCGACAAGAATGCACAAGCGATTATTGATTAATAGTGAAGGTTCGTGGATTTAGGTTATATCAAAATTGAACACCACCCACACTCGATCACGGCCTTCGCATTTAGGTAAGCCTTTCGGCTAGCCCACTTCGAAAGAAAGCACTAGACTCGAGTTTCGCTCTTATTAGAGCTCATCAGTAGTGCATATCCTTGTCCGGATCAGAGTTCGCACTCTGACCCTCATGCTTGTGAGACTAGCGTGTTAATCACAACGTCAGCAACCTCATAATAGGCATGACCAAATAAACAAATCCAAACGTTAAACCACAACCTTGTATGATTAGTGTTCAACTTGCCCGATCATTTCGACGGGAAAATGGACAGAATCGCTCTGTTCTATCCAATCGATAACCCCGTGATAAGGACTTCTCAGTTAGCTTGAAGTTACTGTCTTCATTGAAACAACTGAGCATGGTTTGAATCAGTAGTGAAGATTCGGGGATTTAGGTTATCACAAAATTGATCAGCTGGTTGACAACACTTCTGTAACAAATCCCTATCGAGCATCTGGATTCGGACACTTGTCCTCCACACTGTTGTTCACTCTTTTTGATAAAAGATGATGTAAGGCTTTTTATGTTTGCCTAGTGGAAACTTTAATACATTCGTTTAAATTTTTCCACTTAGATTTCGCTGCTATCTATTTCTGTCTTCTTATTCCTACTGCCATAATATTTGTATGTAATCGTGGTTTAGTAGTTACCGTTAGTGCCTTTCGCGTAAGGGATTTTACTCTGACCTGCGACTTACTCACGAACTCAGAACGATTGTACCACAATGACCATCACATGTGAAGCTCATAATTTCAGTTCTTTGAGATAAACTGAAGTACAGGGTATACGGGCTGAACCACACACGGCGTACGGCAAGCACTTTTTAATGACACAGTGACTGGGTTCATTTAGTTTTGGTCAGATCGACAAGCCACGCAAAATATGGACGTCACCAGCTGTATACAGAAAGCAAACGAAGTTTGCGTTGCCTCTCCCATCCACTCCGGAGTTGAAATTGATGTAATTTTACGGTCAGGTTGTCAAGCGTGTGGCAGTTGCTGAGGTTTCTTTTTAGGCTGTTCAGCTGTAAATTCGTCTAGTACATCTCAACATCCACAAAGCGCCACAGTCACATCCTCTTCCCAGATTTCGTGGTAGTAATCCTCGTGCTGTTAGAGACGCGGCTGTGTAATTGGTTGACCGGCTGGCCTGACTAAAATTAGTCGACAGTCAACCTCGGAGAAGAAACCTAAATTACAAAACTTGATATGCATTATGTATAGGAACTGTGCATAAGCTGGACCCCAGCTTTCCTAAGAACATCGTCAGTGCTAGATGAGGTGATAGCAGTGATTGATAAAACTTGGTCAGAACATCATTATACATACTTCTGCAGTGAAGTTGGTCCAAGTCAAATGTGCTCATTTTCGGCGACAGAATAAGGTACGGAACAGGAAATTTTCGGCAGCTTAATGACTCAAAAAGCTTGCACCGGAGTATCTGAATTTCGAAGATGCAGTAGTTTATCATATTCAAACATAATTCGAAAACAAAGTTATGTACGCATACTATTTTAGTAGCCTTGATATATGCAACGTGGCTTGGATAATTAGATTTCATTTCAGTCAGACTTTATGTGTTAAGTTGTAATTTAATACAATGTTACATGGGAAACAATGGGTAATTAACGAACCGTCCTGGTGGTCGACACGCGAAAGGTGTACGTACACGGAGGCAAAACCAGATCAATTGGTTGGCACGTTTTACCCTGCTGATAGAACGATCACATTCACTTACTTCATAAACAGTAATTAATTAGCTTTATTGGACATAATGACAACAATTACAAAGCGCCATACTTCACTACGTAAGGTGTATCGAAAGGGAAGTGTTCTGGTCAATGTATTTACTTCCAAACGATCCATGTATCAACCCAAACAATCGACCTTCGCTCGTTCGTTAAGGGACAGGACGGAAATGAAATGTCCAAACGATCTCATAACATTTGAGTCGAAATTCGTTCAAGATGTCTCGTAAAACGGCGGATACTGTTTTAACGTATCACATAACAAATATCACATTGTACAAGCATGATAAACAGAGAGCAGAAGGGTAAAATTTGCTCGTATGACCACCGATACAAGAGAACGTCAAGGTTAGCTTTCTGCGGCAAAATCAAACAGAAGATGAGAAAAGACACTTGCCCCAGTCCATGTTCGTATAATCCTTCATAGTCGAGAAGTGCTAACCACGTTTTAAAATGAACTGTTGCTTTGTATCATCGCTTTTTTGTCTACATCATTTCAGGTATCCTAGTGGGGCCCATTGCGTTTGGTGTAGTAGATTGGAACCCCCACAAAATCAGCAAGTACCATCAAGCTTGTTTTATAACGATCTTTGCCAAAGCTACCGCCATCTGTTATTCAGCGCACCACGTCCGCACAGGCATCCGGTTATAGGTTTTTGCATGTTTATACAAGTCTAATATATACAGTGTAAATTCTTCAAGTAGGTTGCAGTTGCATTTTCTCTGTATAGCCCATAATCTCGTAAGGCTCTCATTGTAAGCCAAATTGCCCTCGGACGAACTTCGTAGTTGTTATTTGCGTAAATGCAGTTCGAAATGAAAAATCCCTACATGCATCAGACTTAAATTCCACAGCCTTCTACCATTTTTACCTTATACTGTTTCATTAGTGAATTTGTCACTGTCTCCCCCATGTTCTCTACCTCCGGTAAACATCCATCATATTTCTCTTGATATCATCTTTAGTTCCCTTACTACTTTCCCACCGGATATCTTTTGTTAAGCTAACCGACAGACCACATGCATCTGCATTTTCCGCAGTGATTGTTCCAGAAAAGGAATAAGTCGGAAAGGCATTTTTGATCCAATCTAAGTTTTTTAAATAAGTGACCTTATGGTCACTATCTGGTGTACCATTTAATACAAATTGCGTGTGGTATATGTAAAAGCACTAATCTGAGGCCGGGTTAATTATATTGGAAGTTTATTTCAAACATAATCTCATTTATGTCACACTCTTTTATAGTATGTGATTAGAACTATGGCTGTGTTGTTGCTATTCATACTGTATTCATTGTGTTCACGACTCACAAGCAAAAGTTCATTGAACGGACAAATATAGGCAGGCCATTTTTGCCGACTGGTTTGTGTATAATGACACACCAGGCAAATTCCAAATCATACTGTTTCTAATAAATTAGAAGATTAGAACGGAGCTACTTTGCTCTTACTGTGTGGCGATGTGTGTTGAATTTAAGTTTGTTGATTGAGACTTTAAGCATTCAGTTCACAGTTGACGAAACACGGTAAAGCATAGAAGCCCAATTCAAGCGTGACCTAAGTAATTACTTTTCTCATTGCTTGATCACGCAAGTTTCTGATCACTTCTGCCAAGAAACCTCATTCGATAATATACTTTGAACGAATTATGCAGTCGGGCTGCTAACCGTAATGATTAATTTCCTTCTTGTGCAAAGTAAGGAAATTATAGTTTGCAAATAAAAAATCAAACAAATCACCTTCTGGCGTGTTCTATCTATGACTGCTTGTGTTGTAGAAGCAAACGTTTGGAAAATGCAATTTATCTTTGTTAGGCAAGGGCTGTGAAAGTCATTTCATTTCGATGGGAGACAATAGGTAATGAGGTTGACCACTGAAGTTGGCCTTGTAAGACCAGCGTTATGTTTCCGTAAAATTGTGTGTGCGTATGAATTTCAGGTTTGAACGCGTGTCACGGCTTAGGAATTCAGGGAAATCAGAATGGAGTTTGGGCGCAAGCCAGACAAGACGTGATGGACTAAAACCAAGCCGGCTGCATTGAGGCCAACCGTATTGAGAATCTGATGCATTTACTTGTCTATGTTTGTGCGCAGAAAGATAGAACGACTGCTGTCTGTGATTACTGATGAATAGTCGGGGATTTTGTTAATTTCAAGTTAAACATCACTGACTATTGGTCGCAGCTGTCGCATTCCCATAGACTTTCCAGTCGGCCTCTTTCGAAAAGAAGCATTACACTCTAGTTTAGCACTCATTAGAGCATATCCTTGCCACGGCCGACCACGCTTTCATGAGGCAATCGTGTTGACCACCGCACCATTGACCTCACATCAGGCACGACCGAATTATCGTATGTGAACAGTCAACCACTGTGGGTCGAAAAGTGCATTTTATAAAAACTGAATTTCCAGCCAGAACGAATGTGATGCCCCAACCGACGGCTAAATATTTTGGTTTGTTTTCATCCTACTGATCGCTGGTATGCAATCAGTAAGGATATGGGGCATGGACGATCAGAACCATGTTGCGCGTATATGTCTAATTCATCGGTCGCGGCGTTTAGCCAAATTGTATTGTTTTCTAGGTATGTTTAATTCATTATAGTGATCATTGACGTTTCCTTATAAGTTATCTAGTAGGAGAAGGTTGCACCGCCGAGCTCCAATTTAATGTTCATTTTGAAACCTATAACCTGACTTAGTGGGTTGTCCTAACGTCCACTTAATTGAAGTCATCGGTATACAAGATCCGAAAGGCTTGTTGGGTGCGAGAACATAGTTTTGCTCTACGTGTTGACGTTCTCCACCGAATTGCTGAGGAAGTGTGCTCGGTGTACGCGTTTTAACCATTTCCTCTAAGACACAAATTGAATGCAGTTTATCTGCGTTCTCGTTTCATGTGAACCTGTTCGACGGACAACAAAGTCTATAGGAGATGCAACTATATCTTTTTCAAGATCTCTGTTTCTGAGAAACTGGATACTGAATCCAGGTTTACAGATGTACATACATGGACTATGGAAGTAAACTTCAGAATCGTGTCAATGAATTGGCCATATTGAAAAGTAAACATAAAGATAACTTAGTATAAAACCCTTTGCTATATTGCTTCCTTCTCTAAAACAACCTCAGTTTAAGAGGAATTCTGAAACAATAGTGTGGTGAAGATTAAGGTCTCTGAGTTAGTATTGTCTACCAGGGGGGAATTGGGAATAGTAAAGGTGCGTCCAAGGAACATATGCGCTTATTGTGAATGTCGATTCTCGAACTGGGCAACAATATCGTAAGTATCATGTAGATTATGGGGACATACTTTCTGACAAATTGGTTCAAACTGTTGTGTTAACCACTTTGTAGTCGCATGATAGGGTGAATTGCACACAACAATAATAGGCCTCAATGGTTGGTTTGGCTTATGGACCTTTGGTAGACCGTATAAACGAGGGATGGTTGTGCCGGTCGGTTTGAGTCGGTCACATTTAGCTGCTGAAATTCCTCCCTGTTACAAAAGTCGTTTCGGACTATCGACTAATTGGCCCTGAATCAGAATTGTTCTACCCTTTCATGCAACCAATTTACTAAACTGAAAAAATGTGTGACATTTTATCAGCGTAGTCTTTTTTGTCTATATTCACTACACCTGCTGCTTTTTCCACACCGTAGTGATGACCAGTTAGGTTATGAGGTTCAGTTTGAAAATGTATCTAATCAGACCAACCAGTTGACTCCTATGTCGGAGACTAATCTGGAGCATTTAAAATATCTGAGTTACGTTAAGTTTAATCGCGAAATTTACATCATTCGATTCAGTTAAAAACTGTTAAATGTTGGTTCAAATTTTAAGGCAAGCATGCAAAATATTGTCATTCCTAAAATCGAAAACTTGACAAAACGGGCCCACTGGCTACACAAAATTACTGTAAATGTTGGTCGTTTGTGCCCAATAAGTGTTCTTTCTCCGTTTATCAATATACCGCTGTACGGAACCATAGCCTTCACGTATGTGCTTAGGGTTCTGTGTAGTGCCACCACTTCAAAAACGATTGGTTGCTTCACAACGTTGCCTTTTCTGTACGATTCAGTACTACTGTTGATATGTATGATATTCATTTTTTATATTAAATCTTTAGCCAGCATCTTTACAAGTCCATCGGGATATAATTCACCGTAGATCTTATTGAGAAGGCCGATTATTCCATCTGGACGATCCACAAAGTAGGGAACACCTTGTTCAACATCTGTACAACGTTCATCTCAGTCGCGTGGTGAAACAGGAGATAGCCGGAAATCTACTCAAACCACAAAATTTTTATCACCCGACGGACTAGCCAATCAACGAAATGCAACATTCATAAAAATCATACACTTGGCAACTCCCATCTTTACCAAAAATTCGAAGAGCCGTGGAAAAACTACTGAGACACTATAATAAGTATTGTCTTTGAATGTTTTTTCATGATATATAGAGGTGAGCACGATTACTTCGATGAGAACATGTTGTATATCATAGTTCGTATGAAGACAAACTGAACTGAATTTTAACACCAATAAGAATGATGAAATCTCTATGCAACCAGTTTCGACTGATGGCTAACCTAAACTCAGTTCAGTGGTATCTAATCAATCTTTCAATGGTAAGCAGAATTGAAAAGTTTTGACATCACATTGAACATTCTATACCAACCGCCATCTAACAGTAAAGAAAACTGCTGAATAACAGAAATGAAAAGCAACAGAACTTGATTACGTAGGTAGGGCTAAATTTTTCTCATAAGTTAATGTTGAATCAACAACAGGGCACCCTAGATTGTCTAGATGATTTTCATTTTTGACCAAACTCAATTTGAATAACCACCCGTCATAGAAGGTTGAGTGTAGTTCATCAAGTTGGCGCAGATTTCTATGTAGATATCTACAATCGTTAATTCATCAGAAGTAGATTAGATCTAGAAACACCAAAGGCATATGATTTAGATTTGCAGACTGTGCAACAGGGTACAGGTAACACATCTCATTTTTCAAGATAAGTTAGTGAACATCATCGTCTGGTGTCTTTCGTGCAATATACAGTTACCTTGGTCGCCTTTAAGTGAAACAAGATTACAAGGTTGTCGTATGGATTTAAAACTGTATAGTTCTTTCCAAAAACGTTCATATTTGAAAGCATCAAACAGAATAGGTTGAACTATTAACGGAAAACGCTGATGGTCTTAGACTAGGAACACAAAATTGCTTTTAACCTGCATAAGTGTTTATATAATAGAATATTTAATTACAAATCTCTTTCCATTAGACAGAACTGACATAACCAAGGCTGTTTTGTTATCCAAGTGGTTTCATACGTCTCCTTAAAATCTTTCTCTAGATTAACCCAGCAAAATACGATATTCACACTACTTAGATGCAACAGCAAATTTCAAGCTGTACTACTACTATGCAATTCACCTGCCTTGAAGCATGCTATGACCATTAAATCCACTGAAGTGAGTCGATATTTTGTTTATAACTCAGCTATCGGTTAACATTATAGCTTACTCCCTTGAATTTCAGCGAGTTGAATGTTACGAATATGACCCATTTATCCTTGAACAATTTCCGCACCTGTATCCCGTTCGCCATAAATGATGCAAATGCGATTGACCCCAAACTATTCTTGATGTATCGGTTGTCGAGTACTGATGACACAGTCCGGAAACCCAGTATCCTTTAGGTTCCGTTATGCTTTCTGTTCTAGTAACAATGATTAAATTAGTCAAGCTACTTCCGATATGATTGATTCGTGCGCCAAATGAGGCATCTGCTTACTAGTAGCATAGTAATAGAAAATCTGTTTACACCTTTAGCTCAAGAGGAGGCAGGAAGACTAATGGATTATGTATATGATGACCTCAGGTTTAGAATAAACAACAAAACTGACCTCGCTTACCTGCATCTCATTCGTTTTGTTCAAATTTTTGATCGGTTTACTGAAAACCTGCAACACGACTTTTCAATTAATGCAAATAGTGGAAAACTATTGTACAATATTCAGTCAATCAATTATGTTAATTAGTTCCGGCACCAGTAAAGGCACTATCGATGAAGTAATCCGCCCTTCAATTAGCAAAGTTTCTAAGTTTATTTACCTCATGCAAATTGTGAGTAGCAGCCGAGATGTAAAGAAAGATAGGCAGAGCAAACGAGCTCACTAGCAAGTTTTGTGCGACTTGGAAATGGAATGTTGCGTAGACAAACACACCACCTAACCAGAACTAATTTTCCATTAGTTCTCAGCTTTTTTCAAGCAGGCTTTTGTTTACAGAATAATCAAGTAGATTGGACAGTGGTGAGGCCATCATCACATCAGGAGCAATCGTACAATTCCCATTTTCAAATCTTTCTTTGTTCACCCCAACGAAATAGGGCTAATATTGTATCAAATGAAAAGTAATTACAGCTCCTAAATTCTGATAGTATTAATGAAAAAAATTAAGCAACCAAAGGTATTTTATTGTAACTAACAAGAAATTTAACGTTGCAGTGGTTAGCTGATTGTGTGAATGGAATAAATACAAGTGGGATGCTTTGTCTTTCAATGAAAGTTTTGATTCGTCTGATATGTGATAAACCGTTGCCACGTGATGTATGTAATATTATGACGGGGTTAAGTCGATATATTTTCCAATCCTCAAGTATTCTTCTTCTATCTTTTCACTGTAGTTAATTTGCAATTTATATTCGTAATTAATCACAACAGATCATATGGTTTCTTATCTGTCGAATCAAGATGCAAGTTTTAAGATGATCGATGGTTGTAACATTGATTGATTATTAGTCCGCTACTATGATACAGACTTACACAACATGAAACTTATCAAGTTTACTACAACTAAGGCGGTTGAAATATAACTGTACTCCTGACAAAAATAGGTGTTTTTTTCAGAGGAGACTCAGCTGTGTAAACTCAGGGCTTTGGCTGGATTCGAACCAGCGACAGAAACGGTGGCTTTGGTGGATTCCAGCGTAAACTGGTTGAGAAATCCCGCCGGGACAGTCAATCCCCTGGATCATTTGGTAGATCTCATATGAGACACTGGGACGATTGGGTAACAGAGTCTCAATGTGAAATTTCCAAGCTCCTGGCGTGGCTTCGTAGCTCAGCTGGTAGAGCGCTTGCCGCGTTAAGGCATAATTTTTCTGTTGCTGGTTCGAATCCAGCCAAACCCTTGACATTTTACGGTTAGGTCTCATCTAAATTCATAAAAATCTGCCAAACTGCTCATCAGTATCACATACGTGTGTAATTTTTTAAGTATAAGTCTAAATACCTTCAGGTGAAACAATGAATTTCATCGTGGAAAGTGAAACATTTCATTGCTTATTGGTGGTACCATTCGCCAGAAAATTAGCTGCATACAACCAGATATGGGACTCCAACCTTCAGATTTTGGTTCATTAGTGAGATCCATTCATGAAACTGAAACTCCGTTCTAAGTTTTCTCTCCTTATCATCTTCTAGATAAAGTTCATTCCAAGAAAGTACCGGTGAATTCGCTGTTTCGAAAACCAGATGCGATCCACTGTATTTTAAGGAGCACAAAACTCCTTGGAAGCTTGCTCAAAACAATTTTATGCTCTAACCCCAGTCATGGCAATGATACGCATTATCGATGAGCTCCAACAAAAGAAAAACTTGAGTCTAATGTTCATTTTCAAAAAGAGCCGGCTAGAAGGTTTATGGAAATGCGATAGCTGCGTTTAGTTTTGGGTGATGTTCAGTTTATATTTTATGTGCACTCTGACACAGAACGACTTTCTACGATGTAGTTTATCAAACTTCCATAATTTGAACATAATTCACTTTGTCTTGAATTCCACACTAGCTGAAATTTTCAACCAGCCTTTTAGAAAGAAAAACATTATGGTCTAAATAAGATTCATTTGCGGTATACATCCTTTCTGCAAATGAGGATTAAATTACAGTGCAAGTTCTCACAAGAAAACCGGGTTGACGATTACATTAATGACCTCATCTTGTGCTCTATCGAGTTGACAAATCTAACAAACAAAGCATATCCATATGTAAATAGTGCTCGGATTTTCCAGTCGATTCGAGAGAGGACAGTTTAACTGATTTCAATAATTGACCTTATAATTAGGAATGTGCATCCTATCGATTAGATAAGTTTCTTCAAAACGATTAAACATTGCTTATGTCACCGATAACCATCGGGCATGTTTGACACGCATTGATAATAAACCAAAGGTGTTCACAAGTTTTGCATCCAAATTGGGTATCCAGTAACTCACTATAAAACGGAAGCATAATCGAGCTTACCGTTTTTAGAGTCCAATAGAAATTTATAATTCTGCTTGTGCCGGAATTCAGGTTGGAACTGCTTTCTTCAAACAATTGTATTGGCCATTGTGCCAACAATCTTAACTAGAAAGCGTGTAAGTTCAAATTCTGATCTTAGAAGGAAGTGGTATTGATAAAAAGCTCAAATCAATGCGAACTTTGAGTTTAGTGTTTATTTTTAAGTGAGGGTTGAATGAGAAATATTTTTGAATGCAGAAATTACCGAAATTTATGAGTGGCGTTACATTTTTGTTTTTAAAATATTACCTATCAATTATCGTGTATTATCCAGCTTGCTTTCAGTTTTTTCAATTGAGTTCATCAAGAGTTTTTATGAGAAACAAGGATTGTGAGTGAGACCAAGATATTAGGATTATTAATTGTGGTAGTATAGTACACTCCTTCGAGTCTTATGGGCCTACAGAATCAGCATCCACTTGCACCCATTGATTGTCCATTATTTATCCTACGTGATATTAACGGTTATTAGTATGGAGCTGTATGTGAAGGATGACACGATCAAGCTAAGTTTAGTACAATCAGAGGAAAGTAGTGTTGTACCCTGTTGGTTGAAATTGTTCGCGTTGAGTCATGTGAGAGTTTTACGTAGATGATCCCACCAGTTTAACCATTTAGAAAGCGGTTTTTATTTTGCTTTACAGCAGATCATGGATTGTGATGAAGAGCTGGTTTATCACTACTATGCTATCCGCGTCGTGAGAAAAAACAACGAGAACCTGCAGACTATATGTGCAAAGGTGTATGTACAATAAACAATCATTACATGAAGTAAATTCCCCAAAAGGGTAATGTAAAAGTTGGTTATTCGTTGTATAAAATTAATGTATTCTTTCCTATTACATAGTGTTACTTTTTGTTCCAGTTGTTAATGTTTTCCCGAACTCAACATTGCCTCTCTATTTTATAAAGGCTAATAACCATGATTTGGAAAACTGGCTAATTGCGTACGGTGAAAACATTTAGTTTGCAATCCATTTGAAATCATCAGCACGCATCGGAAATTTGTTCCACATACGATTACATGAATATGTTTGTTCAAAAAGCATTTAAAAATGGGCAGTTTTGTTTCCACAACCGTCTGCTAACTCAACATTTCTCAACGTAACGTTACTTTTTCCGTACTGGTAAGATATCTAAATTTTATAAATGCATGATTAATGGAGTAGAAGAGACAGCACTCAGCAGTCTCAAGTTCGTGCTGAACTAGACCATACTACTGTTTAAATGAAGGTTAAAATTTTTCGAAAGAAATATCTTTTCAATGTAGTCGTGTTTTAATACAAAACTTTCGTATAGATTTTGTACATAGGATTGCTTGTCCAACAACTACAAAAATAAGAAACTGAAGACATTGTTTTCTGGTACATCTTGCCGGTTTGTGTCATGAAATCTGTTGCGCGCGACACCAAGGTGGTTGTTTCAAGAGATATTATAATCTAAATCTTTTTGGACTGTGCTCAGAACTGATCAAGTTTTGTTTTGACTCGATAAATATGGAGGCGGCCAAGCACTTATGTATAATAATTGACTTCAAAACAAGTTTAAAATAGCACACGCAGCGCAATTCAACATTAGACTTATACTTTGACCGAGTAGGAGTTTAAACAATCTGACGGATTAACTGCTTATACCTTTATACAATAGTACGTACCAGTATGGACAAGTCCTAGCTTTAAGAACTTCTACGGTGTTAAGCAACTTATAATATAACACTTCATTGTGAGGTAATTATTCAGTACAATTTCAAGCGGTTAACAAGGAATGTTCCACGAGTGAATAACCCTGTTCAGAAGATTTTGTTTATATATGCAGCACAAATTTGGCCATTTATCAGACCCTTTTGAGTTCCATAAGAGCAAGACTGACTGTTATTTGCAAACTTTCAACTTATAACAAGTCATTTTTTGAACTTACACTACCGATTACTTGTATGTTTTTCAGTTTAATTTAAGTGAACAACCAAACACAACTATTTAGACAAATATCTCGCGATTTTGTTTTTGGTAAGGTTTGCACATTCTGTGGATAGCTGCGGTTTCTGTGGCAACATTATTCTACTTTTGAAACCTTAATTATGGCACTGTTAAGATAACATCGTATATTATAGGATCAGACGTATATAGCTGGACAACATACTTTTTGTATTTCTTGCTGTCTATGACACTGAAAAACATAGTGAAGGGTTTCCTCTTTCCCACGAACTGTTAACAGCTGTCCGTACACCTTTCATTAAATTATGGTCCGCAAATTAAAACAAGATGGTTAATGAATGGATAACGCCAAAGTGAATTGCATATTGCAAAGGTGTCAGTTTTATCAAAGGGTCAAACTAAGCACTAAATTTGGTCAGATATTTTGCAGATCTGAAAATCTTATGAACGCCTTAGCAAAAATAGGTGTTGTAGTAGTCATATGCCTTGGGCAAGTTCAACTTTGCGGTATGCTTTAGAAAAGACAGGTAGATTGGCCAAAACTATATTAACTGTAGATTTGTAGGCTGATATATTTATTTAAATTTCCCCCACAAATCTGGTTACAGTATCAAATTATATCTTTCCCAAGTTCTGTCTATTAAAAATAATGGAGGTTCTAATCACTCTCCGTGGTGTCACAAAACACAGTCGAAGTCTGAAAGACAATCAGTGACGATAGGTATTATACACTTTTACCAAATAAACCAGAATGGAAATTGGCTATGGTTATTTCAATCGAAACGATTTTGCATGGTTTTTCTCTCTCCAATCAGCCTATCTAGTTCGTTTCTGATTATGATATCCAAATCACGCGGGTAGACGAACTAAGAAGTTTAATCGACTCAGTTCTTTGCAACCCAGAACCATGTTGCTTGGAAACTGGTCTCGTATGTTTCGACGTTTGGCTGATAACATACAAACTATATCAAAACAGGTTGTATAACAGATCTTTTAGTCAGGTTTGATTTCCGTTTCAAACTGGTTCATTCATTTTTTGTTTTCAGGTGTCAGGCACATGAGGATACGAATGAAACCTTCATTAAACTGTTGGGCATTCAGTTCAATAAAAATGAACCACTTTGTGAAACGTTTTGAATATGACATTCGAATTACAAAGACATCCAGTTAGCTCCAGCATTATTCAAGACTACCTGACAGTTTTACTCTACAGCGGTTAAACGTTTGTCTTGGTCACAAACTACGTTGGCGTCAAGCATGGTTTTGATCCTTGCCTCATAGGCAAGATGCATTCGTTAATAAGCACGCTTTCATAGAATACTCTTGCAATATTTCTTTGAAAAGCATACGAAGTCATTTGCAATCAGACTGTAATAGCCAATTTGCTCAATACAACAATTTCTGTACATATGAATTAAACGTTTTGATTATTAATCATCATGGACTGTTAAATACATCTTTGTTAAAATACTGTCGGCCCACCGAGTTTATTTTCGTTCTTTCCGGTTATCACCTAAACGGTTTTGTTTGATGTGACATGATAGAGTACTTTGTCATATGAGACGCACTCGATACCCCAATCGATATACCACATGTAACCATAGATACGACATGTTGAATAGTTAATTGTTTCCGGACTAGACAGTTGCCACATGTCTTGTCGAGTGGGAATCTAACACAACAATGTAGTGCTATATTTACTATTTGAAAGATGGAAAACGGGGACCCTAAAAACCGAGAGCTTTCAGGCATTAGTGAAAGCTTTTTGAAAGAATGTTTCTGCGAAGCTCATTAACTTCCATTCAGTAGATAACGATGTATTACCGAAAACTATGGTTTAACTAAAATTACTGAGTAGTAGGGATTTTTGTTTTACATAAAGTAAAGTTCACTCACGACAGATCGTAGATGTTGCACCCCCATAGAACCTCTAGCCTTTTTCGAAAAAAGCAGTGTTCTGCAATTTCGTTCTGGTTATACCTAACCGATGTTACCTGTCTTTGCCATGGACGAGACTAGACCGTGGTCACGCTTTAATCAGGCAACCATTTTGACCACTGTACCATTGACCTCACACTAAGCACCACTGAGTCATTATATGTGAATACTTAGTCGCATTCAATTCTCCCTAGCGCTCAGATTGCTTGATCGCTTCGAGAAGAGACAGAATAACCACCCAGTTAACTACATTCGATGACCGCACAAGTAGGACTTCTCTCCAAGTTGAAATCAAAAAATCGCTAACTTACTAAACGATAGTTTGATTACTGCTGAGTAGTAGGAGTACAATTATGTCTTTCACCATGGAGGTAAAGATAGACACTTTTCCACTTTCGATCAAACAGTGTCCTCGGTGATACGGATAAAACTAATGTATAATCATGTTCTGCCCAATTAGATGTAAACATTGCGTAGCCAACTTGTATTGTTTTACCAATCGTGAGTGGTTGACAGTCCGAACGTTGTAAATCTTAAAAGCCAAGAATGTACCAAACAAATCTGCCACCTTGTAAATCGTTTTTCATGTTGCAGTTCAGAAAGGCTTTGCAAAACAAAAATGTTTTCAATAAATATGCGGATAATATTTCATTATAAAGCATAATGAATTATTCACAAGCAAACTGCAACGTGGTCAGTGTTTTGCGTCACATTTTATCACTGATGTTGACAAGTATAACGATGACTGTGTTATCTCATTAAGGACCATCGGCTGAATAATGATTCTGTGAGCCTCAACACCCTTCACATTAATGCAGATTTCTTCTCAATGACTAAAACATTTTGGCTACCTTTATTACATTTAACATAAAATGGTCAATAATTGTGCGTTTTATTTCTAACAAAGCTGTGTTTGAAGCCTTAGATAGATTGATTTCCGTCTCCCTTGTCAACGCAGAAAGTGGTTGTGGACTTCCTGCACTTGCTTTGATCAAAAATGGCTATACTGTTAACCTAATTCTGTTTTTAGCCACTTTATAAAGATTTGGAACAATCTTTCGAAGACTACGACTACTATATCTATAAAATTTGTCTTTAGTTCGCTAAGATTTTCGAAACATTTTGCCTTATCAAAGTTTTGTATCACAAGGCTTCCTTCAGTGATGAATACTACATTAATTTATGTTTCATTTACCGTGCATCAGATGTCAGATGTGTAGACGAACCTCTAGGACTTCATTTATATCGAACGGTGCATTTATCGCACTGACCATACTTTTACTTTGCATCAAACTTAAAGACATGCGATTTCAGATTGTGTAGTCAAAACAGTAGGTTTACTGATAAATGTCAACAGAACACGAAATGTGTCTTCCAACTGAGTGCCGAAACTATCTAGGCAGTATTCAGAATTGAATGCTTATGACGGTTTTGTCTAATATCAGATCAGTGACACATTAGTCGACGGGGTCGCCTCACGAACGCTCAAACGCAGTTTATCTGATCAGAGTTACTTACTATTGTCGAGCTACAACAGAAACAAACCTCGAGTCTAATGCTACTTTTCAAAAGCAGTTAACTTGACTGACTGTGGGACTGCAAAGCATTTATTAGTTTCCAGTGATGTAAATATTTAATAATGAAAGTTTTGCACTATTTTTTATTGAAAAGAACGATGACTTCGGAGATTTTTTAGCTTGTTGGAATCATCTTTGCGGTAACGCAGAGCTGAACATCACAATAACTGAAGTTGTTTCTGGACATTCTGGACATTCACCAGCCTCGACTTAACTGTATACTCGTGGCCACACGTTGATGAACCGTGCTGCCTGGATTGAATATGATTTATTGCACTGTGAATTAAAGAGCTAGCCTCATTGATCGTTCCCAATTCATGGTTGAATTCACACAATTAATTCCACTTTAGACTATCCAGTTTGACCGCATACCAAGATGAAAATTATTATATGCAGTGATACAGTTCATTAAATTTCCTGACTGATGTGGACAAACAGTACTATTTTATCAAAAGCATTCACAAAATACCAAAAACGTAAGACGTTACATAATTGATTACAAAAATGAAGATTTTTCAAAAACGTTAGATAGCATGTTGCGCGCATCTCTAGAAAGAGCATCAATTCACAAGGTTTAGTGCCCGTTGTTCCTGTGAGTTTCCAATACAGGAGAACCGAACGTGTCTCGGATTTTGAAGAGGGAAACCACCTACGTGAGTTATCAATTATGCTGGATTGTAACGGTTGAATCGTTAGAAAATATCTTTTTTTGCAAATGTTCCCCACGCGCATTCAGTGACACTCTGGACGATTCACAATGTCAAGCTAAAGTTTGGGTTACATTGATCTCGTTTAAAATTGTTTTTGATGTAAAGGTAGGGATTACTTGTTTCATGACATAAAACACCTCGACCATCTTGTCACATTCAGTTTACTAAGTTTTCTTTTCACTCTAAAACATGAGAATTATCCAAATTTGCATTTGTCATTCCTGATAGAGCTCAACAATAAATTTTAAGTAGTGTTCATTGTTATCAAATCGGGGTTTAGTTGGTGTGCCATGTACGGGTAGGCCGCTTAGCCTGCGAAGTTTTTATCACACGACATCTATTAAAATGTAAGTGAAAATATAGAGCGACAAACGCCAACACGACTTTGCACGGTTACCGTGTTTTCATATTCTTGGTAGTAGTACAACAACGTTCTCTTTGGTGGCACTTCGCGCATGGTACACAGACACGTGATCAACGATCGGTTCTAGCCATTGGTTCTTTAAGTAGTGACTTGTCACTTAGTTTTTGAGTGCACTACCGGTACCATACTAATAACGAACGAACCTGTATTTTTTAGAACACGTAAATGTGTCCCCAGACACCAGAAACTTTCAGGACAATGTGGTCGTGGCTCAGCAGCAATCTTGTCGTATATCACCACTCTTCAGCAGTCACAGGTTAATCAACAGAATCCTAATATCTTAAGTTTGTTTACAAATTCGGTACCTCGCAGTGTCCGAAAGTGGAGAGTAGGGCGTAGTAGTTGAGCGTGCATTCATGCAAAACGCTGGCAAAGTCATAAACACTTAAACATGGGTTTATGTGACTTGAACAATGTTGTTCATAAGCATGATCTTCGTACATACAGGTAGCTTTCAACCCTTTTAGTTCTGTTTTCATCCATGTTCTTTCGTTCGTTGGGAAGTGGTCGTCGGTGTTGCTACGAATGAAACAAAGATTAAGGATGTTTATTTGTCATGAAAATTGCAGTCCAATGGATTATCACTCGATAATAATAGGTGTAATAAACCCACTATAACGCAATTCACTTACAGACAATGTGTGTGGTTGTCTGATTGATCCTCACTTTACTGGCTTACGACTTGACCAGTATATTTTGCATATCAGGTACAAAGCTGGTCGTTTGTTGATGGTGTGCAGTCAGTATCGAAATGACCATGAGTCTGTGGATTGAGTTCAAAACTTGTTCATGGAGAGACTACACATTACAGAGGAGTTTCACCCAATGGGAAATTAAGGGTCAGTCTATTTTCAAACAGGTTTGCTCGTAAATTGTATGTGAGTTCAAAACCTGCTTTCATATGTATCAGCTGTTATGTTTAAAACATTTAGGGCCATGGATACTTGTTTGCAGTTTTCAGTGTCACTGTCAACATTACCAACAGTGCAAAGGCGGGTTACTCTAAATTTTGACGGCCAAACAACCAGACGAATACGGTGAACCCCATTTTAGAGATAGAGAAAGGATCATGGGGTGTTAGTTGGTTATCAAAGACACAGTCAATCAACGTGACTTGGCCTACTGGTTGTGAACAAACAACTAAATTGTATGTATGATAGAATTTGCAAGTTGGTTGCCTGCCGGCTATAGCTGCGTCGTTTCATTCGGTATCGTCACGTTATGAAAGACCTAGTAAAACAAGACACTATTCACTCTACTAAACCTGATGTTGCCATAGACAGGACACGCAATTCAAGTAGAAGCTGAAAAGGCATAAGTATAAAAAATGCTACTCCTAACTTACCAATTGTTGTTTTTAGTTCTATTCGGTGCGTCATATTTTAGTTGTCGCCTGTCCAACGACAGTAAACTTAAAGGTAAACCAATGTTGAACGGTTTTTTAAAGGTGGCCTCCAATTCCTAGTGTATGATGGTTCATTTCCAATGGAACATTTGAATACAATCAGACCCTTTGATTCAGGTAACACTGTTTATAACTCACGCCAAATCAAGCATTTCAGCCAAAACGCCCGAAAAATGTGAGAATCTGCGTTTGAAATTCTAAGTCACGTCTGAAAATAATTCAGTTATAGTTGAAAAGTAAGTGAAATCCAAAGATTTTGATTTCAGCAAACTAATAGAAAAATTCAGTGTCAAACGCCTCATTCTTCTATGAGATCCAAATAAATTATTTATGGATTCATTATATCTCTTATTTGATTGAATTTGCCATTATCTAAACAAGGCAAAGTCAATTTGGAATCCGCTTTAATAAATTTATGAGTTCCTTTAAACAGACAGGCAAAATTCTTGCCTTTGTCGTGAGAAACCATAAAACCGTTCAAAGATACGTCCGGACAGAAGGGCTGTTGGAGGGGTAATGAAGTTGAGAAGACGGTCATACACTGACAAGCAAGCTGCTATGAGTTAACACTAACTACATTTCAGACAGCACACAGACTGGTGTATTCTCAACCACAACACTCTTCACACATCAGATCAGTGTCCAGCAGACTTCCATCTTTTAAACGACGATAAATGCTATGCGGTCATTGACCGAAACTAGGTTACGGAGTAGACTGATCATATGAAGCTGCGTAAAACACAGATAGGACTTATCTTTGTTTCGATAATATCGAGAAGCGTCAGTTATTTCTTGACCAGTTGACATCTACCGATAGTGAATGTGGCCCTGCTTCTCCTCGCTCCGGCTAAGATACATAGAAACGTGGGGCACTGATTTATGTCGACATCTTGACTTGCAGTCCTTGCTTCAATTTTCAATCTTATCGTTATACACCCTCTAGACTGGGAGAAATCAAACTAACTGATGCGTCAGGTTGACCGGAGCCAACTTCTAACGGTTGACTGAGGACTAATTCCATCATACAAGTAACCTCACAACAAGTTCTTGGATGACAACCCTTTAAAATTTTGTTGAAACAACTTAAATTTGACTAGACTATTTTTCAAGATATCAGTCACTTTACTTTAAAATGGGCAACAATTCGGAGAAACATGTTTTCTCCAAAGAAGGAATTCATCTGTAAGCTTCTGCTTTCAAAGTAAGATAATGTCTTCTGGGTTACAACAATCCATCCCATTCTTGATATCAAGGTAATCAAAATATCGTGAAGTATATTTTTAGATACGATTGGCAAGTGATTGTAACGCCGATTATTGTTTTGCTGAAAATGTGACGACATTTTAGAGTGTAACAAATTTCATCACAGATACGGTTTCAATACAGTGATATTTTTAAAAATATCAAACAACATCGCTAAAAGATGGACTGCTTCACATATGTGTAACTAGTATCACTTAGGTTTTATTGCTTGAAATTGAGAAAACCTTTAGCTTTGTTTTTTCCCAAAGTATAAAAACAGTGGTAATTTTCAAAATTACTCGTTTATTCCTAATAGCACTTCACGAATGTCATTTAGTCTCTTCTATGTGACCATCTATTTGTCAAGTTGAATTGTCACAAACTAATCTCGTGAACTCTGGGTCCGAACGCTTCGTATATTGGATTACATTGAAACTCAGAGGTGGTCAAATCCATAATTCATTTTTATATTTTCAATAGCTTCTGTTTTGTTCCGTACGTAGACTAAGTGATGTGTGGTTGTCTTGTTGAAGCATTGTCTGTTCATAACTCTGCTCGCATGACTGCACTGTTTGAGTTTGTTCGAGTTCGTCTCATTTTACAACAGATTACTGGTGATTCTGTGTGGTTAATCACAGTTCATAATCTATATAAACATTGCTCAACGTTTGTACGAATAAAATTTAGTTCCTATAGAGCAAATTTTGAGTGATCATTAGGGTGAGATGATTTTTTGGAAAATATTGATCGTAGTTGCACCCGATGCTTGCTAACTAAACATGAGATTGAATTCACTTACTCAGAAATTGTGAATGTTTAGTTTAAAATCTGATGGTTTTGTTAGCGAGGGACTTACCGTATCAAATTCACTACGTACATTTGAACATGCAGGCTTTGACCTACCGGTTTGCACTTGAAAACTCGAACAGTGGAACACTTAGAATATTTTGTTTATTATACATGCAATTAACCTTGGGCCATCGAATGCACTCAGAGTGCCACCTCGTGTTCAGCCGCACAACGGGACGTTCCCAACTCGGCTGCTGAGGCTGTGCTGTCAGATATATTTCAAAATGCTTACATCACATTTCTGGTATAGTTTTCGGATTTTTGTTCCATACACATTCGAGTATTTCAGAGACTTCAAATCATTTCACGTAATAAATCATTATTTGCCCCGCACTCAACTATACGTACCGTATAAAAACTGCCCTCAATAGGAGGTAGCTGTCGTGCAAATGCAGAAGAGCACAACATATTATCCGTAATTTACAGCAATGTTTAATCGGTGACCGTCGATTTATCACGAATAATTAATCTTTTGGACACTTTTTGTGTCTAAATCATTCTGAGATATTTAACCATCAAATCGGTCTTTCGGGTCAACTGATTGCCGTGGTTTTTCGAAGCCCTAATCGCACTCGATCGTGATTACAAAATCAATTATTTACATTTCACAATGACTTACAGCAAATGTTAAATTGCACTAATCTAGATCGAGATATTTTCCGTTTTTAACTTAACTCAGCTTTAATAATGAATTGTTCATCTGTTACAATCACAATACGCTTTTATATTCTAAGATGTTTGTAAAATGATGCATAGCACAAGATTGTGCAAACGTTCCACGAAACTACTGGTGCAGAGCATGCAGGAATTTCCCAGCAGGTAAATAGCACGCTGAATAACAGTAGTGACTGTGTAGAACAAAAGAAAATATCGTCCTAATGTAAGTAACGCATACTCATTTAATTAATGATTTGGATCGATCAGTCCATGCACCTTTTAATTAACCAAACAAACATGGGTTGATGGCTTGGAAGAACTCTTGGAAACATGATTTATTTTGTTGAGATTACAAACACATTGAACAAAACGGGCTGTAGTAATAAGCATGCAAGAAATATCATCTTCAACTGTTTTAACCACAATATACAATAACCGTTCTAATGATCTCAAAATAATTATTTGTAGATCACAGGTAATGATTTGCTTGTGGAACATTATCTCGGTAGTACTACTTTTGACTAAATATAAGTACAAGATTTTTAAATTATGTCTGTTCACATAGCACTGACTGGACATACTTACGCTTTTTTGTGTTGTAGGCTTATGGCGTTCTCTAGGCACATAAACAATAATGATCGACTGCCAAGTTTAACATTGAAACTATGATAAATCTTTCTTAAATAAATTTTCTCTTTTTTTGTGTGAGACATTTTTATGCATGGGGACCGATAAAGTGACATACTTAAGCTGCTAGTTTGAGAAAATTGTAGGCTAATGGATATGAACGAATAGTTTAGAAATAAGGCACAAAGTGTACAACTGGAAATTACACGTATTTATCTTGACAGTGATCTCTTTTTATCTGCTCTGAAATTCAATGGTTTGAAAATTTATTTTTGCTTCATAAGTTATATCAAAATAAAGCGAAGTGGAGTTTGTCTGAAACAGTAAATTGAAGCAGCTGCAATGTTTCCCATTCCATGATTAAAAATAACACGGGTCGTGTGGATTAAAATGTGAATGTGAGCTGTGTCCGTACAGTTAGTTACTAATGCATACTTATGGCAGGTGGGACGGGTGGGTCCCGCTTCACTGAGCTCGATGACTGTTGCAAACGTCGGAAACGTCGTTTCACATTCATGCACAAAAAAATCGGACTCGAACGAGTACACATTGCAGTGTGACTTTTCTTTGATGATCGTTTTATAAATTAACACTTATCGGCAACTTTCTTGAAGGATACATGTAACAGATGAACGAAACTTCATAAATAATACGCAATTAAAACTCTATGGGATAAGGTTATATATATATATATACAGATTTGTTATACGTTATAAAACAGTTCCGGGACTCACATAAATCTGCGGATACGAAGTGTAACTTGTTAAGTAGAAGTTTCTTTAAAAAGTAAACGTAACAGTTTACAACAAATGAGAACATATCAGGAAACTCATCACGTGAAGCAAAATGGAACACAGAGTGTGTTCAGAGCCGAAGAAGGCAAGATGTCACGAATGATGAAGAAACCTTTGAACACAGCTGAAATTTGATTGTTTTTATTTACGTAGATTATAACATGTTCGTTTTACAGCTTTAACCTGAACCGATTCAATACCAGCCAAACAGTTTGCCAGAAACCGTTTCACAAAACAACTGCCAGTGCCAGTGCGATCAGAACATTGAATAAGTCAACTTACACAGGTTTTCAGCCATCGAAAAGTCGTTTTCGGCAAACTGTGTCAAACACTAGTGAACGAATAATCATTATCGCTGTTCAAGAAAATTGAATGTACAGGCAAGGGAAAGGTCTGTTTAATAGGACTGTTCAATAAACACGCTTTTTGAGAGATACCAGTTAGGAGCAGATTTTATTCTAAACGTTTAAAACAACTTATTCACTTAGTCATTTTGACAGGTTATATTATACCTATCTTCCCGTTGCAGGGCAAACGATGATGTTGACCGTTTTGACGAAAAATGGAAACCAATGTTTAGAAAATACTGAATGGGATTCACAATTTTCAAGTGTACGCGGTAAGCATTGCAAAAACAACAATGGATAAAATGCCGGGAGCGAAAATAATCACATTTGGTTATTTCAAGTTGAGCATCACTCACATTTGATTGCAGCCTTTGCTTTCAGAGAGACTGTCCAGCCAGCATCTTTTGAAAAAAAGCACTGGACTCGAGCTCGTCAGTAGTGCGTATCCTTGTTGGTCATCCTTTGATTGGATTTGAAGAAATATATTCTTATAAATTAAACACCACCCACAATTGATCGCAGCTGTTGCAGTCCCATAGACTTTCCAGTCGGTCACTTTGAAAACAAGCACTAGACTCGAGTTTCACTGTCATTAGAGCTCGTCAATAATGCATATCCTTGCTACCGCCGAGACTAGAACTCCGGCCACGTTTCCATGAGGCAACCATGATGATCGCTATGCCAATGAACTCACATTAGGCATGATAGAATTATCGTAAGTGAACGTTCAACCACTTTCGTCCACTGGAAAGTCTATGGGAATGCTACAGCTGCGATTAATTATTGGTAATGTTCTATCCATATGAAAATCAAAATCCCCTACTACTCATCTGAAATATATTCTTATTCTCCGCATCGCAGCTTGCCACTTTTGGTTTTTTCTTCTTATTGTGGGTATCCACAAACTTTTTGGATAATCACAAATTGATACCTGTGTTGCAACGCACCTACCCAGCTGACCAACTACGCATCCTGCTAAACACTAGGGATTTGGCTCTTCTTGGCGGTGATACGCAATCAACCGATCAGTCTGTCTCCCACATGGTATCCCAGTCCAATTGCAGTTCCAATGAGGTCTACATAGGCAGGACAGACCGGCGTTTGCATCAGCGTATGGCGGAGCACATTCCTGAGTGGTTATCAACTGCAATATCAAAAAACGACCTATTGACTGTGACAAGCTCCAAGACCCTGGCTTCATCGATCGCCAAACACATTTTAGCAACCGGTCACCTGGTTGACTTTGTCAGATCATTCAATGTATTGTTACGTAATCGCAATCCGAAACTGTGATTAGCGAGGCAGTGCTCATCCAACAACATCGGCCAGTTTTATGTGCACAGAAGTTGCTGACGTAATCAATCTCCTTGCCGTGGAGCTGAATGCACTATTAGCGCGTGAAAGGTCAGAACTATGTGGTTGGTTCGTTCAATTGTTGTTGGTATGTGCAGTTTGTATAATATTTGCTGGTTTTACGTTGGCGACTGATGAGAGTAGATCGAAATATTAACATCTCGCGACATATGTCTTCTCTCTGTTTTGACAAGTCCTCAGCTTGTTTTGATGCTTACTTCATGTGTTGTTTAAAATACCTACAAACCATTTGTGTTCCCTTTTTACGATTGGTGCAAAATTTTAACTTGCTGACTGTCGCGGAATCTCGCCTACAGCTATTGTCGTCCCAGCTGTTCAAATCCAGAAAACTAGTGACTGTAAAAAGATAACATAAATGATACTGGCTTTTGATGCCAATAGCCGTTTACGCCCACGGAGCGTGAGTAACGCTCACCATACACAACTCAGACAGTTCAATGCTGTCTTTCGTATTCAAACTAATCGATTTCTTTACCTATTTGGAAGCTCCCATGACCAACTAAACGATCTTCAATCACTGTCGGCTGTTAATACTGTAATTTTCTAGGACCAGTTCACCGCAGTTATCAAGAAAATCAAGCCCGGAAGACTATAACTTGAAACCAGCTTACTAGGAAAGCCTATTTTCTTTGGCTGTTGCGTCTCCTTTTCTGATAGGTTGCAAACGATCAGCCGTTTCGTAGTTCGCCTGCAAACGATCAAGCATCCGCCATTGTCCCAGATGTGGCTGAGAGAGCTTTTTTGCAAACAGTCGGTCCCAGTGACTATCAACGGATTGACGGACAGCTGTTTCCATTTTGATGCTTTCTACCAACACCATGTATACCACGAAAATGAACCCACTATCCGTTAATAAATTGCACATTGTAATTCAGACACTCATAAACTAGACACCAGAATCACTGTCATCGAGTTTGTTGAAGGTTATATTATTTCCTTTTTTAGCTATTAAACTCCAATTTTTTATAGGTTGAAAATTGTCTGGACGAGAGGTGAGTTCGATTCCCTGCCGGTTTGCTGCTGGTAAGACCAAATAGGGTCAAAACAGCTGTTCACCACTGTGCTGGTAGTCGCTGAGAGTAACTGGTTAGACAGCACCTAGATTCGTTGCAGACCCTAAGGTGGAATGAAAATATAATTTTCAAGCCTGATGAAAGTGAAAGAATCGTTATCATAGATAGAGTTTATTACTTAAACAAATGTGCAGCTGGGAGTTTGACTCAAAATTTTGAGCCTAGAATATCAAGAGGCAAATAATGGATGTTGAAAAGATGAAAAAATGTTGAGACACATGACGAAAGAACGGATGGATGATCGAATGGATTCATTTTTATGAGAATTAGTTAAGTATGCATTGTAATTCATAAGCTTTATGGATAATCTAGGGTGCACACAAATAACTTGCCACGGAGACCGATTTCCGTTATGGATAACACTCCGTATTATGCAACGAAAAAGTCGTTGGTTATATTTTTAGAAAACAAGCAATTTAAAGACGGAGTGATTTTGTGAAATTGGTCAACGCGTTAAAGAGACCGGACCTGACAGAAATATGCTTAGTCTCATTGGATGTTACACCTCTCTTTACAGATGAAACAAATGAGTTTATTGATAGCAGCAGCATCAGTGTGAGATACCAACAGATGAACTAAAATGGCTATATATACAACGGTCAGCCCAGATTTGTCGACAACTTATGTCGTGAAAACAACGAAATAGCGAGTAAGTCACCACTAGGTCATTTATTGACTGACACTTTGTGGCATGATCCAAAAATAATGCATTAGCTGATCATGTACAAACGTCTATTCTTCACAGATGTTTTTATGGGTGGTTTTTTGTTTGTATAACAATCAAATTGAAACTTTCAGTGACAAGCTGATATACTGTAATTCTGTCCACAAAAATATCCACCCTATCGCAGGGCCTAAATCGTTCCCTGATGTAAACCTTTGAGGCTTATTCGTGTCTGTCCACGAAGCTAGCACAACACAATGTAAAGTTTGCCGTAAGACAATTCGAAAGGGGCTGTATATAAATTTAAATAATTTCGTCCCATCAAGAAAGAAAGTGCACCTAGCCAGATATTTGGTAGACAGTGCTATAATAATGTACTCGAGTCAAACTATAGAAGACGAACAAAAGATTATTTAACACGCTCTGAGGAAATGTCTACTGTGAGAAGTTTGATTGTGGGCACATTCAAATAGGCATAAAAATGAATGGACAGCAAACTATCTGTATCTTTACCCTTCCAAGATGAAAACTCTGTTGGAAACATAACCAAGAAGTAACATGAAATTCAACCAAAAATTTCAAAACAAAAACCGGGAGAAGAAAACCGCAAGAAAATACCATTTTCACATTTTCAACGGCCAAGTGGTGTACATTTTCATATGCCATACAAATCGAACGAATCCTTTTAAGTCAGACCAATGGACAAACCTCAAGTAGTCAGTCAAACAATTAACACTAATAAAATTCAAGTCAAATTCAATAACACAGAATACATAAGCTAAGCATCCGACGCGTTATTAGCGCAGCTTTACAAGGTTTTAACAGAAATGAACGTTGATTACAAAACAAATGTGACACAACTATACAGATCTATATCATTTATGTTTTCGATCAAATGACAAGCGGCTGATGATGCAGGCAATCAATCGGGTGCAAAAACGTAATTCGCAATTCACTTACACTTTTGAGTTACATCCACATCATTCTTGTTTCTTCAGTTTGTATGTGCTACCTTTTGCACTTATCTTTTCATTTGTCCCTATGAAAAACCGCATAAAGGTCGCACAACAAGAATATTATTTGAGCGCATCTGGAAATGGCTAGCTTGATGTTCAATAAAGACCTACTCATCTGCTGTCACCGAACACTTGATCGAATCAAAATCTCCGACCGTTAAACTGGTATATCGAGTTCATTTGTCGAATTTGGAGCAGACTAAACGTCGTCTACTAACAGAGGCTATTGAAATTCACGCAAACTCATCCGGTTGAGCTTCCCAAAGATGCATCTTAGATCACCGACTCTCTTGTAATCGCATATTCTAGTGCCGAATAAACCTACCATTTAGGTGCGTTTTATTTACAAAATTTGTTAACCCATCTTGATTTATTCTGTGTAAATAATCTTATGAATCGGATCAAGGAACTAGTGAGGCTTACTATCTTTTATTTCAGTGATGCACTGTCCATGAACTTCGATGAAAGTGCATTGCATTTGGCCTGATGGTAACGCACGGATGGTAAGCTTGTTTGCTACGTGAAATATTTTCTATTTTCAGAATTCCCGCCAGAAATAATTCTCCGATTTCTACATATTCAATGATTTACTGCATATCCTATGTTGAACTTCGTTTTAACTATGTTATTAGTTAATGGTTTATGTTTTGCCGAGTTTTGAATACGTAAACCCACACACTTGAACTATTTATGCAGCTGACGGATTACATTTTATATTCTTTTGAGCTGAATAAACCACATGCTTTGACTATCTCATACGGATTTCATTACCGTAGAGACTGTCACTTGTGGTGACATTTCCGTATAGTATTCCTTTGTTTTAATCGCTATCACAAGGTAATCCAGATGCAATTGCCGCCAGCCGTACGCAGAATTTAGTTTTCATTATTCCGAAGAATATCTCCATCCCTACATGAACAGCTGGAGATCAGTTTAGATTATACCATAAAACATAAGATCCCTATCGGTTTGTTCCGGACAAAACAAGAAAAATTCATTCTCATGAAATCCGATTTTGACGTAAGACGGTCTGTAATACATCAGCACTGGCCTGGATCTTCCCGAGAAAATTGATTATCGTATTACTAACAGTCACAATTACAAATAGTCACGATGGCAAATGGATTCAATATTAATTACAGTCAATGTACAGATGTAGCCATCCAGCTCCCGGTGTCAATACATTCGTTTAGTCGCCCCCGCTAGGCAGCATTGAATATTAAAGTTGTCGCAGTAAAGATACGTTCGTTTACCAGAATCTTTTTTAACTCATAAGATTTCTTCAGCAGTCTACTTAGTTGTCACATGAGTGTGAGCCTGAGAGTCATGTTAGGTGAATCGTCTTAGCATCATGCAAAACCCGTGGTTTTTGCCTGAGAATAGACATAGGATTCGTGAACTAAAAATTAAAACATAATCCTATCGTATGACATCGTACAAGTCCGTTCTCATTTGCAATAACGGAGCACATAGATTAATGACGTCACAAATATGCCGTTTGAGTAGATTGGATTTTCAGTATAAAAATGCATCATGCGATCATGTATACAACATTTGCTTCGGATTTATCTATGTTTCCAGACAACAGAGCATCCTGTTGGTTTTCGACTATCGCAAAATTTAGAACGGTATCTGATCAGGAAGTATTCTGAGATGCTGTGTTTTTGTAATTATTTCTTAAGTGAACGGGTAACTTCAACAGTGTCATTTTTTTGATCTGATAGCGAAGTGCGCGAAAGCCATGCAAAAGACTTTAACTGACAGTTAGCAGTGTACATAGAAAGGAAGCCTGGTTTTCATTGTTAGATATCTGAACAATGCTGTTGATTTAATATAGAACTCTATAATCTCACACGAAATCATGGAGGTGTCACAATGTTTACTTCGACGCTCATGGCGGTGATAGTGTATACAAATACCAGTGGTGTTAAGTTTCGGGTTAATTATAGATCACCGTTCCCGAAGCTCTTTTAGTGGTCTCACAGCAACTATTATATCTGGGATAAATTCAAGGTGACTAACTAAAGAAATGATGTATCTGCCAAAAGGCAAATTCACCGAAATAGTCATTCTTATTTTGTTTACAGAATGTGCCCGGTTAAAAACAAACCTACTCTACTAAGCTTTGGTAAAATATATGTTGATGAGGGAATTTTATGCAATCATGCACATTACTGGCTTCTGTTTAGACCCATAACAATAGATGCCAATTTTCTTGATGGCTTAGTCATTCAGGTATCTTTTTATTCAAGAAAATCATGTATAAATTTCAAAACCACAAGAAAATTAAGGAAATAAAGCCAGTATCTTCTTCAAAATCTCACTTGTTTCGGTTTGCCAGCGATACAAGCAGGTCAACTCTCCTTTGCTTAGATGTGGGCTGTCTACTTCAATTCGAACGAAATCATCTAAAATGTGTTAAAACCGAAGGGTAAATATTCAATACAAAGGAACAAATAAACAAATAGAATCTTTTACTCAAACATCGAACGGTATCACAGTGAAATTCTCTTAAAGCAGATTCCTCACCAACAAATCGTGGCATAGGTTTGAAACATACTGAGTCTTTTTGAATGCACATAATAAATTTCGCATTTATCATGTCAAAAAGGGAGTGACTCAAAACAACTCAAAATAAAACGGGAAATGTTTTACTAAACGGAGGCAGTTTCTATTCAGAAACTGACACAGTCCACACCAAATACTGTTACTTATAAACTGGGGCCAGAATGACATTGCTGGGCGTGATCTTGAAAAATTCAAGGTGAATTACCGATTTCCCTTGAAAATAGTTTATATATGGTGTAACCAGGCGAACAATCCAATGAAATAGTGTTTACAGAAGAAGGTCTGGAAGTATTTCATGAAACTAGATTCAGTGAGCACGCGGTAGAAATCTTTGACAAAATCAATCCTCGAACTGAATGATAACCAACCGCTGCGACGTTACATTATGCGATAAAACCTTTAAATGATTATGTGCTATAAACAAACACTGGCCAGAAATAAAGTGTAAATCTCCCACCAGATACTCCTTAACATGAGAACATGCATTGTTGACCAAAGGGCCAATCGTTCGTTAGATGTGAAACGATGAACAAATAATGATCTGTAGAGCGCCTCAGTTGATTCAAGCATTAATGGCAGATTTTTTTATTCGAAGAAGTGGAATGCGTTTTGCGATCAACTGATTTGTGGTTGAATGGAAGGGCGAAAGTTTAACAATGATGTGAGGAAAAACTGCAAAGGATACATTTGTCAACTTTTTAAAAGAATCACTATGTAAGTAAATGTGGTCTTAGGGAAAGTTAAAATTTTATGAAATAAATGCTCTTGACTTTCTAGCTCTAAATGTATTCATCTTAATTAAACCAAAAAAGTAAACGATTAGTTGCGCGGTTAATCACTGCTTCTGTCATGTACAAAAAACTACACAAAAAACTTGATAAAATGGTACAATCTAATAACGCACGTGCTCGGTTAACATTTTATTTTGCACTCTTGTTAGACGCCAGAACTGATGTACTAACTAGAGGACACTTCACATTCAGCGCGAGCTACAGATGACCAGAAATTCCAGTGCGAATATTTGCAAAAGCCGTTGTGTTTGCAGCTGATTCTCATAGCGGATCATATTGCAAATTATGTTGGTAAAAATTTAAGGTCAGTTTAAAATCGCACCTTTCTGGTTACTGGATTACAACTGTTGTTCATCCACCGTCTTATCGTCTCACATGTTTCTAACCTTGAATCCGTGGAAACTTCTGCTTTTCATATCTGTTATTATTTCACGTGTAGTGGCAGTGAAGAGAGTTTACTTTGATGGATAGGAGTTTAAGACGACGGACAGGGAACACATTCTTAAATGGACATTGAACATGATAACGCAACAAACTTCAACAATGCAGTGACTTGTCCCAAACCTGGAGTCTTCAGCCGTCGAACACTTCTTGTTTGCAAGTCACTTCATTGGCTCATCAACATCGTCTGCCTTCTTGTTAATTAGTCGAAATTCGAAGTTGTCAGCGTTCATGAAACCAATGTTGATCAAACACTACTGTACAATTTTCTGTCCTCGATATGTGCCAACAAAGTCAATATCAATATCCTGGAATAGACTCGGAATCCATTAGTACGAATAGGGTTTACTCGCTGTCTCCTTTGCCTTGCCCTTGTTATATGTACTGAAGGTGTTTTGTACATAACCGATGAGGGTAAATATGCAAAAGTTGGTTAACTGGGCTGGGTAGCTTGCTGACAGCGGTATTCATGAGACTTTTGCTTCAATCCCGAAACAATATGAAACTTTTTGGCTGTCATTATGATGTACTTGGGAACGTTCAATGACTTAGAATTTATAACGCCTGAACGTTCGGTGAAGTAAAAAATGCACTGAGAGAAATTCCGATTTCTAGGAAATTTTGTGTAAAATTGTCCTCCACAAGTGCTCACAGAAATAATTTGACAGTTTAACAGACATACAGCAGTACAGCTCTCTATTCAACTGGCTAATAGACATGGTGTTATGTAATATGCCTTCAAATTGTAACAGTACATGTATTGCATTGAATGAAAGCCGTGCTTGCATTATCTGGAGGTTCGTCATGTTGAAACTACATCTTTAAACCTGGTCCAGGGAAACTTTATAAATCCTTATCATTAAATACACTTTAATGACAGATTGCTTAAGCTGATCCGCTTTGTGTATCTTGTCATTTCTTTCATCTTTGTTGATTTCAATTGACATACTTTGCAGTCTTTATTCTATCAGACGAAGGGTTATGAAACCTGTCACTGATGTGGTTATTACAATTTTGTTAAATAACTCACAGACAAATGGTTTTGTTTCTTATTTGTTCCTTTATCCCGATAACTATTAAGTACAACTGTTTTGTTCCTTAAGGATTGATAGGTTGTTGATTTTCTCACTCATCAACTTATACAGTCAGTTACTGTGCGACAAACAAGCAATGTTTTCAGCTCGCCTTCTTATTTTTTAATTTACATCGTCTCAAATGGTGTTTTGTGTATTGAACAAGGCGTCAAGTTTTAAGTTTTGTGTAAAACGATGAAAATTTATAACCGCCAATAAGCAGTTGGGTGTATCTCACTAGTTACCAATGGTTTACGCTTGTCAATTATTTCTTGATGTATGTTAAATTACTTACCAGGAAAGTTGACCGAATAATCAGTACATGCTACCGAAGTCCATCTGGTCAGAATTCATCATTTATTTTCGGGAGCATTTCTGGCGAAATTTTGTAAACGAAAAAATTGCTGATTGTTGAATTGCATCTGACAGTAGATTAAAAATGTCAAGAATTGATCCAACTTCCTAGAAAGCTGTTTTTAATTACTGTGCGATCCTGGTTTTTCTGTCTGTTTTTTTTAGCCAAGCCTATCGGTAACGGTTTGAAGACTGTCGTAGAGATACGCAAATTTTGAGATCATTAGAATTCAAAGTTTGTTCGGTACTTTTGCAAGTTCGAGTCGTTTGGTTAATTGTTCATTCAAGAGTGACACTGCAACAAAATTACCCGCCTTCTGTTTAACTAGAAAGAGCTGCAGAAACTATAGTTTTCTAAAATATACCGGAACTAATGACTGAAATACAAATTCCCATCGAGAACTGAGAAATTTTGCTTCCGGATTCATTTGTCCATCCATCTCATCATGTCCTACGAAATTCACCAAACACTCAAAGGATGTAATAATCAAAACGAGCTGGTATAAAAACGTCTAACTAATATATCTTCATCGCACTGGTTGGTTGGATTTAAAACTGAAGATACGATGGCGACCAATAGTCTGGGTCTATATTGCATAAGTGTACCTACTGCAACGACACGAACGACTACGGAAAAAAGAGAGCGGGAACCGTATCAGGAAATCTGACTTTCAGAAAAATTGTCTTCATTACGTTATTTCATTACGCAACAAGAACATTTAAGGGACGACCTAATATTCACTCACAGGATGCTTTCTACACCACCAACTCATGTATCGATGTCTGCTAGGCATAAACAAAAGCTTAAGAATCATTACATGGAATTCGATTAGGAGATTTGTTTGCTTTCATGTAGTTCATGCGGTTGTAGTCCACCGGAAATAAAAAATAATGCCCAGTTCTGTACCTACTATTGAATTCGTTAAAAAACATATAACAGCATTAGGCCAGCATAATTAGCATATTGATTTCACTGTTTACTATTCGAACTCATTTAAAAGATTTATGAGAACGCACGTTCAATTATATTTCTTCATTCTGTACATTCTTGTGAACTTATGTCTTGGAAGTAATTTAATCATTTCACAACCCGTCGTTTATTACACTTTATTGAAATGTTCCAAGGTGTCGAAATTCACACATGACTTTTGCATAAGGGAACCCAATTATCAACTGAAACATACTTTTGTCTTAGTGATGTCATTCATATCATTCCGAGATAGAATTTTTCAATCTGAAGAGTATATAATGTAAAATGGTACTCCCATGGAGATATTTGAAGGTGAACTACAATAAAGCCAAGGTTTCGTAGGCTGACATCACATAAACCAGTACATCATTATTAAGCGATGAATTCGCCACATTACAATACCAATAGTAGTACATTCGGTTCACAGCAGATTCTTACAGCTGAGCAAGTGGTCAACGCTAATACAGGTTTATTTGAGTGAGGAAATTAGGGGACAATTTTGTCGACGAGGTCAGCAGAATCTCGTTTGTCATTTTTTTTCGTCACAATTATCTGTCGCTTATTCCTGACTCTGTTTCAAAGTGCAACGATTTTGTTGTCGGAAAATCTGTTTGGATGGAATTCACTAATTATCTACGAGATTCTAAGATACGAACAAAGGTTATTGTTTTGTCCTCTCTTTATACCCTTTATCATCATCGTACATGAAAATTTGTCTGGTGGAAGCCATTTGACACACTGAATAAAAGATGAACTGAAAGTACCATTTTGATTAGTGGTCTTTGATTTATCATAATGAATGTCACGGTCTTGAATCTGAGCATAAATGTAGCACACTTAGATATTTGGACACAAAACCGTAGCAAGGAACAAATAGTTTCAACTAGCGGAAAATGTGACTACAGTAATGCATCAATTATTTTTTGAAGCGGCGTACAATTGAACACCAAGTAAAATCAGTTTAATCTGTTATAACGATTAAAAGCTTGCGTGATATTGCGTATATGTGGCGGACTAACGGAAACCTTTCTTTTACTCTAATTGACGGATGATTGCGATCTTAGCGGCTTACTTGTAGACTTAAAAACAACCAATTAGTACCAGTTAGGCATTTTTGAATAAACTAACAGGGTTCTGTTTTATTGACTAGTGGTAGATACATTTGGAAGAAGATAACCTAATTGGTTTTTCAGTCAGCAACAATGCGATTAGACAGTTGTTAAATGATTACTGCTCCTGATACTGCGCAACCAAAAACTTCAGTGAAATATACTTAACGTTGCATATTTTCATCACGGTTATGTGATATTTATAACAATTAAAGATAAGTTCGCTGCTTCCTTGCCTTAAGACTGTATCCGCTATTACTCAAACGCTTGGATTGAATGAGTCTCCAGAACACTTGGCATCTGTCATTGTTACGCCCTTGCCACGTTGGCAATTAATAACTGTTAGACACATTGAAGACTGCCCGTCTCTTGATAGTTATATCTTTGAAAATAATACAAAATCAATGTTTCGAAGCAGCCTTGGAAATCTATTATGCTATTATATTATATATATATGTATATTATATATATATTATATTGTTCTAAAAAGAACTTCACTCACGTTGTTTATTTACACACGAAAACTGATATTGAACGGGAGATTGAACAATTGTTAGTTGGCTTCAGAAGCGAACAGTGTGATGTATGGAACAAAGGCAAATGGGATAGGATTGTCCACGAAGATGACTGAACAGGATGAAACAGGTTCAGAGAAGTGAGTGTAAGGAACGTTTCATGTACTGCTAGATCTCGCATTTCGATAGACTTCCCAGCTAGCCTCCATCGAAAAGAAACACTAACCTCGCGTTTCACTCTTGTTAGGGCTCGTCAGCGGTGTATGACCCTACCTCTGCCGTGATTAGAAGTTTGGCCACGTTTCATGAGGCAACCGGACTTTTAATCCTGGCCATGACAAGGATACATAGTATCGGTGAGCTCTAAAATATCCGGGTTTGGCGTCTTCCTTCGACTGAAACATGCATTTGAAGACGGATAATGCGGTCAAATGTGAATGATATTCAACTTAAAACCAACCACAATCACAATTATTTATTAGTGCCCAAAATGAATTTGAACGAGGTGGACATGTTGTTAGTCAACCATGTTTACTCAACCCGGTCCCGTCCAAGGTTTGATATGCTACATCCTTTAATTGGTTGGACGACCTTATTTAGGATTTTGCTGTATAGAAGTATTAGCCAGATATCTGGATTTTTATTGATGCAGCGAATTTCTGTTGCATGGTACGTCTACTCGCATGTCCAAATCACCAAAGCAGATGAATTCTTCTTGTATTTTCTTACAGTGTCCTTGACTAAATATTGGTTACTGTGAATTAGTACATCATTTGCCCAAGTATAAAGTTCTTGTCATCTATGAGCTGCCAGGTGGGAAAAATAGCATATAACTACCGGACTGCCTTGAGAGTTCATTATTTTTTGAACTCCATACGTATAACTAAAAACAAAAGCTGTAATTATGACAAGGATTGTGTAATGGAAATAAGCCCATTGACCATTTTCTTTTAAAAATCACTCATTGAGTTCAGTTTAGTTTCACCCGTGATAGCACAAGAAATCATAACTTGATTCTGCTAGATGATCTCAAAGAATATATGCAGTTGAGACGCGTATGAAAGCTTTTAACAGCTTACGAGTTCACTACTTACTTCCTCTACAGCAACATGTTAGCATACCGCTTGTTAATATGGAAGGATTGCCCGCGAATGAATAATCGTACAGACTATGCCTAAAACGAATATCTATGGGAATGCAACAACTCCGATCAACTGTGGGTTTTTCAACTTGTATCAACCAGAAGCCATTACTACTTATCGGTATACTTAATGAATGAGCCAGCCGTATTGTTCAAGCCTTTAGACAGCAGAAAGTGAGAATCATGAAAAATAGGACTCAGAGAAGCAGCACATTATAAACGTGGAGTACAGGTCAGCTAACCCTTCACACAATGTGACTACCACATTGGTTAAAATAGCATTAGGGTTACATAACAAGTCTTTTTGGTATATAGCCAAATGTATACAACCAAAAACTCTTGTGATCAACATCCATTTAGACCACGTCACCTGTATTGACGGTGTAGACATTCTGTCAATCTTCAGTTATGTTGGCGAATAGACGTTTGACCGTTGTGCCTAACGGACCCGCTGAGTGTGACAGTGGCAAATCGGACATCCTTGCTGACTATCTTTTCTCTGGTAACACGTGAGAGCACATAAAAAAATTTCAGACATTATGGACAATAGGTTATGAACGTGGCTGATCGTTTAGATGTGATAGCTCAAGCGTGTTTGCCGTGACTTCAGGGAACTTACACACAGACCGTTAATAAACCAACGGAGTTTATTACTCTTGGTAATTAAAAACCTGTCCAAACAAAGCTTGTCATGAACAATATACAGAAATAATAGCATACCTTCGTGATATTCTCCAGAGCTGCTGCACTTCCATCTATCGTAGACTGAAACTGACCAGCCGTTCTGCGAATACCCTGCAAACAAGCAAGCATTCGCTGCAACCTCGGAAGTGGTCGAGAGAGGTTTGTGCAAACGGTTGTTCTGAATGACCACCAGCGAACTGAACATCTGTTTCCATTTTGCCAAGTCTTATCAGCGCAACGCACGCCGCAGAACCCAACCCATGCCCCTTGATGAAGCCGCAGCTACTAACTGTGCCACAGAATCGCGTTCAGCGGAATTGTTGGAGGGTATGCGATTTCATTTTCTCAACTGTTGCGCGTCCTTTTCTCGTGAATTGAAATCTATCATCCGTTTGCGTTTGGTCCGCAAACGAGCAAGCGTTGACCCAGACCGCAGAAATGATCAAGAGACGGTTTCGGAAAACGATGATCAACATCGGCGGTTTGAGTAAGACGGTTTTACTTCTTGGGGTGGTAACCGGATGAACAAAAACGGCTCATAGGAATAAATTTGACAAACAACCTGCAGAAATTCAACTTTCATGGTCTAGTTGGTCCCAAATTTTGGAATGCTTTGTCATAAAACCTGTGAATTGGAACAGGTTTCCCTTTAATCTAATTAGTTGGGAAGGGATGTTCCATTTAGTACTTAGTGAGTTTCTATACCTTCAGGACAATACTTCTCATCCTGACTAGTCCTGATTGAACTTAAAACGTTATTGGAATTATCGCTGCCAACAGACGACAAAGGTAGTCAAGGAAGATTTTTGTAGATAGTATTTTGATGCCTTTTGACGCTTTCCCCTAACCTCTAGATTTGAACGTAAAAGCTAAGTTGATCTATGTTCTGGTCATTTGGAAAATAGGAACTACATTCCGGGATATAAACCTTGTTTTTGTAAAATCATAGGTTCATATTTTGTTACAGAAGGAAAGCCTTTAAGAATGCGACAGCTGCTACATACTGTGAGTAATGGTGAATCCGTATGAAAACCAAAATTCCGTACTACTCATCCGGAAGAAATATCTTTGTTTGTGCGTTTCTGTCTCTGTGTTAGACCATGAAAAACGGTGGGACAATTCATTTACGTCGAGCTAAAAACAATGGAACCATATAAGGGATACATTCAATGAGGCTACTGGCTGTAACAATTTCAGCGAAGAATACCAACGCAAACCGACACAACATTCAGACTGATACTCAAAGCTGTTGACCTGAGGGACTGAGCTAGTCTCACCTATCCCATAACTCGGCTACAGCAAGTTTTATTTAGTGGGAGATGTGCCAAGAGGTGACCCTTGAGATGATTGCTGTTCATTGAGAGTTGAGCTATTTCTGTCAGTTCCTCCGAGTAGGGGGTTTACCTGAGCCCCATAATTCTTCTACTTGTCCGTTTCTAAACATTTTCAGTGAGTACCAAACCTCTCCTAGTATAAGGACCACAGACATGTGCGTTCAATTTCAGGTATGAGCATACTCTGAGGCGAACGTAGTGGGAAACACTTCAAGGTGGAAGGTTCAGTGTTATTCGTGTTTTTTTAGCCACATTGGTACAATATGTCAACTAACTCAAACTTTTTACCGCTATGGTTTCCAGATTCCTTTCGCATGCTGACACGAGCAGCTTTATGTTACAAGGTTAATAGTCAGTACAATGTTAATGGCAAACTTGTATGACTTTACACTTGTTGACAACGATAGCCAAGTTATTTTTTTATGGATCATCGATTTGGGCCGTTCAACTCGTTTTTAATGTAAGCACATTTTCCGGGTGCCCTAGGACTCGCTAGGGCTTAGTATCATTGACATTGAACAACATCGGCGATTGAACCATAATGGGTAGTCCAAGAACGATGAGACTGAACAAAAGGAGTCCTAAGATTGCTACTTGCGGAAAGCGGTTGTTGGCTTGGAATCACTCTGGCGACTCTCTATTCATTTTCAAACATCCCGAGCTATCGGCGGGTTCGTGACGCACGGGTATCCTATACGAAAGCCATATTGCTTTCTGGTGATGATTTGGAGGTATTCAACTTTAGCCTTGAGGGAGTCATTCAGTAAGTTCTGCATTATTTTAGACTACTGAAAACAACCTTACTGGCCGACAGTTTGCAGAGTAGTCTTTGCACCCGCCTTTGAAGATTGATGTGACTGTGAACTGTTTCCAGGCTTTTGGTAAAAGATTGGCTGATAAAAGGCGATTGAGAAGTACTGTGTTTCTGCTAATTTCGTGGTGCAACTTTTTTCATCACTTGAGGGGATAAAACATTCAGTTATAAAATATCAGACATGAAGTGAACGTAGTCAGTATAGGTCTACAAATGGGTGTGAAAAACGGTCTAGCCACCACGGTAACAAGATCAATTTAGACAACATTTCCTGTCAAAAAACAACAGAAACTAGTTTCTTTGAAGGACGACAACATTTCGGGGTTAGAAGTATATGATATGGCCATAAGCAGTATAATATGGTCAGCCGTTTAGTCTGTGATCACAGTCGGATTACTTCTCGGACTTGTGACGCTTAATCACAACTTCAGGATGTGCTCCACCCCCTTGTTTCATCAGTTTTGATCCCTTATGTCGATCTGTTTTCTAACTAAGACTGCACGTGATCAAAAGGGTGAAATGAAAGGAGAGTTTTCTGAGGAGAAACTACCATAGAAGTGGAAAATAAATATGAAGGTAAGCAGTTACGGAATTAATTTAGCACCGAAATGATTGCGATCAGCCATAAATTCCAACGTCTCACTTGTATTGTTGACATTCTTTTCCCTTATATAATGATGACTAAAGGGAACTCGTTGCTTCGGTGCTTGCTGTGGCTAATGTCTAACCATATGTTTCTTCCGATGAATTTTAACAAACTTGGCAGTATGCCAGTTTTAAAATGTGACATGTCAGGTTTTGTTACTGAAAGGAAACATTTTTTCTCAAAACTGTTACTGATCACAGGTTTTATGGATATTATTTTCAGCTAATTTCATCACAGGTGAGTTTCACTTGTTCATCTTTTTTATTCCTACGATTTGCTTGAGTGGGCGATTATTTAAAGAATGTTGCTTATTGTACAGTTTTTAAACACTACAACAGCGGTTTATTACAAAACATGCATTGAGCTTTTTTAACTGTTTTTCACTCCATTTTGGTACAACAGTGTATTAAAGAACATGCAGTCTTGTTGAACAAAGATGCAAACAAATCAAAGTAGTGGCAAAAAATGGTAGAGAAATTAAAAACGCAATGGGACTTTAAGAATGACTAATTAGTGAACAAGGCTTATTTTATATGGTTTATCATTAGGGTAGTTCTGACATACTAAATGGGAAAATATTAACCAGGGTGAGTCGTAAATGCTACTAGTAGAGGTTGTGCACTGCATGTTTACTAGTCGTTAGGCGATCGTGGTTCTAAATTGCGAACTCGGTTATCATGTCACAGTCAAAGACAAACTTTTGTGTTCTATAGCCGTGTGTGTGGTCTTTCGTTTGCTCGCGTTGAGCATCAAACAGCGGTCATAATATAATGCGATTGTCCGATAGAATGTTTTAACAGCATTTTGCGTGGTTAAACAGCAGTGCGACGAAAATGATCTCAAGCGAGAAGGTTGTTTATTTGACCGACTCTAATCACTATGGCAATAAGAAAAATGCCTTTTGGGTTGTCTGCCGATTTCCAAGAACTGGATAAAAAACGGTGAGGTTCTTAACGTTGACCACTTCACTCATAAGGAGTTCTTCCGGACAGTTAATCTCCCCGGTCTACAATCAAACAAACTCACAATTTGAACCAATGAGGTCGCAACGGTTAGTACACACACAGTCCATAACCCCTGTTGACATTTTCTGACTCGCCTTTGTTACTGTTCTCATATTTATCGTTTTAAACAGCCTGATGATCAATCACAAATTCGTTGTTTTTGGAACGTGAAGAAGTTACTTTGTATAAATGAACAGCGGTTTGGTTGTATACAATACGGGGTGTACAACTTCAAGTTACTCTCAAATATTGATAACAAAAAACATATGATCCAAGAAAAATGCAAGAAAGGCCGAGTTTAAGCCAGTTATAAAATTCAAACAACATGAATTTATTGAAGTAAATAAATTGAATAGTCGGAATAGGCGCGTAGAACAGCCATAAAATTGTACACGAACTGGAATCTTTCACGCAAGTAATAAGGAGAACACCTCATGCTTGTTGCGGTAAACAGTTCTTATTCATAAAACCAAAATCCAAATTTATAGACGTACAACGGTATTAAAGAAATTTCAGTCTGTTATTGGCTGGTTGTATCGGCACATACAAAGTCACAAACTGTAAGTTAATAGGTGTAATAAAGAGCAAAGAAATTAGCGAATAACGGAAGGCGTCACGTTCAGACTCTTCGTCCACTCCTGGTGTAGTATCTTTAATGCGACGTTTGGATTGAACCTCTGTCACCTGTTATAGTGTGTAAGGGTCTGAAAAAGCCGCAAATCGAGTAGATTCTCGTCACAATAAACAATGGATCAGTAAGAATATTTACGGAAATGACTTGCGTTTAAATTTCCAGGTATCTTTTTCTGAACTAAAATGTACCATATTAAGCCATTCTTTCTGACAGATGCTGATAAATTTCGTTAAGAAAATTGATTGGAAAACTTCAATTAAAACGGCGTATTACATAAGAAGCAATTAGACCAAGGCAGTAATTTAGAGGATTAAAAGTAGAAATCCCTTGTTGTTGACTGAAACAAACGCTAGTCTGTAGTTCAATGATTGCGCTCAAGTGATTCAAACGACATCTCTCGGTGTAACTTATTGATCCTGAAGTTGTTCCGCTCTTCTTCCAGCACTGAAAAGCGAGTCTTTAACGCTTACTTAAGGCATTCTTCTTTCGAATCGCGCATGATATACAGGCCTAGGTCGGCGCTAGATTTGATCTATACACTTTAACGGTTTTGATGATAAGATTTCCTAAAGTTTTCACAAACATTTGTAGGTTACAACTTAGGTAGCACCCAAAAGCACGTCGGTTTACTAGTTATCAGTTGACTGATTGGTTACCAAACCGTCATTCCATCGATTGCAGCTGTGAGACATACATCTGACGTAGCCGAAGTTACTATTCTGCTCACCGCTGCCCGCATCCCCGAACAAGCGCTGGAGACATGAAAAACACTCACCGACAAATGGTACATCGTTCATAAATCACCGAGTGAATTTGAGCCGTTCTCGTGAAGGAGATATCAGCGATCATTTAACTGTTCAGCAGAACATGTCCTCATGTGAGCAGGAAAAATTGCGTGGACAAAGTAACATCACTTTCAGAATGTTACCACAAACTGACGAGTGTCAAACAATGGTTGTCTAATCAATCTCATGCAAAGCCAAAACAGACCAAGTAGAGTACTTTAAGAAACCAAATACTGAAGATAAATCTCATTTGTAGAGGCCGTTTTAGTTAGCAAGTAGAATCCCCTTCTGTGTGTTGTACGACGATATTTTTTCACTACATTACGATGGACGTTAGTGTACACGATGGTATCCACTGTCAACACTATCAGATATCAAACTCCAGCTGACCTTCGCCTGAGACAGGTGCGTTGATTACCAGTCTACTAGTCATACATCTGACAATAGCGGTCAACTGTATACTAACGCCTAATCACCTTCGTTTGTAAAATAATGCTTAGGGATATCCGATCAAATGGCATCAAAAATATTCGATGTTCTCACGATGCAATACGCTGTATCCTTTTGAAATCATAGTAATCAGAAAGCATTTCGAACGATGTTTAGACTACAAATACTTAACTGATGGAGGCCAACAATTATAAAAAAGAGTTTCTATTTGAGAAAGATCTATTGTGCATTAATGTGCGTAGATTTATATGTATTGGGTTCATCTCAAAAAAGACGTGGGCATTTTGACAGCATTTTTAAGAAAAAGGTGATAAGATATAATGTAAAGATCAATTGAAAATATTCTTCTGATGAAAAAACAAACACTACCAACACAAATGACCGATGTCATTGTTCGTGTTCTATTAGTTTCTGAAAATGTGTGACATAAGAACCTTACATCTACTGAAATGTCCCACGAAAAGAACAAACTATAAAAACTTTCCTTTTTTAGCAACCTTTTGGAATAAAAAATTCCTTGCATTAGCTGCAGTTTTTCATTAAGCCAGTATTCTGAACCACGAGTTACTTCAGTCAGAGGATGTGTAACTATTCAAGCCTATTATACAAACTATTACTTCAGTCTACAGACAATTTTGTGGCAATTTGTATTTAACACCAATGCAGTCGAAATGTTAATGACTTGCGCTAAATGTCACAGTATAATAGTTCCGAAATGTTATCGACATAATATTTACGAACACCAGTAAAACTATCCAATGGTTCAACTGGAAGAATTTATCATTGAAATCAAAGCAGTTGAAATTAATCCAATCTAATTATGATATCGTCGGATTATGCAACGTAGTGGCACTTTTGATGATGAAATTAGAGAAGGAAACAGTATAGAAAACGGTATCAGTGTGTTGATCTCCTTCCGTGTAATTACGAATGCAAAGTGTTCTGTGCATTTTTTGACAAGACTATTATGTTTGTTTACCAAACTACCATGATACACACATCTCACTGTACTTGATAACATAGTACAGCCAATTCATCTTTCGTGCATCAGTTGGTTAAGTACAAGTCTGCTTGTTCTTGGTAATCATTGATTAATCAGTTACTATATCGAACCTATTTTAATCAGCGCTTTCTATGTTATACTAACGTCAAACATAATTTACATATTTTACTTGTGTCTCATTAACGTAACCTGTTAATGTCTATGTTGTGATGGAAGTACACACCAGGCGTCTCCTAAGTTAAAAGACGTAGTTGGTGTTTAATACAGACCGTTTAACCTATCAGCTCACGTTATAGTCGAACATCAAGCAAATGATGGGATGTGTTAAAAATTTGTAAAGTGATAAAAATGGCTTAAAGGTCTAGTCTGTAAATCGAACTGAAACAAATGTGCGTTCAGTTTACGTTGGCTTCAAGACCCACAAGCCGTCTGTAACCATCAAACCCATCCGCTAACCTGACAGTCGCGTTCCAAGAAGTCTACCTAAACATATCCTGAGTGCTCACAACAAGAAATATTTTGTGTCGAACATAATGTTCTCATCAACATCAACATTTACCAGTTCATATGGAATATTTACTTCAGAGTGGAAGGGCTTTATATGTTAGACTATAAAAGCTTCATGTATTTTTACCCAGATCTTTTGAGTATAACAGCTCGACATTGAACATATCATTGTCAATTGCAAATTTAGATTAGTCCGCAGCGTTGAAACTTATTTAACCAAATAATGACAATATAGGAGCTACAAATAATCGGTTGCAGTTTTCCGATATTCCACTGTAGCGTCATAACTGAATAAACCGGCAATTCGATAAACGATTTGAAATGATTTGTTTTTATCAACACTATAGCTACCTAGCTTATTCATCATGTTGTGGACGATGATCAGTGTACAGCATTTGGTTACGAGTTATACTTGTCGCTTTCATTGGCCAAAGCGTGTACAGAGACTTCTGAGTCATTGAACAAATATTAACCAACAGTTCATCAGTTTTGTCAGAAATCTTACCGCCTCACTTGAATATGAAATAGAACTGCACTAAACCGAACCAAGGAATTTTCAAGTGCAGTTAATGTGACATTGTGTCTCACACAACCAAATTTAACAACACTCCTGTTTACTGATTTACTGTGTGTCAACAGGTCATCAATGAGTATTCTACCGGTCAAGTGCACAATAAACGCGAGGACTTGGTATTTCTGTCATGAGGAGTATTAAATAATGTTTGATTTCACAAGTAACGAATACACCGCATTACTACAGCTTTGATTTGGTGTCAGTTGCTGTTTTGCCAATAAAAGTTGTAACCCTAGAATGGGCTGCTTTCATCCCGGCCAAAGTTTCTGACGATTCATAAACGGCAAAAGCAAACCACATTGAGATACGTGCGCAAATCCTCCATTGCAGTACTTTTGTAAACGTTGATTTAGTTGTCGGATGTGTATAGTAGTCTTGTGGGTAGGTTCATGTTGGTAGTCGTTTTACAGAACAAGTTTTTTGGTATCCATAAATTTTTGAGCCGCGTTTTGAATTGTCGACCATACTGTGAACATGGTGAGTGGATGAAAACATGTAAGTTAGAATAACAAAAACCAGATTCAATTTTTAATCATTTAAAAGGGACAAAAAGCTGAAAGAAAAGCGCAGAATTAAGCCAAAACTTAGTCTCAGGGCAGTGTTGCTTTGTTTAGGTCAAAGATATGTCATAGCTCAAGACGAATCTACAAGGTTTTATAGAACACCGCCAAAAAGCGAACCACTAACATAGGGAATAATTATGGTTTATCTTTTAGACAAAAGTGTATCCGGGTATACCTTATACACGAATGATGCGAAAAACCTATTCTTCCGGATCTGGAGGATAACCAACAGCATATGTTTGATCCAAACCTTAATACGTTACATAATTCATCCGTTTGTGAAAAAGTGTGTTTCGTGCCTGTTCACGGGAGCACATCCGGAATGGGCCAAAAATTGCCTATTGCAAACATATACCACTTCAT